>JAIFKI010000021.1:28938154-29003154 GCA_025389145.1 Misgurnus mizolepis | reverse complement strand
CTATTATAGTTTATCAATACGGCAGAACGACATGTTAGCCTCCTTGGACTTACCCGTTCAATGTAAGTAAAGAGAAGAAATTAATCAAGAAATAATGATTAATAAAACACTTAAAATCCTAATTACAGTCCCTTTAACAAACACATTAAAGGGACTGTAAAATCATTTTATTTATTATAACATACACTGTCAGAAATAGGGGTACAGTAGGGGTCCATTTCTGTCCCCCAAGGTACAATCTACATAAAAGTACCCCAAAGGGCCCATTATTGGACCTCAAAGTACATGTATGTACCTTTTTGAGGGTCAAAAAGGTACAAATTTGTTCCCAAGCATTAAAAGGTACATTTTTGTACCATTTCTTTTAAAGGATAAGGTACAATGCTAAAAGATACAGCCTCTTGCCATTTTTTTATTTGTTGTTCTAGACAACTGCTGTAAATCTGGTCAATAAAGTAAGTAACCATTGTGTCAATTTTGTTTCCTTTAGTTGGGCACATGGGTCTTGAAGTAGTGTTAGTTTTCTTCTGTTCATTGACAATGTGTTTAATTTAACATTTTAATTTGAAATTTTAATGAAAAAAAGTTAATTTCAATTCATAAAAACTGTGCTGTGAAACTAAATAAATACTGAATAACTAAATCCCTCACACACAATGGAAAAAACGCGCTTTTATTTTGACACGCGCCCATCCCCCCACATCTCACGGTCTGACTGGAGTCGAGTTTCACAGAGCAACGCAACAGGAGGATGACACAACAGTGATAAGAGCATTAACAGGTAAACACTGGAAAATCCTTCCTTCATCACCTTTAAAGCATTTTTAAACTTTAAAAATGTGTTGTTTGTCGTGACTCTTCATTTTAATACTGATTCGGTTACGGTAATTTGTGTAAAGTTGTATACGACGTTACAACGCGACATTGACATAGACTCATTTTAATGAGCTGGTTAATGTTCATTAAGTACACCACAGTTCTGTAAGTGGAGAAATAATTCATATTTGTGTGTTTTTCTCTCAGTAAGGACTAACATTAACTGACTGTCTGTCCTCAACCAAAGTCATTCAAGACCTGTAAAAGGTAACATTACCACATTAATTAATGTATTTTTATGTTGTTTGAGTACACCATAGTTCTGTAAGTGAAAAATAATCCATATTTATGTGTGTTTTCTCACAGTTTAGCACAAACGTTTCCCGCGCAAGTTTGAATCTCTCTCAGTCAGGGGAGATTGACTGACTGACTGACTTGTCTACACGCCACCAAACAGTTATTTATACAGAAACCTTTTAAAGGTAACTTTACCACATTTATTCATTAATTTATTATGTTGTGTGAGTACACCACATTTCTGTAAGTGGAAAATTAATTTATATTTGTGTGTTTTTCTCTCAGTAAGGACTAACATTAACTGACTGTCTGTCTGTCTGTCTGTTCTCAAGCAAAGTCATTCACGACCTGTTAAAGGTAACATTACCACATTAATTAATGTATTTTTATGTTGTTTGAGTACACCATAGTTCTGTAAGTGAAAAATAATCCATATTTATGTGTGTTTTCTCACAGTTTAGCACAAAAGTTTCCAGCACAAGTTTGGATCTTTACCATTGAGGGTGGCTGACTGTTCTCGACCAACCATCATTCACACGCAAAAACTTTAAAGGTACCACATTTATTTATGTTGTGAGTATACCATAGTTCTGTCATTGGAAAATTTATTCATATTTTTGTGTTTTCTCACAGATAAGTATGAACGTGCCCAGAGCAGTTTTCGATCTTTACCATTAAGGAGGCTGACTGACTATCCTCTACCACCCGTCATTAACACAACAAAAACTAAAGAAATGTTACTCCATATGGACCTATTCATTTACTCATTATGCTGTGAGTACACCACAGTTTTATCAGTGAAAAAATTTATATTTGTGTGTTTTCTCACTGCTTGGCAAGGACAGATGTGGCCCTGTTAAAAATGTTTAAATGTTGTTTGGTTAAGGAACAGCACACTGATTTTGTTTTAAAATATTCCTGTTTGGACAGTCTGTTAAAGTCAAAGGAATACTTGATATATTTCTAAGTAAAGTGTAAATGAAAAAATTAGTTTTTAATGTTGTGACTGAACACAATGTTGTGAATGATTTGGACTGAACAGCACACTTCTGTTTTATATCTGAACCTTTTGTAAAATAAATGATTGTTCATTAAACTCACTGTGTATTTTATCTTTTCTGTTATCATTTTTTTATACTATTGTTTAAAATTTACCTTTACTCTAAACAATTGGCTAAACCAACACAAATACACTGAGTCATATGCACTTATAATTTAAAGTTTACAATATTTAGATTGAGATATATGTATAAGTTTTAAAACCATGAGTGTACCCTGTCAAAGCCAATTGTGTACCCTTTTTGAAGGGTCCATATTTGTACTGTTAAATAAAGGTACAAAATTGTCACTAGAGGTACAAAACTGGTCCCTTAAGGTACAAATCACAAGGGTACAATTTTGTACCCTCTGCCAAGGGTACAAAAACTGTACCCTTGAGGGTACAGCCCCAGTGACAAGCCATTGTACCCCTAAAGGTACAATTATGTACTTTCTTTTCTGAGAGTGTAGTATAAAGACTAATATTATGTCGAAAGAGACAATAAGAAAAGGAATAAGTGCTTTATTTGCGAAGCGGATGGAGGAATTCAAGCCTAACTGAGAAATGTGGAAAAACAAATATCTTTCCTTCTGTTCTCACTCTCACCATCAGGGAGGATGAACGAGTGCCTGGCAGGACTCATTAATGGAAAATAACCCTGACAAACATCTTTGACAGAATTCACAGCTCTGCTATGATGCTCCACTGTAAGAGTCCCTGACTGCATTCATGTTTATCTAACATGTAAAATAAAGACTTTACATTTCTTATGTCGTGATGATTTCTGGATCCATCTCAATAAGTCCAAAAAATATTCAATTATCAATCCTTGCAGTGAATGTCAATCCGTTCACAGGTACTGAAATAACTTCTCTGTTGCATTTGGACTTAAAAATGGTATATTTGTCACCCGTGATGTCAGACTTAACTAAGTGGATAGCCCTCTGCCTACATAGGCATCAGTGTAAAAAGTGGAGAGCTTTTCATAGCTCATACGGAAAGGTCCTTGTGTGAAGCACAAAAGATGCTCGACTAACAATCCATTCTAATGGTTTCCTGCAACTATGGTACTAAAAAATGGCATGTTACTTCAAAAAAGCATACATTCATGATATATGTGCCCAAGGTGAACCACATATATCACACTACATGCGTTGTCCCAAAACGGACACATCACTGTTATTATTGGAACAACACATGCCAAAAAAATGCCAAAAAAAGAGAGATTTTAAGTGTACACCACCTACATCAACCTTTCTCAAAAATCACAGGATTACATTCAACTGTTACATTTAAAACCTCCCAAAATAATGAAATTGTTCATGAGTTTGACATGAAAACAGATATAGAAAAGTGTGTGTGCATGAACAGGGCACATCTTACTGCAAAACCAGTTAGGGATTTAATTGAATCTTTTGGTTCCCTGAAGACAATTCAGCAGCAACTTCTGAGAAAACTAAAGGTCTTGCGTCTCTGCAGCTTCAATGATCTCCAGTGCCTGAGGGCAAGCAGAAGTCTTCTCAAATCTTTCTTCTTTCAGAAGCTTCTCCTTTCTTTTTTGGTATTTGTGTAAAGCTCCTCCACCTCCTACATACTGAGCTGTACAAATCTCTCTGACCTCAGCATTTGGATAGTGCACTTAAAACTCAAAACCAGATTCAGCTCTATGAGACTACATGCTTTTCCATTCTTTATCTGAATTTGCTAACTTTTTTTTAGATTTCCATTACTTCTCTTTAATTTGAGCCGTTTTCTAACTTTTAACGTCGGCCGATAAAAAATGTGATGGTGAAACATTACACCTTGAGATCAACAGGTAAAATACTCTGCAGGTCCTCCAGATACAGAGCCAAAGCTTCTGCAGGACAACACTGACCAGTCCAAATAATGACCCATCCTATACACCAAGAACCAAACAGCCTAAAAATGTTGCATCTGCATATGTCATTTTAAGGACAATTAACCCTTTCATCTTTTAAAATGACAGCTGATCTGTGAAATTATTTGGTCCCCAATGTAATATTAACCAAATGTAATCTGCTTTAATAAAATTATTTTAGTTACAGACCAGTAGGTCTGTTTTGTTCCCACTCCATGTCATGAGTCATGTTAAGATGTAAAGCTTTAAATGCATCTCTGATTTAAGCTTTAAAAGTATGTTTCAAAATACTGATTCAATTTAAAATACACAAATTTGACTTAAAATGCACACTAATATGATTAAAAACGCACACTGATTCGATTCAAAATACACAATGAGTTGATTCAAAATACACACTGATTCGATTCAAAATACACAATGAGTTGATTCAAAATACACAAGGATTCGATAAAAAACGCACACTGATTTGATTAAAAACGCACACTGATTCGATTAAAAAAACAATGATTTGATTCAAAATACACACTGATTCAATAAAAGAAAACAATGATTTGATTCAAAATACACACGGATTCGATAAAAACCGCACACTGATTTGATTAAAAACGCACACTGATTCGATTAAAAACCAATGAGTTGATTCAAAATACACAATGATTTAATTCAAAATACACACTGATTCAATAAAAAATGCACACCGATTCGAAAAGCACAATGATTTGATTCAAATTATACACTGATTCGATAAAAAAACGTCTCGGTTACATATGTAACCCTCGTTCCCTGAAGGAAGGGAACGGAGACGTCACGTCGTGACCGACGAATTGGGAACCGCTTCGCGGGTGACCTATCTGCTTCGAGAAACCTTTAAAACGCCAATGAACTTGGCATGCAGATAATTGCATCTGCCGGCGCCGCCCCGCCGCACAGGTATTTAATGAGCGGCAGGTGCAGTTATCAAATCAGCTATTTTTTGCTGAGAAAGCTGGACAGAAGGAAAGGGTCCGGCCGATATCAGCAGTGGAACAGCAAACTGTGGCGACGGGACGTGACGTCTCCGTTCCCTTCCTTCAGGGAACGAGGGTTACATATGTAACCGAGACGTTCCCTTTCAGTCGGTCACTACGACGTCACGTCGTGACCGACGAATTGGGAATCCCTACCAAAGCGCCACTGAAGCTGACCCTTCCAGTGCCTGCATAAACCCTCCGACTCTCCTCTTTAAGGGAACGGAAATGGGGTTGAAGCAGAGGCCGGTCACTACTTGTTCCTTAACCCACGATAGTGACTAGGCGAACTGGGAAGCGAACTCGTCAGGCGGGACTAAGATCGCTGCGGAAAGAAAACCCTCTAGGGGTCTACCACTAAGGTGATGGATAAAAAGACACGAAGTCCATAAAAAATACACTCTCTTAGCAACACTAGAGAGGCGCGGAACGAACTCCGCTAAGGGAAACATGGTAAATCAGAAACTTTCCACGGAAATACTCACAAAGAAACCACTAGGGGACGCAATGTGGGCGCTAGCCTCACCCAGATAGTCAAGGATACATCTAGTGAGAGGCTGGCAGCCGATGCTCCGCAACATCGGCCACCAAGCGGTGGAGGAGACAAAAAACAGCTTTTTGTAACGTTTTTGCCTTAACTGCCTTCCATAATGGTGCGGTCGTGCAGCACCGAAAAGAAAGGCACCAAGCCGACACAGGAGCCGTTCCTCGATGTTCTCACTGATCTGACGAGAGAACTCGAGAGGATACCGGCTCAACACGAACACTATAGAATCTAGTGAACGTATTAGGTGTCGCCCAGCCAGCAGCTCTACAAATATCTGAAAGTGAGGAACCACGAGCCAAAGCCCAAGATGAAGCCACGCTTCTGGTTGAATGGGCTCTCAACCCAAAAGGGCAAGGAATGCCCTGTTTTTCATAAGCCAGGGCGATTGTGTCTACAATCCAATGAGACATCCTCTGTTTAGTGACAGCTTTCCCTTTCTGCTGACCACCGTAACAGACAGAGAGCTGTTCTGAGGTCCGAAAGCTTTGAATGCAATCCACATACACACGTAATGCACGCACAGGACATAACAAAGCCATGGCTGGGTCTGCCTGCTCCAAAGGCAGCGCTTGTAAATTCACCACGTGATCTCTAAAGGGAGTGGTGGGAACTTTAGGCACGTAGCCCGGCCGGGGTCTTAGTGTAACGCTGGATTCAACCGGTCCGAACTGAAGGCACGAATCGTTGACCGAAAATGCATGAAGATCCCCTATCCTTTTAATAGAAGCCAATGCGAGGAGCGTCAAAGTTTTCATAGTGAGAAACCTGACGCTCACAGTCCGCAGAGGCTCGAAAGGGCAGTCCTGAAGGGCTTTCAGCACCATGGACAAGTCCCAAGGAGGAATAGAGGGAGGGCGCGAAGGATTCAGCCTCCGTGCACCTCTTAAAAACCTAATGACCAGATCGTGCTGACCCACAGATCTACCGTCTATGGGTACGTGATGCGCGGATATTGCCGCGATATCTACTTTAATGATAAGTGTCTTCTCCAAGCGGTGCTGGAGATATAAAAGCACAATACTGATCGAGCATTCCCGGGGGTCCTCTCGTTGAGAAGTACACCATACAACAAACAGGTTCCATTTCAGCGTATACGCCTGCCTCGTAGACTGCGCTCGCGCTACAGTGATGGTGTTAGATACCGCCTGGGGTAAATCACCTAAAACCTCCGCGCCCCGTCCAGAGACCACACATGGAGGTTCCACAGATCGGGGCGAGGGTGCCATAATGTGCCAGGGAATCAGCCAGGGAGGGACTGTCGCGAGGAGAGTGAATTCTGTTAAACCAATTCCTAGTTGTCCGGTACGGCGCAACTAATAGAATGCGCTCCTCGTCCTCCCTGACTTGCACAGTGTCTGCGCAATAAAGCTTACTGGGGGGAAACCCCGCGGCCAGCTGTGTGCCAGTGCATTCACGCCGAGTGTTCCCTCGGATAATGAATAAAACAGGCGACAATGGGTTGTCTCTGAAGAAGCAAACAGATCTAACTGCTCTGCCGAAACATTTCCAAAACAGCTGAACCGACCGGGGGTGGAGCCGCCACTCGCCGGGGCGCGCTGCTCGTGAGAGCGCGTCTGCCGCTGTGTTCAGCGACCCCGATATGTGAATGGCGCGAAGAGACCTCAGATACTTCTGACTCCAGAAGAGGAGAGACGGGCGAGATGCGACAGATGACGAGAGCGCAGACCGCCTTGGCGATAGATATACGCTACAGCCGCAGTTTTGTCGGTGCGCACTAATACATCTTAAGCATCGAATCGCGTTGATGAAACGGACGAGCGCAAGATATACAGTGCACAGCTCGAGGCAATTTATGCCAATGTCGCTGGAATGTCGACCAGACCCCCGAAGCGACGAGCCCGCCGTACGTAGCTCCCCACCCCGTTGTAGAGACATTTTTGCCAACAATAGCATGCCTGGAGACCTATCTCAGTGGCATCCACACCCTGAGAACCGCTGGGTCTGACCACGGGGTGAAAGTGTGACGGCATCTCGATGTAATTATAATACTGTGAAAGCCGGTGAGCCACGCTCTCCTCGGGACTCGGTCATAAAGCCAACACTGAAGCGGTCTCATATGGAGCAGCCCGAGCGGTGTCACAGCCGCAGCTACTGCCATATGCCCCAGAAGTTTTTTTTAAATTATTTTAGTGGAACCGCAACCCTGCCTTTAAATGTTTAGGCAAGTCAGAATTGACTGAACACGCGCTTCTATGAGACGTGTTGTTAAATCGACCAAATCCCGTTATATTCCGAGAAAAGAGATCCTCTGCACGGGGCAAAGTTTACTCTTTTCCCAGTTTACCTGAAGACCGAGACGAGCGAGGTGTTTAAGTACACGATTTATGTGTGTGCACAGCATCTGACGAAACTGAGCTATTATGAGCCAATACGCCAAAAGGCAAACACCGCTCTCTCTCTCTCTCAGGGGCTGCAGTGCGCCCTCCGCAACTTTCGTGAAGACACAGGGAGAGAGAGAGAAGCCCGAACGGTGAGACTTTGTACTGATATGCCCACCCCTCGAACACAAAGCGGAGAAACGGCCTGTGTCGGGGAAGTATGGAGACATGAAAGTGCGCGTCCTTCAGGTTGAAGGCTGCAACCCAATCCTGGGGGCGGATGCATTAAAATATGCTCCTCTGCGTAAACATTTTGAACAGCATTCTGTGAATGTGAATTCTGTGAATTCTCGACTCAGTACGCAGATCTAGGATCGGACGCAACCCGCCACTCTTCTTGGGTACAATGAAGTAAGGGCTGTAAAGCCCCGACTTTATCTCGGCTGGAGGGACCGGCTCGCTCGCGTCCTTCGCCAATAGGACAGCAATCTTCCGCACGCAGTACGTGCGCATCGGCAGCTTTCACCGTGGTGAAGCCTGAATATTTGAGAGGTAGCCGGGCACATTGAATGTATAACCGAGACGGATCGTGCGTAAAAGCCAACGCGACGGGCTGGGAAGCTCTTTCCAGGCCCCCAGATACCGAGCGAGAGGAAATTAACGGCACGATGTGTACCCGTGGCGAGCGGAGACGGGGAACTCAACGACGCGTGCTCTTTGGCCGCATTGTGAGATGTTGTGTGTAATGAAACACTCACCCGAAACCGCTGATGGATGCTGAGCAAAGGGGCTCCCTTGTAGATGTCCCGCTCGATACATCCGCTGGCGAATGAGGAAGAGGAGAACGTAGGGTTTTGAGCCCGTCCGAAGCTCCTATATGCCTCCGGGGACCTGGAGAAAGAAGAGGAATTCGCTCTTTGAGGTTAGTGGGTGCCGATTGAAGTCGGCGGAACACAAAACGAAACCAAGGATTCCCCACCCGGCCCTCCTACGGGGTGGGGGGGGAGAGTGATGTTTTCACCATCTCCTGACGAGCGATCCTCTCCATCTTCAGGTCGCCCGACTCAGAGCCGCTAAGTTTCATTTTCCACCTTTGTAGCGGGCTGAGTGGGCGGGTGAGCAGCTTACGACAGGTTCCTCAGAGCTGCCGGGATGAAGCAACGAAAAAAGCCGTAGCAGGACACCCTCGGCGGAAAGCAGACCAATATACTGACGTAACGGAGGGGGCAGCTAGGCTCCGACGTGGCATGAAGCCTCAGTCTGCTCTAAAGCGGCCGATCATTGTTGGACACTCTCAGCCGCGTCGCCGAAATGGCTGGTCTAAAAAGGAACATTAGGGCGATTATTAATGACCTACTTAATGCCCGCAAGACACAACCAGAGATGGCGTCCCTGGACCACCGGGGGGTGGGCATAGCACGTCCGGCGGCCTGTGGGGTGAACCCAGTCGCTCGTAGCGCCAGGTCAGAGCCACACAGGATTCTTTAGTTGCCGGACCGTGACCTCGCCTGTGCAGATCCTTCAGTGCCGTAGCCTGGCGGACCTGCATCGCGCCATGGCGCGCACGGCAGAGGCCGCCTCTCACAAGCCCGTGGGTCTGTGAGGGGAGGGAGGCTGGTCTCTTGGAGCAGCATAACCCTTAGCGGCCCCGCCGTCAGGAGAGGTGAGAGGTGATGGCTGAACGGTCGGTTCCGGGAGGAAAACGAGTTTTTCACGACCGTGTCAACCAACATGCACCCCGGGAAGAAAGGCACAGAAGGTTGGGGCTGTTCTTGCAGTCCTGAAGTGCCAATCATCTAGGCGGGACGGTGCGGGTGGGGGAGGAGCTCTCCGCTCCACACAGACCGTCTCCGCGCTCCCGAGCGTACATGGCCGCCACTCGGGGTCGAGCACGGGAGCCCCTACCCAACCCGAAGGCGGGAGTGGGTCCGAGTCGGCGACCGAATAGACGACCCCCTCTCCGATGCTGTGACAGACATAGAATCCTCGTGAGGACTGAAAGAGGACGAGAGCACGTAGAACACGCGCCACCCGTCTCTTACGGCACCTCTGGCTGTGGATGGGGGTGCTGAGAGTCACTGGACGAACCAGCTAACCGATTCAGCACCGTTTATACGGAGATAAGATTTCCGGAGTTTTGCCACCGCACCTTTAACGGGGCTCCGCAACGGAAAAAAGGGGGTGACGTTCCCGGAGGTACGAAACCCGTCTCCGCCATCCAAGAGGTTCACGCTCTCTTAGGAGTATGAACCCTCCACGAACGCCGCCTCAGCATGCACTCTTGCGCACGAGAGAGGACGATCGTGGCCACCCGGGGACCCATACATTTGCCGCATCCAGAAACACGGACAGAAAGACATCTTTAAAAAGACGCTCCTGCCTCAGTGCAAGTGAAATGCTGTCTTTAAAAAGACGCAGAACACCGCAATACTCTTTTAGAGGAAACACTCTTTTAATGTGCTGATGTTGATGAAGCACACAGGGGAACGGCTACGCACACACTCAACTAAGAGTGAGAAAAAAAAATTAAAAAGAGAGGTGGAATACCCGCGAGCCTCCGCTGAAATGCCTTTGCCCAACCAAATCAAACACGCAGAGTTCTCCAAAGAGCAGAGAGTAGCTTCTCGTGAGCAGTCAGTCTGCCAGCTTTCGAAGCTAAAAAGCTGATTTGATAACTGCACCTGCCGCTCATTAAATACCTGTGCGGCGGGGCGGCGCCGGCAGATGCAATTATCTGCATGCCAAGTTCATTGGCGTTTTAAAGGTTTCTCGAAGCAGATAGGTCACCCGCGAAGCGGTTCCCAATTCGTCGGTCACGACGTGACGTCGTAGTGACCGACTGAAAGGGAACAATGATTCGATTAAAAATACACACTGATTCAATAAAAACCGCACACTAATTGATTAAAAACGCACACTGATTCGATTCAAAATGCACAATGATTTAATTTAAATTACACACTGTTTCGATAAAAAAAAAACATTGATTCGATTCACAATACACACTGTTTCAATAAAAAACCATTGATTCGCTTCACAATACACACTGATTCGATAAAAAAACGCACAATGATTTGATTAAGAACGCCCTTGTTTGATTCAAAATGCACAATGATTTGATTCAAATTATACACTGATTCAATAAAAAAAACAATGATTTGATTCAAAATACACACTGATTCGGTAAAAACTGCACACTAATTTGATTAAAAACGCACACTGATTCGATTCAAAATGCACAAGGATTTGATTTAAAGTACACACTGTTTCGATAAAAAAAAACACATTGATTCGATTCACAATACACACTGATTCAATAAAAAAAACGCACACTGATTTGATTAAAAACGCCCTTGTTCGATTCAAAATGAACAATGATTTGATTCAAATTATGCACTGATTCGATAAAAACAATGATTTGATTAAACAATGATTTGATTCAAAATACACACTGATTTGATAAAAAAAATGATTTGATTCAAAATACACACTGATTCGATAAAAAAACACACTGATTTAATTAAAACCGCACACTGATTCGATTCAAAATGCACAATGATTTGATTCAAATTACACACTGATTCTATAAAAAAAATAATTTGATGTAAAATACACACGGATTCGATATAAAAAACGCACACTGATTTGATTAAAAATGCACACTGATTCGATTCAAAATGCACACTGATTCGATAAAAAAAGCACACTGATTTGATTAAAAATGCACAATGATTTGATTCAAAATACACACTGATTCGATTAAAAAAAACAATGATTTGATTCAAAACACACACTGATTCAATTCTAAATACACAATGATTTGATTCAAAATACACACTTGTCACGGTATAATTAAAGGGAGAACCCAAACGCAGATAATGTATCAAATAAACTGAAAGTTTATTTAACTAAACAACACAAAAACCCACGTGGGGGTAAAACAGATGATAACTAAACATAATGAAACACGGAACAAAGAAACAAACACGGGATACAAAATAACAAGAGACTCTGAGAATGATTCAGGTGATCCGGAAGACGGGAACAACACACACTGAATCCAGACGAACGAACGAGCACACGACAGAGAACGAGAGGGCAATATAAAGACACACACACAAATGGGGAACAGGTGAACATAATTAATTACGTAAGACACGAGAACATAAGGGAGCAGGGTAAAAGTGACAAGACACTTGGAACACGTGACACAAATACATAATGTGAAAACACGTGTCCCCACACAAAACACAATGCTGCCATAATCTTGCCCTCTGAAATTAGACCTGAATCTTACACAAAGGTCTGGCAAGATCATGACAGCGACAAGACACTGGGAACACGTGGAAGCCACACACACAATCAGTGCCGCTGCTAGCCATTTTGGTGCCCTAAGCATAATTCCTTTAAAATGCCCCCCCCCCCGACCTTGAGAATTTTTTTTTTTGCCAGTTTAACTTTTTATTACCAAACATATAAAATAATAGCAGAAAGTAAAATCTTCACAGCTTTAGTCAACAAACACTACACATTTGAAAGTGCAAACTTTTATAGAATAGCAAAATAGAAAAAATTACCAAACTTAAATAGAATAGCAAACTAAAAAATAAAAATAATCCAGACATGTTTTTCCCAAATACAATATCACTTTTAATAAATTACATTAAATAAACACCAATAAGTAAACAAGAATGATCAATATTCTTAAATAAAACAAAGATTTAGAGAACTAAGTGTCACAGTAATGTTTGCTTCATATCATACATGGTGACATTTTATATTTTTATATATTTAACAGTCAGGAATTGTTAGCCTACCATGTGCACTGACTGCTGCTAGCGTTAATTTATACTGAGAAAGTATTAACCACCATCACGTCAAAATAAACAACAAAATAAACTACTGCTCAATATCTAAAGAAACGTAGTTAGTAACAGCTGCCGTCAGTTTGTAAAATGCATATGCATAGGTAATGTTTTACAGTAAAATCTCAATTTAGCTTGCACTGAAGTTATAAATTATAACAACATAGTTTGCTAACATTAATGTCAGCACAGCAAGTTCGAGGCGCATTACGATTAGCAGCAGCTGCAGCACATGCGCATTTCCCTTATTTAGGAGTGAATGATAAAACATGATGGATTTACCTGCAAGTGATGAACGAGCATCATCCCGCAGTTTCTTCTTTTTTCCGATCATGACTCCTGCTGTCTTTTCGGGGCCATTTCCAGTAGTTTACTGTCTGGCCGTTTCTCAATCCGAAAGCTGCAGCCTGCGCGAGGTCGCATATGCGGGCTGCATACGTCATCAAGCCTGGTTTATTTCAGTTAACTGAACATTACATTAGCAAGTCATAAGCATATTACAACAATTTACGATGAACTAAGAATAAAAGTCAATTTTATAATTGTTAATATTACGAAACAAAAACGTTTTGATGACGTATGCAGCCTGGAAATGCGACCTCTGGAGGCTGCAGCCTTCAGATTGAGAAACGGCCTCTGTCAAACTTCGTCAGGCGCCCGCGCGATCAACCTGCACGGACCATCAAAGGCTGGGGGGCATACTTTCTATACTAGAGCAATTAAATTATCTCGTTCCCCCTTTTTTGTAACATATACATGGATAAAAAGTGCCAAATAATATTTCTACAGGCTAATGAAATTCTATCAGCATTATCATTTTTTTTCATTAGGCTATTATTTTGGTGCCCTCTCAGGACCTGGTGCCCTACGCACAGCGCGTGATGCGCGTTATGGGAGCGGCGGGGCTGCACACAATATGACTCCACATGTCCCCACACAGAACATAATACTGTCATGGTCTTGCCAGATACACCCAGACCTGAATCTAGTACAAAAGGTCTGGCAAGTCCATGACACACTGATTCGATAAAAACAATGATTTGATTCAAAATACCCTTATTTGATTTAAAATACACAGCTTAGACTTAAAATACACACCTATTCTATTCAAAATACACAATGATGTGATTCAAAAACACACTGATTTAATTCGCAAATAAAATATTTACTCATTTGTTTCCATCACGACTCAAACATTTTGTAAAGAAAAAAAAACAATTTAACATATTATTTCAATGCATTCTTTGGCACCTTTAACTCTTTCCCTGCCATTGACGAGATAGCTCGTCAATTTAGAAAAAAACGCTTCCCTGCCCATGACGAGAATTTCCGGCTTTCCGCAATACCGCTATTATCCACCAGGTGGCCCACTTCCACAACTTATACAACCGGAAGTAGTGCCTCACGTGAAAGAACTCCGTGTATGTTTTGATCATCATTCTGAATCTGATCTCTATTAAAAGTCCTTCACAAAAATGGAATTATCTCAGCTTTTTGCTCAAATGTAGGTGTTTTTGAAGAAACCTACCCATATTTGAGAGGTGATAAAAAGAGAAATGATGAAGGTAGGATGATATATATATATATATATATATATATATATATATATATATATATATATATATTGTGTGTTTATATATTTAAAGAAGAACATTTTCTGGAAGGAATTTAACTTTTGTGAAAATCACGAAAAATGCTGGCGCTGGCTGACAACTTTTTGTTAAACGCTGGCAGCGAAAGAGTTAAAAAAAGATGTAAAAATTACTTTCTTTGTTTTTAGTGAATAAAAATCATTACGTACTTTTATATTTCTATTATTAAAAATTAAAAAAATTTTTTTTTTAATACATGGGTGTATTTTACTGTCATTTAAATTGGATCTATTTGGCAACAGTGGTTAAATATATAAATATTGGCAAATGAGAATCCACTGTACTTGTTCAGCTAAATTTCAAACCATTATTAATTTAGCTGCAGAATGAAAATAACACCAACAGTCAGTTTTATTCTATGTCAAGTGAAGTAAGTTTTTCACGATGCTCAAGTATAAAGCTTTCCTAATTGCAAATGGTGCGATAAGCAAACACACCATTTTTTTACATTCATTTAATAATTGGAATCCATTTGCAAGGCTTTTACCCGACACTATCTGTGCAAAAAAACCAAAAACAAGCCACAGAAGTAAATATAGAGCCTTCTGTGCAAAATATTGTAGAGTAGGCTGAGATCCCACACGTAACCAGACGCAGTGTTTAAAAAATATACATGCAATTGAAAAGCACCTGTTACAAACATATGTCAGAGCAAAACCTGTTGGTTTAAAATGGCTATAATCACTTTATAAAGAAATAAGCTGAGATGCTGAGAATGAAGTACAGTAAAAACATTGAGATTTCATAAAAAAGTGATGAACAATATATATATATATATTTTTTTTTTCAAAAAATGGAAATGGAAAATAGCTATTACTTTCTGTAGTGTATTTCATCTTAGCAGAAATGTAACTGTTCAATAAACCTGAACTCATACCATTGGGCTTTCACAGAAACAGAATATGGAAATGATTCATACTGATAAGCCATCATAAGAAAATCCCCTTTAACGTAGAGTTAATAAAAACATTTTTTGCTTTATAATGGTTAAGCTTTTTCTACGGGTGGGTAACATCTGTCAGTTAAGCCGATATTCTGCACATATTCCAAAAATAATTAGAGAAAACCATTAAACATTAAATAAATTTCCATTCTCGTCTACATTGATGACTCACCTATATTAATAGACAGTTTTACATAACCTGCAGTAGTCAAAGTAACACATACACTAGAAAATATGAAAAAAAACCATGTCTGTTATTTTTTAGAATGGCCAAAATAATTACAAATCCATCACAATTTTCCGTGAAATTCGTTTCATGGTGAACAAAATAAAATTATTTTATTTTTTCACGAACAAAATTGTATTTCTTATTGCAGACAAATATTTCAGAATATGATTCCGCAAACGTGAATTTTCCAGTGAGAAATGCAAAACGCATTGTGTTTTATTTCAGCATCCTACTTGTTTACAACCATCAGATAAACATCCGTTAAAAAGCCAATTCACATGATTTGAAACTAAAATGGGTTACGTTGTGATAAACAGATGCTTAAAAAAAAGACATCTACCAGACAAACCCACTCACATAGATCGGTACGTGTGCTGTAGCACGTTTGAATGAAATTGGAGTACTTACCATTTTGTAGAGGTCTGAAACACTTATCTGGTCTGCGTCGACCATTTCGAACTCCTTCCTGGGCACCAGATCCAAGCCTAAGTGTCTGTTGAGCAAAGAGAGAGAGAAAATAACATTGATTTCTCGAGTTCAAAATACTTAACGTGTCTGCATATACTCAGAGTGTTAGTAAATAAAACGTCACGTCCACCTGTCGTAGCGACTGTTATGCATTCACTGGCATGTTACTATGTGTTAAAATCTAACGCGATATATGTTAAGAAAATGTGACGCAATAAAATTTGCATGTAAAGTTTTCGCAGTGGTTTCCAAACGCTATCTCTGGTTTATCTACTAAATGCATTTGGTGTTAATGTGGAGATGATCATATGGTAAAGTAGGAGAGAGATGCTAGGATTCACAGCTGTCGTAGCACAGAGATGGAAACAGGTGTCACCCTCCCAACCCAACCATTAAAGCTTGCAGCGACAGTCTCTCAACAAAATGTAAACATCGCTTCTCATTTTACATAGACATAAACAAACTGCATTGATGTTTAAACACAGCTTAAATAAATTTAGGTTGGTCAGCACCTAAATACTGTATGTTAATGTTATCAGCACTGTAACATTTTAATACCTTTGTCGCATTTCTGTGTGGCTGTTTACAAATATAAGAGTACACATTTACAAACTTATTTACATATTAAAACTTAAAATATGTTAAATCAAATAAAAATACATTTGCACCAATGGTTAAACTATGCCACGTAAAAAATGAAGGCTTATTTTTAAGCAGCGTTGGGTCAAAAATGGTCAAGCCCAACCGTTGGGTTAAAGTCGAAATTAAATTGAAATGAAAAACTGTAATATTGCTTTATTTTTATTTTTTTACAAATGACTTTTCTGTGAACTTCAATATTTTTTTAAAATGTATGTGCTCTCACAATCTTCATTCAAAAATACAAATCTCTCTTTACTTCCAGTCATATGATATGGAACGTGGACAAGGTCCAGGAAAAGTTCGCAGCAATTAGCGATTAGCGACATGACATTAGCATGGTGTACACACTTTTCATATGCGGAGGGCGGAGGCACAGAGCAGGGAGCATAACAATGCTCTGTATTTGTCATACTGTACGTCAATATGAGAAGTGCGTACACTACGTTGCTACTCTTTCCTGAATATGGAGGAGTCTACGATGGCGCCATTATCAGAAGTGTGTTATTTTCATTTGTAAAGTTTTAAATATGTATATTGCTCTTACAAAATCGCATCAATTACCCATAAAAGGCTAAGCTTTATTTATCCCCCAGAGCTATGTGGATTACTTTTGCGAAGGATGGATGCACATTCTTTGGACTTGAAGGAGCGGACCCCATATTCATTTATTATAAAGATTGAAAGAGCTAGGACATTTTCAAAAATATCTGAACGTGTTGGTATGAAAAAGAATGAACATATGTAACTCAGGTGGCTTCGGGGTGAGTAAATCAAGCGGTAATTTTCGTTTTTGGCCGAACTATACCTTTAATAAGACTCAATAGCATAACTCCCTTCTACTCCTAAGACGACAAAATGTTATACAAATAATAACACTTTTGCTGGATCTAGATCAGTGGTCTCCAACATGGTCTGTGAGTTTCCCGCCAATGCATATTATATAAAAGCCTTAATTTTAATATTTATTTATTGCATATTTTTATATTAGGTTGGCTTCTTTTATGTATTTCTTTTATGTATGGATTTCTAAGTGGGCTATTGACACAAAATTTCCACCAGATGTAGCCATCAGGCCCTATTAAATTCATACGAAAAAATCAGAACATTTAAGTATACAAGTTGAGTCATAATAAATAAAGTGAAATGACACAGGGAATAAGTATTGAACACATGATGAGAACAAGGTGCAAAATGGCATAGAAAGCCAGGAGATCACCTGAAATCTGTCAGTATTGAGAGAGAAACCCTGGCCCCCAATAGCCCACTTAGAAATCCCTCTAAATATACTATAAAAATGCTGATGTGTCAAATCAACAAGTAAAATAAAATTAAAATCAACAAGTAAAAAAGTTTGATATAGACTATATCAAAAAAGTATTTTTTTCCATTTTGGTAGCCTTTGCTCACAAAAAGGTTGGAGACCCCTTATCTAGATAAACTAGATGTGCACTTGTTATGAGTACTGCATGCCCATGCAAAACTCACAGCCTAAGTTTTGAGATGTGGACGGTTGCTACTGCAAGATGCTATTTGCCATCCCAAGCCGAAGGAAACCCATAACGCTGCATGCCAAAAGATTGAAGATCACCTCAAGAGAAAATTGATATCCCATATACACTGAGGTATAATGAAAGACATTATTAGATTGTTTGAAAAACACTGGAGATGCTTTTCAACTCATCCTTTATGTATTTATGGAGGTAAGCACTTTGTCTGTAAGTGATGCTGTCTCAAATCCATCTCATCCCATTTACTCAATTATCTCCGGTTTGCTTATCTGAAGACCTGGCAGTGATCTATTCCTGAAAGCTCAGGACCACAAAGTGCCTCATCACAGAAGTGAATCTTTATGTGACCTTGAAAGAGCACATGAAGCATCTTACCTTAAAGGGATTGTTGCTTCGGATTACTTGCTGCTCAATCATTTCTATAAGAGGTGAACCCGATGACTATTATTTTGGAGGTCAAGTTCAGTAAGTTGCTTTTACACTGTTGTAGTAATTTTTACAGTAAGAATCTTCTACTTTGAAACTGCAGACCTGTTATTGGATTTTAGTATTAAATCTCTTTTTAATACTCCATTGAATAGCTTATCAATGTTATCTTGTGCAAGAAATTTAAAGCTTCAATCCTTAATTTTTGCCTCTTTATCGCCATCTCTGTTTAAAACATAAAATTGCAGGTTTTTGGACATATTTATGTCTATTGTAAAATCCGACTGAACTTGTAAATCAATATTTTAAAGGAACAAGCCAATTTTTTGGGACTTTAGCTTATTGACCGTATCCCCCAGAATTAGATATGCACATACATACCTTTTTCATCTCTGTAACTTCTCTGTGCTGTAACTCTGTCTGACACACCCACCGCTAGCCTAGCTTAGCACAAAGACTGGAAGTTAATGGCTCCAGCTAGCATAAAGCCGTCATGTTCCTTTAAGCCTACCACTGTGAATCGTGAGATGTTTAACTCTTTCCCCACCATTGATGAGTTATCTTGTTAATTAAGAAAAAACATTTGCATAAAAAAGACGTTTTTCTGAAGAATTTTTATGTTAATCTGCAATACCGCGATTATCCACTAGATTACCCAATTTATGAAAACTGAAGCCGAAACATTATTTACTAATTTTAAACTCTGTGTATGTTTTGATAATCGTTCAGAATCTGATCTCTAACAAAATGCTTTCACAAAAAATGCAATTATTTCATCTTTTTGCTAAAAAAATTTGGATTTTTAAAGAAAAATACCCATATTTAAGAGTTTATAAGCAGAGAAAAACTATATATAGGAGAAACGTTTTTTTCCCCAGTTTGTTTGTTTGTTGTTTGTTTGAAAGCAGAGGCTCTGTTCTTTCATTTGATATGTTTGTATGTTTATATATTTTTAGAAGAAAATTTTCCTAGAAGGCTTTTTGTGAAAATCACAAAAAATGCTGGCGGGCAACTTTTAAAAAAAAAAAGGCTGGCGGGAAATGAGTTAACACTGATAGTTTAAATTGTTTATTTGCTCAATAACTTTGCTCATTAGATCCATTAACTAAACTGCCATTAAATTTAAACATTAAAACATAAAAATACATATTTTTAGCTTACATTGTACTGCAATTGCAAAAAAAAAAGTTTACTATAAAACAATAGTTTAATAAACAAGTGTTGCCTTTAAATTATTTAAAAATACATTATTTCAATTATTTATTGTAATTGTATTAAATAAATATTATATATATAAATATCATAATATATATATATATATTCTAAGCTTTTGAAAGTTCATATGCTAGCATTACACCCTGTTTGTGGAAAATAAACCACTAAAAAGTTGAAATAATGATGAAACAAGTGTAAATATTGACACAAAGTCAAAAAGCTTTAAAAAAAATCACATTATAATGTGGTTTAAACTGTGTAGGTTAAAAATGGGGGCGGTATCCTGCTTTTTGGGCAAAAAAAAATATCTATTAACTCTTAAAACGACAAACCTTCCTCCACGAGTTCTGCTATCTTTACCGTCTACGTTTGATATAATTCAACAATAACCAGCCAGTGAATGACTGTATGTTCTTGTTCTCCTAATTTCTTCGCTGAGCCGGGCCAAGTCTATCTAAGAGGTGGAGGAGTCTGCGGCCATCCATCTCTAGCGTTTCAGCTCGGCTGACTCTGTACTCCCTCGGCCTCTAGCACCTTTTTAAACGCTGGCAGATCTCCACGTCCCTATAGTGCCTATTTAAACACTCCTCAATTGAGTGAAGTGCGCTAGAGCTGGACGTTAACCGCATTTAAGTAAACGGTCAAGTGTTCAATGGCTTGTGAAGATCGCCCGACATATTTTGTCTACAGCAGTACAGCATGGGTGGAATCAAGAAGGTGGAATCTGTAATAAGTGAAGTATGCTCTCCTAAGCACCTCCATTCATCTCAATGCCAGCTGCTTTGGCTCTGACACTTGAACACCATTAAAACAGCCAGCAAACACATTAGCCAACATAATCGCATGCGTATTTTACGAGGTGGATATGTACGTTTTGTACGATTTGCTTTCGCTCATGTGACGTTGGATTTAGGGCGTGGTTAGAGGTGGGGTATAATCATTGGTTTTTATTAATAGTCACCATTTTGGCATGCAGCATTGTTATGGGTCCTTTTGGCTCGGGATGGCAAATAGCAGCTTAGCAACCACCCTAGCAACCAGTTATGAAGTACCTTGGAATTATGCCGTGAAAATGTTGACAACCATTTTTTATATCAAGTTTTTAACCTTGTTAGTTCCATAAAATTTGGGTTTGTTTAGGGCATCATCTTAGATATAAAAGATGACCGTGACTCACTCATTGCCCCAGTCCAGTCGTACGGTGATGTGTCGCTTGACTTCTCGGACCTGATCTTGGGTCAGGTGACCCGAAAGCAGTTGTCTCCTTAGATCAATCAACTCGTTCATCACGTGACGGAGCTTGTAGAAGAGGTCGACTTTATGCTTCTGTAAAGAAGAACACAAAGAGAGCAGCGATGACATCAGCGGTTCAGTATATAATATCTTGATATAACATTTACATTTATATGACATTTATATGGCATACAGCGCAGTAAACATTTGATCAGTATTTGTCTGCCCTGGGAATCAAACCAATGACCTTTTGTGCAACTAACACAATGCACGATAAGTTAAGTTAAAGGAACATAACTTGAAAATGTATTGGTCCCTCAGCAACAGCATATTGCCCAGAACAACCGGCGCTCCTGTGCTTCTGTCGTACTTCAAAGCTGCCATTTTTGGCAGCTTTGAAAAACATAATTTTTTGCTTCAGTTTTTTATAAATTGGGTAAGTCATCTAGTGGATAATCTCGCTATTACAGATAACCATAAAAACTCATCAGGAACACGTTTTTTCATGCAAATGTTTTCTTTGATAACTCGTCAATGGCGGGGAAAGAGTTAAAAAAGAGTCTTTTTCTTGTCTGTTGTCTGGTTAATTTTTTTCTATGCATCTGAGCACGCTGTGATGTCAAAATAATAAAATAAGTTAAATAAATATTTTCAATGCTTGTAGCCATTAGGGGGCCCCCAAGCCTGCAGGGCCCCACACAGTTACTTTGCATGGTGGGTAACAGAACATCGTTGCATGCCTGTCAAGCATTAAGGCGATCTTTAGCAGAGTTATGCAGTCCTGTTTCTTGGTAAAAAGCAATGGGATTGCCTTGTAAAACCATGAAACCAAGAAGAAACATTTGTATTTTGTGTAGCGAGCATGCTTTTTTGTGATTCAGTTGTGTGCATGTCTCCTTGAATGACTTATAACACCATTCATTTTCTTTTCTCTGTGTATATCCTTGTCTGTATTTTGGTTTATTACCCCAAAGAACTGCACACCTTTTTACCAATGAACTTGGTTAGTTTGACCTATGGTTCTCAAGTGCTGGATTACAAATTCAAAACGCTGTAAACATTGCATTACATGGTCACAATAATAAACAACAAGTTTCAACAATGAACAAAATCATATTTCTTAGCAAGGCCTTGTGTTTTTTTTTCAGAATGTGGAAATGACTGTATACAAGACAACTTGTTTTTAAAAAAGTGGATCATCAAACCACCAGGCCTTTATTTTTCTCAATGTCGAGCCTCGGGGAAACATACGACAGACGGATCTGTGCGTTTGTCACCGACTCGCCATACCGGCCATGCTTGACGTCTCTAGTGCCCTCCATCACGGTTCAGGATTTGAGTTTGACGCAGTTTTAAAACAAAAAAATCAGGGCAACTCGGGCAAGAATGCATCCCAGGACACCCTTACACAAGTGCGATGTATGCAGCATGATGTATCTGCCAATATTTCTTTCCATGGTGTGTTAATGATGAAATCAACTGGGGGTCTGGAAACTCCAGCGCACAAAAACGACATTCATCTTTGTATTGCGCGCACTTGGACTCCAAGTTTGTACTCTGGAGAATAATGGATGTGGCATCCACTCATGGTGGCATCAATAATTACCACTCAATCTTACAGTTACCAATAATACAACATGACTCATTTCCTCACTGTCACAGGGTGACTTTCTTGGAGAACAATGTTTGTGACCAGCTGGAGACCAACACATCAGCTTCCATTACCCCAGAAAACATATCAGCTAAGAATAAACTCAAGAATAACTGTGACACTGTCCAAAACCGCCTACTTCCATACTTTATAGTAGGTAAAAAGCAGGCGAGGTGAGTAGTATGCGAATTGCTAGTATTCGAAAAACAGTAGAAAGCACCTGGATGACCTAGTACTTTCAGCAAAATCCTGAAGTGTTCATTCAATACACACTTGCTATCTCATGATCCCAGGACAGGAGTTATCCAACGCAGAAGAAAACGGAGGGGCGTTGCTTTATAAAAAAAAATCATTGCAATTACTAACAGATCTTAAATCTCTGTGTGTAATGTTCTTGTCATTATGCAGAACCTCTAGTTCTCATTTGGATTTTTTTGCAATAAAATATTATAAACATTAATATTATAGAAATTTGACTATTAGAAGCACCTGCGTTCTGTTCTGTTCTGTTCTGTTCTGTTCTGTTCTGCTGTTCTTCTTATAATTTAATAAAAAAGCCTTAACTTTTTGCAACTATTTTAATAACCCTTAAAAGGACACTTCTTTCACATTTGATTCTTACCGTTTCAGCCGATCTCCAGGTCTGGCGCTAGCACTTTTAGCATAGCTTAGCATTATCCATTGAATCTGATTAGACCATTAGCATCGCGCTAAACAGTTTGGATATTTAAAACTTGACTCTGCAGGAGGCACAATGATATAACGCAGCGCCTGAAATAGTCCCCTGCCATTAAAAGTTACTAAGGGGACTATTTTGTAATATCATTGCGCCTCCTGCAGCCATCTTACGTCAGCAAAGTCCTTGATTATTACGCCGTAATTAGAGTATAGTTCCTAGCCATATCTGTCTAGAAAATCGCAACTTTAAATTTTCTGTAGGTCTTAGTACACAATTTAACTAAAGAAGAGACAAGTTTTAAATAGAAAAATATCAAAACTCTTTGGTTATTTCTAAGCGCGATGCTAATGGACTAATCAGATTCAATGGATTATGCTAAGCTATGCTAAAAGTGCTAGCGCCAGACCCGAGATCGGCTGAATGGCTTCCAAAACGGTAAGAATCAAATGTTTAACTCTAGGGAAGCTGGAAAATTAGCTTATTTTCAAAAAAGTGGAATGTCCCTTTAACTCTTTTGCTATAACGGAGGGGGGGGTAAGTTGTCACACTGTTCATAACTCCAAAACCCGGGGGCTCTATCTCAAAAAAGAAATAACCACTTTGTGTGACGACGACGACTTTTATAGTCAACTTTGTGTTCACATGTGGTCAAGATCGCACTAATCTGACGTTAGCATAATTTTCTTCTTTGCATTTTATATTTTATGCAATAGGCTACAGGTATAAATGTTAAAAATTATTTTGCACAAAATAGAAAAGACAATAACGTGTCTTTTGATACTTTAGCTGACATGCTGAGCTAACCCTGAGATTTAGCCAACATTAGCACACGTGTAAGTATGGGGCAAGTCGTCACATGTGACAACTTGCCCCAGTACAAATGAACACAGAACATCATCAAAAAAACATTGTGATATTGTAATTTGTTTGTAATTGCAATAAAGTTTTTGAAGAAAGTTAGGAAGGAAGATGGTTCGAAGAATTTATTAACAAAAGACTGGCAGTACACCACCTGACATAATGTTAAAGGCATCTATTTTTGTTTTCCAACTTCTCTAGGCATGATTGTTAATATTTCCAGTTCTGGTTTGAATTTAAACATTAAAATCAATAATCACAATTACGTAGTTGTGTTTTTCTTTTTAGGTAATCTAGGGTGACAACTTCAATTGTCACAAGTGAGCATTCTCTATTCAACGGTCTACAACTCCATAATGAGATAAGATATGAAAATGTAATGAATACAAGAAATGTGCCTAAGACTTCCTTCTTTCATTTGGTATGAGATTTATTGTGATGTATGGGGCTCAGTAAATGTTAGACTGTGTAAAAAGTGTGACAACTTACCCCGCTCTCCATACAGCTGTACATTTTAGAATATGCCTTGATGAGGACTGATATATGTGACCCTATCTGTGAAAACCCAGCTCCAAGTCAATTTTTTGTGATTGATATATTTTAATGCTGACTAAAAATCTAACTTTGATGTTCATAATCTGATCATTCGATTATGAGACTTGGGTGGATTTCACAGACAGGGTCACATATAGTATATTTGTTGAGGGGTGACACATTCCCTGTCCTATTGAACATTTAAATGAAAGTCAAATATAATCGACCACAGTAATCTCATGGACACATTTCTGCACACGCTAACACTTTATCAGACTCATTCTGATCAATGAGATTAAAGTGATCTGAAAATGCAGTAAATATGTATTTGTCTGGATGATGTTTTTGGCAATAAAAAGTTTATTTCAGTACACAGTATAGAGTCACATTCCCTCTGGCTCGATCTGTTGCGATATTTCTCCGTTGCAATCCGTTTACTCCAATCAAAAACCGATTCGCCAGCCTCTGCAGTATAATCTAATTATTATTGTTTTAAATTGGCTGTCGGGAGACCTGTCTCGCTGTCTAGGCCGTAACAGAAATAAAAGCTCTGATGGAAAGCCTCCCCCACAACCCCACGGGCGGTACATCACCTCCTCTACAGCATATGACAGATGAATCGCATCCAGCGAACAATACGTCAGGATTTTCTATCACTTATAGAGTCGATTAACAAGCACTTTAACTATTGACATTGATGTGTTTAAAAAAATATATATCCAAGAAGATCCATTGCAGAATACTTATGATTGTTGTCTGATTTCTAAAACAAAGAAAATGAGGTTCTGACATCAACTTCAAAGAGATATTGGAGTGCATTCATATGTTGAAACAGCGTGAAACATCAATCCGATCACATTATTAAGTGTTCATGATAGAATTTAGAGATCAGAAAGATTGAATTCCGATGGAGGCTAAAGAAATTCATGTGAATGTAGATAATGATCAACCTATATGGATGATTCAATGGTACCCATAACACAAAAAAACAGGGTGGATGAAGGCCAAGATAATACTTGGCAAATAAAATGTACAAAAACTGTTCATCAAATTTTTCATCACATATCTTACTCAAAATTTAATAAAATAATACACAGTAATCATTTAGCAAGTGCTTAACTCATTCCCGGCCACACTGAAAAAAATATTCATTGAATTTTATAAAAAAATTTAAGGTAACTGGTTGCAATAAATTTATTTAAGCTACTTTAAACAAAAGTTTTATATTTTATTTTACTTTACTAATCTTTTTTGTTTAAATGTAGCTTAAATAAATTGATTGCAACCACTTACCGTAAAAAAAAGATTAATTCAATGAATATTTTTTTTCAGTGCAGCCATTTTTTGAAAAGTTGCCCACCAGTATTTTTTGTGATTTTCACAAGTTTCACAAAATGTTCTTCTAAAAATATATAAACATACAAATATATCAAACGAAAGAACAGACCCTCTGCTTTCAAACAAACAACAAACAAAATGAGAAAAAAAGTTTCATCCTATCTATATTTTTTCTCTGCTTATGAACTCTTAAATATGGGAATTTTTCTTTAAAAAAAGCAAAAAGCTGAAATAATTGCATTTTTGTGAAGGAATTTTGTTAGAGATCAGATTCAGAACGATTATTAAAACATACACAGAGTTTAAAATTAGTAAATATTTTTTTTGCTTGAGTTTATTTGTAAATTGGTTAATCTAGTGGATAATCTAGTGGATAATCACGGTTTTACATATTAACCTAAAACCTCGTCAGGAACACGTTTGCTTATGCAAATGTTTTCTCTTAATTGACGAGATAACTCGTCAATGGCGGGGAAAGAGTTAACAAATTATTAGACCACCATCTAATTCAATTTAATTTAAAAAAGTTGAATTAGCTTAAGTTATTCCAACTTTACTTAACTCTTTCCCCGCCAGCAATTTTAATTAAAAGTTTAAAATCAAGTTTTATCACCTCTCAAATATGGGTAGATTTCTTCAAAAATACAAAATTTTGAGCAAAAAGCTGAAATAATTGCATTTTTATGAAAGACTTTTGATAGAGATCAGATTCAGAGCAATCCTCGAAACATACACAGAGTTTGATCTGTTTTCCCTAAGGGAATACTTCGGGTTTTATAAGTTGGGTAAGAGTATTGCGGATTGCCGGAAAAACTCGTCATTGGCAGGAAAGCATTTTCTCGTCAATGGCGGGGAAAGAGTTAAATTAAACTCAATTATTTAATATTATTTATGTTCATTTATAATTTATATATTGTCAAGAAAGTTGAAATGAAAAAATAAAACACTGTAGAATTTCTAATGCTAAAATATAATTGTTGTATACATGAATTTTCCAATTTACACTTATACAAGACAGACAGAAAAAAATTGTAAAGTATTATTTAGTTTATTCAGATGCCCAATTGCACTCCTTCATAGAAAAATATGTTTTAATGGTCAAACGTTATGCTTGATTCATTTCTGACTTCTGAGAGAAGGTGAATGTGCCCAAAATTGCACAAATTCAATTTGACATCAATCACTCCTGCTTAAAATAGTGAAACTGTTTGAAAAGAAAGGGCTTCACATTAAATCACTTCATCTTCTGTATGATCTTTCAGATAAATAGACAGGAGGTGTAATAAATTTGTTAAAAACTGTATAAATCAAAGAACCATGGTTTTACCACAACTGCATTTTGTAAGGGATGACAGCAACATGCAGGCTGCCTCGAAGAAGATTTTTATAGACGGAGGGTCAGATGCAAGGGAACATTTGTTGGAGAATACAGCTGAGGATAACATGAGAGAGTGTGTGGGAAGAGCTGGAGCACATGTTGAGCCGGCCGTGTAAGGAACATGTATTTATCACACTTTCCACAACTGAGTGACTCACAGGCTTTAAATACAAACACTGAATTGAGCTACAGGTGTCCTCATCATATTTCGCCACAGCTGTCACCTAATTCAATCTTTTGTTATTGGATAGGATAGAAACTGTATCCTACCGTACAATTCAGGTACACCTATGTGTACATTTGGTTCCAATTTGTACATTTGAGGTAATAATATGCACTCTTTAGGTCCAAAGGTGTAGAGGTCGACCGATAGGGGAGTTTACCGATACTGATAACCAAGTTGCTCCCTGCTTGCCGATAACCGATTAATCTTTAATTAAGAGAAAACATTTGCCTGAAAAAAAAAACGTGCTCCGGGTGAGTAATACCGCAATTATCCACTATACACTTAACCCAATTTATGAAGAAAACTAAAGACCGAAACGTTATTTACTCATTTTAAACTCTGTGTATGTTTTGATAATCGTTCTGAATCTGATCTCTAACAAAATTCTTTCACAAAAATGCATTTTTTTTTAGCTTTTTGCTCACAATTCTGTATTTTTGAAGAAAAATTCCCATATTTAAGAGTTTATAAGCAAAGAAAAAAATAAAGATACGTTTTTTCCATTTTGTGTCTTGTGTCATTTAATATATTTGTATGTTTATATATTATTAGAATTAAATTTTTCTGTAAGGCATTTTGTGAAACTTTTGTGAAAATCACAAAAAAATGCTGGCGGGCAACTTGAGGAATGAGTTAAGTAAATGTATAAATAAAACTATATAAATTATATTAATAAGTATGGAAGTTAATTCTTCTGTGAAATATTCCCACTGGTTAAATTGAAATTACATTAATAATAAAAAAATAATTGAAATCAGATTTTTACCGAGCCTCTAAGGTGACATTGGATTACAAAAATGTAAAGTTTAGTTTCGTGTGCTCACGTAAAAGTTTCGCGATAGTTTCACATGCACTCACAAAACTAAACTTTATTTAATTTTTGCTTCATGTCCCCTTAGGGGCACCGTAGATTTTGATTAGCTGGATATGTTAATTTATCCAACAGCAGCATAGTTTGTTTTCTCTCCTTCTTATCCAACTTAAAATATGGATAAAAGCTGGAAATAAATTAATGCAAATCAATTGTAATAATCATGACATTAAACATTTGGGTTGGATTTATCTGTGTGTATTTTTTTTTTTGAGGTACTACTAATATTATTGTCTTGTCAGCCTTGTTTTTCTGTTATTGCAGCATTGATTCAGCAAATTAATGACTTTATAATGATATTAAGCAACGTGCACACTTGAAAAAACTATCGGCATGGATTTTTTGCCAATAGCCGATTGTTCCACCAATTAACTATCGGTGCCGATTAATCGGTCTACCTCTACAAAAATGTACCATTTGGATCTCACAACCGAGGCAAAACACAGGTAAAATAACTATTTTTTCAGCCAATCATTTCTAATCCTTAAATTGATTTTCAGAGTAGCAGGTGCAACACACAGCCAGAAACGGATGTCCTCTAATGTCTTACTCTTATTGTTAGTTATGTGCCAATAGGAATAATGGCATCTGCTTCTGTATCTCTATCCATTTCTCAATGGAATCTCTATATGACAATTTTGTATATAAATGTAGTTACAGTACAGATAAATGGCTCTCATACACTTTCATACACATCAGGCTTCGCTGAGCAAAGAACCTCAAATAGCATTTAAGCATTTATTGAAGCTTACAATGGTAAATGAGGTAAAGAAATCAATATATTTGCTCTTGTAAGACCAGAATTATTATTAGCATGATTATCCAAAAACTGACATAAACTAAAATTAAAACAGACCCTTATTACTTTCTAAATATATGATTCTGATTTATAATACTGTACGGTAGAAAAATGTGCTCGTTTATGTTGACTTGAAAGAAACTACAGCTAAAAAACGTACTTTAACAACGACAAGCGAAACATGAACATTTACATTCATTTAGCACTTTCAAACTGGCTTACAGTACATTTAAGCTTCCCAAGTGTCCATTGAGACTCGATCCCACGATCTTTGAGCTGCTAAGACCCTAGCTACACGATGCAGGAAAATCTGTAATGAAGGGATTTAATATCTTGAGTTTCTTTTGTCCTCCATTTGAGTTTCAGAGATGACTCACACCTTTCCACCCACGTACTGCACAGTCACCGCTGCTCATCGCCAGCTAATGCTAACGCTCACCTGCGCTAGCCGGACTGGATGTCTATGAGAAAGCTAACAGATGGTAAAGCAGAAAACAGAGTCATGTTTGGGATACGGCCGCAGGGGCGAATTTGCAAAAGTCCTTCTGGTAACAATAGGTTTGTGTGTGTGTGCAGTATACATTACGCAAGTATAGGATGTGGGCAGATCAGTTAGAGACCAAAGTCGTGAATCTTAATCCAGCATGTGTTTAACATTACTTTAACAAAGACAAGAAATAACTGGTGGTATAAAAAAGAACTGAAATAAACATATAGCAAAATAAATGAATAGGATGATACCTTAAAGGTGACATATCATGAAAATCTAAGTGTGGTATAATTGGGTCCCCAGTGCTTCTATCAAACTACAAATGTGAAAAAAATCAACCCAATAATTTAGTTTTGGTAAACCATTCACTGCATGCAAGTGAAAAATTGAAATTTGGCTCCCCTTAAAGAGGATAAGGGCACTATCCAATCACAGCACTGCCATTTAGTGCAGAGATCAGCTCATTTGCATTTTAAAAGACACACCCCAAAACGGCACATTTTTGCTCACACTTACAGTACAAAGTGTCAATTTTAAGATGTTATAATAAATGATCTGTGTGGTATTTTGAGTTAAAACTTTCCATACGTACTCTGGAGACACCAAAGATTTATTTGACATCTTAAAAAAGTTTTGTGAAATGTCCCCTTTAATAAGTATATTATACATACAATATGCATGTTTCTGCACACAACACAGAACAGAAGACCGCAAACGTCCCCTTTTCAGACCCTGCAGGTGACGCTGCAATATTAATGCGATATAACAAGACCTGCCATCTAAAAGCTACAGCAACTCCCTTGAAACCCAAGTTTAGTATGAAAAAAGTCCGTTTATCTTGACGGAAAGCTTCAATTACCGCAGCACTCGCGGGAAAGCCGGCACACGTCTGAGACTGATGTGCTACATTAACTTGGAGGCTGAATCATTTTCTAACAGTACACATTTTCCACTTTTTTATAAACTAATACTATAGGATGGGCTCCTGCACGCAGTGAGATTATTACCAATCAGTCAGTCCTGGAGCTGTTTAGAAAGGACAATAGCCTGAAGAAGTGCATTCTGGAAGTCGAATGCTCCTTGATGTGAGATGGGTGGTTCTGATACTGGAGGAAAGTTGATTTAAAGGTGAAATAGCTTTGAAGGAGCATATGTGAGGTGCGTGACAGCATGTATTCGTGTTAACCGGTTAGTACACAACCCTTAAACCTCTCGTGACCTGGTATGATCTTTGCTAAGGTTAGGCATTCGAATAGTCCATCACAACATGTGTGTGTCTTTGTTTGGGTCAATGAAGGCCAAATACGCCACAAATTAGGCCACTAGTTAACTTTATGTAATCTGGTTGAGTTGAAATGAATGGTGTCTAAATCATGTCCGACGTTGAGTACAAAATTAGTAACAATGATATTAAAACAACAAATGACAGATCATAGTGATAAATAGGATCTTGAAAACAATATTTTTGGAACAATAAATGATATTGAATATAGTTATAGATTATAAACAAGGTTTAACAAGGTTAAATGCAGGGGTTTTTTTTGGGAATGCTTTTATACAAATAATAATATTAGGAATGATACTGTTGTTCATAATTATGTTTAAAAGGGACATTTCATAAGACTTTTTTAAGATGAAAAATAAATCTTTGGTCTCCTCAGAGCACACATGTAAAGTTTAAGCTCAAAATATCATAAAAATAATTTATTATTCATAAATAATATTTATTATAACATGTTAAAATTGACACTTTGTAGGTGTGTCCTTTTAAATGCAAATTAGCTGATCTCTGCACTAAATGACCGTGACGTGGTTGGATGGTGCAGATTAAGGGGCGGTATTATTATAATAAGATCCCCTTCTGACATCACAAGGGGAGCCAAAATGAGCTATTTTTTCACATGCTTGCAGAAAATGGTTACCAAAACTAAGTTACTGGGTTGATCTTTTTCACATTTTCTAGCTTTATAGAAGCACTTGGGACCCAATTGTATCACGTAAACACGAAAAAAGTCATATTTTCATCACATGTCCCCTTTAAACAATATATACAGTAAATGGCATCTATATAACCTAAGACTATACTGTAAATATTCACATGACACTACACTGCTGTAACTGCGAATGGTAATAAAATGCTATACTCAATTTGATATAATAAGCAATAATGCTCTAGCAAAGGAAGTCCCGCCTTCCAGTACCTAGAGCCAATCATCAATCACTTAAGACTAAAGGCCTATGTATTGTTTACGTTTTACAGTGTGCGTGACTCAAATTTCGTTATCAGCTATTTTTTTAATGCTAAGACATTCATTACATTTTGATCTAGCCAATCATCACTTGACCCTTGGAGTATATAGGTTCCTTACTTAAAGGTGGGGTGCATGATCTTTGAAAGCCAATGTTGACATTTGAAATCACCTTAACAAACACGCACCTACCCCAATAGAATCTGGACCTTAATAGACCCGCCCCACACATACAGAACCCAGGCAGCGATGTCGGTTAGTAGACACGCCCCTTACTGCTGATTGGCTACAAGTGTGTTTTGGTAGTCGGCCCAAGTCCCCTTTTCCAAAGTGTTTTCAAAAATCATGCACCCTACCTTTAACCTCTTTTGCGTGTGCAGGTACTAACGCTCATGTTCACCTCCATCCTCCCCACCACCAACAGGTTGGCCACCACTAATTTAAAATACCGCAAGGGGACTTTTTTTTACACAAAAGCAATCAATCATTCAAACGAACAGTTGGATGAATGTGACTTTCCTATGCTAGACAGATCAGTATCTTTCAAGTTAAATCGCAGCTGCATAGCTTATTTATCCAGTTTTAGCCTACACTAAAAACGTATTCTTTAACACAAAGATATTCCAACAAACACCAATGCTTGTCATCTTACTACGCCAACTGTCTGCTAACATCACATCCTGATGTTAGTCCACTCTGAGGTCATAACCCCTCATTCAACTTAAGGGCCTGAACGTAACTAAAAATACTACGAGCCCTGTCAAAAAAGACCAGCATGCTTTGCGATGGGCATCATCAAGCCGGTACGGTCTCAAATGAGCAACGGTTAAGTAAGAAATGCGACTACTTACCGCTTCAGACTGAGATGTTTCCCATCCAAGTGCTCTTATGGAATAGCTGTAAACATTCGCCCGACATGAGTTGAAATCACAGGCTGTCAAATACCTCGATCTCTCTCTTCCACCGCAACTGGTCTCTCCCTCTCTCCCTAACACGCATGCTGTGTCTTTCTCACTTTCCCTCACAGGCACGCATTCAAACACACGTTGCCACCCACGTCAACCAGAAACGCACGCTTTCCTGGGCATGTGTGAGCTCATCCTCTCTTTAATTTATCACTAATCTATTTCGGACAACCGAGCGTCCTCGCTTCCCTCTCTTTTTGCCTGATGTCCTGTTGTTTCGTTCCCTCGCTGTATTGTAGTTACCTAACTAACGCTGCATGAAGCTCTCAGCAGCCCACACGCAAATGCGCTCCCTCCCTCGTCGTCTCCGAAGAAACGTTGAGGGATGCCACAGACGCTTGCCATTGGAGGAAACAGCTGCCAGTATCCTCAGCTGTGCCGAGCCTCCCTTGCACACTAAATTCACCTGACAGCCAGATATGAGCAATATTCTGTAGAAGAACATTGAAAAACTATCATGCAGCAACACCAATCACGCTTTCATTCACAAAATAAAAGTGATGCCAGTCAGTTCAAAGACCGAAAGGTGTTGTGGATAGTTGCCAGGGTAAAGCTCTTGTCTGGACGCTTCCTTATCTGGCAAATCGCGATTGAGATGGAAACTGTCTCTGTATTGATCAGATTTCAAATGATCAGTTTTCGTATGATCAGTTTCTGCATGATCAGTTTTTGTAAGATCAGTTTTTGCATGATCAGTTTTTGCATGATCAGTTTTTGCATAATCAGTTTTTGCATAATCAGTTTTCGCATGATCAGGTTTTGCATGATCAGGTTTTGCATAATCAGGTCTTGCATGATCAGGTTTTGCATGATCAGTTTTCGCATGATCAGTTTTCGCATGATCAGTTTTCGCATGATCAGTTTTCGCATGATCAGTTTTCGCATGATCAGGTTTCGCATGATCAGGTTTCGCATGATCAGGTTTCGCATGATCAGGTTTCGCATGATCAGTTTTTGCATGATCAGTTTTCGCATGATCAGTTTTCGCATGATCAGGTTTTGCATGATCAGGTTTCGCATGATCAGGTTTCGCATGATCAGTTTTTGCATGATCAGTTTTCGCATGATCAGTTTTCGCATGATCAGTTTTCGCATAATCAGTTTTCGCATGATCAGTTTTTTGCATGATCAGTTTTCCCATGATCAGTTTTCGCATGATCAGTTTTTGCATGATCAGTTTTTGCATGATCAGTTTTCGCATGATCAGTTTTCGCATGATCAGGTTTTGCATGATCAGGTTTCGCATGATCAGGTTTCGCATGATCAGTTTTTGCATGATCAGTTTTCGCATGATCAGTTTTCGCATGATCAGTTTTCGCATGATCAGTTTTCGCATGATCAGTTTTTGCATGATCAGTTTTTGCATGATCAGTTTTCGCATGATCAGTTTTTGCATGATCAGTTTTCGCATGATCAGTTTTCGCATGATCAGTTTTTTGCATGATCAGTTTTCCCATGATCAGTTTTCGCATGATCAGTTTTCGCATGATCAGTTTTCGCATGATCAGTTTTCCCATGATCAGTTTTTGCATGATCAGTTTTCGCATGATCAGTTTTCGCATGATCGGTTTTCGCATGATCAGTTTTCGGGCCCCAATGACGGTTGTGTTAAAGGTGCAATGTGGGTCTTTTAGCGGCATCTAGTGGTGAGAATGTGAATTTCAACAAACAGCTTAGTCCACAGCTCACCCCTCCTTTTCGAAACGCATAGTAAAGCTACGGTAGCCGCCAACGGACAAACACATCATCGTCTGAGACATCGTTGTGACAAAACACGCTCTATAGAGCAGTTTGTCTGTTTAGGATACTGTAGGAACATGACTGCGACAATTTATTAACTTAGGAACGGTTCATACTAAGGTAATAAAAACAATAGAGTTCATTATGTAAGGTCTTTATACACCACTGATAATATAGTTATGTATATAATATTGCATTTCTGTCCTCCTAAAGTGTGCACACTGCACCTTAGGGTTGACCTCATGTCTGTTGTCTTTGTAATATTTATTTTCTTATGATTCACATTGTACAAATTCATACGAAATCAGCACCAGTTATGTTTTCCCACAACAGCAGGCTGGCATGCATGAGCAATAGTTACACCTTGCTTCAGCAAACACCACCATTGAAACTAAAATGATCACAGAGGATGAAGTTAAAACTTGTTTGCATGAGAGCTCTCATCCGTTGAGAGAGGAGTGGGCAATCTGGAAGCGTGCAAACAAAACGAAAACACACCACTTACAATCTAATCACGAATCACTGAAGCAACGAATCAAATCTCAGCCCACAATCGAATAAAAAGGAAACATGTCGAGGTGCAGCTATATGTGTGGATTTCAGTTTTGTAAGACTTAAGGTCTCATATCCGCACTCATGGATGGGCTTTACAAATTGTGCGAGTTCTTGAAAACAGCAAGGAATCTGTGTGATGCATTAGTAGCTGGGAGAAGCATCTGTGCGGCCATATTGCAGCCCGTGACGCTGATGCTAAACTGTACCACAGTGATGCGAATGTGCACGTCTTGCTTTATTGCAGCTTTCTTGTGTCATAGGCAGTGCTTTTAAAAGCATCAGTGGAGACAGAAGAAGTACAGGAAATGATGCAACATAACAATAAGCCTGTTCTGTGCATTTGATGCGTTTTCAAATTCCCGAGGTCCCCCACCAGTTTTTAAGGGGCCCCCAGAACATTTCAAAAGCAAAAAGACTAAGCAAAAATGGTTAAAGTCTACTGTATACTCAATTGTTTAAATTTGTAGACAATTTGTTGTCTTTATAATATCACAATTACTTCTAATTTTAGAAAAGGAGAAAAGGTTCATCATACGGGGGTCCCTGCTATCATAAAGTTTGAAAACCCCTGGTCTAGATGACGTCACCCAATATGAAAACTTGTTTCAAAGGTTGAGCTGTAATACATTACATATAAAATGTTTTGGGGGTTAACATGCATAATAAGATCAGGAACACGTATTATAGGGAATATTTTGATTATTATAAATCTAAAAGATGTCTATTCTGTCAAAAAGCTGTCACTGGGATTATATGTTTTTTAAAAGTCCCTAATATGTATACCATTTAGGTACAAAAGTGCACTTTTTGAAAGGGTACCATGCCAGTGCTAGCTTTTGTAGCTTTTCTTCAGAGAACATAGGGTATTACAAAGAAACCCTACAATAGCTTAGGCTTATACAAGAGCGAATGATATGATTATGCAGCTAACTTCATCATTAAATTGTGCCATTACAATTTGTGTGATTGTACGGGTAATGATACATGTAGTCATATGATAAAGAAACCAATAGTAAGCTTAGTAAGCTTGCAGTATACAGTCCGAGCCATTTAAACAAGAAAGGAAAAATCCTAGCACAAAGGTGCAAAAAAATCATGGGGTTTGTGGGTGGGAGGTGACGGAATACCGGAATTCATAGAAAAGCTCCCGCAGGGGGGAATAACCTTGGTATGAATCAGTGATCAATTTGAACCTGTCACACTGCTCATTCAGGTAACGGATTAAGACGTGACCGTCAAAAATAAACCTAAAATAAAGCCGTCCACAGAAAGCCTTCCTCAATCTTTTGTCACTGTGACTCTAAATATACAGCGTGGTCGATCCTCCATCCATATGTGTTGTAAACCTGTTGGACACGCCGCTCCCCTACACCGGAAGGTTTCAGCCGAATAAGTCATTCGGAGTGAATCATCATTCTAGCAGCGGCTCTCAGAGCTCCGCAAGGAACCCAGACATAGGGGGGAATACAGTGTGAAACACCTCATATCCTAGTGTGCCACATTTATACCTATTATTTCAAATGCAAATGAGGGATGAGACCAAGGGCCCTATCATACACAGCGCAATGCGCGAAGCAAGTGTCTTTTGCTACTGTAGTTTCAACCTGCCGCAATTATCGTTTTCATGTTTAGCGGCACGTTGTTTAAATAGCAAATGCATTTGCGCCCATGAGCATTCTGGTCTGAAAACAGGGTGTGTTCAGACCCATTGTTGGCGTGTTGCTATTTTGAGGCAACTAAATACGCTTTGTTTTTGTTATTTAATGAGCACATTAGTAATGCGCCTATAAACGAGAAAATAACGTGCATTTGCTTATCACACGCATAAATGCGCAGCAGCACACAAACATTTTATAATATGAAAAATTAAAGGATTGAAATGTGAAAGATTATTATTGAGTATCTTGGACATAAATAAGGACCGATTACGAGACGTTAAAAGGCGTAAAGAGCAGCTTTTTTAAACAAATGCGAATATTGCATCTATTTTTTTTTTAAGATGCCATTTAAAATTTATTGTATATGATGACTTTGTACCTGTGGATATGATGAGATAAGAACCTTTTTTAATGCTTTTTAAAACACTCACAGCACTGTCTGAGTGATGAAACGGCTCTCCGCACGTTTGTAAATTCTTTATCTTCTGTTTGTTACAAATAAAGTATTTTTATGCTGCATTCACACCAGTCGCGGTAGAGGCATCAAGCGCAAGTGATTTCAATGTTAAGTCAATGTGAAGACGTGTTGAAGCGCAAATGCGAGTTGAAAAAAATTTGTACTTTGGCGGAAAAACGTGCCGCGTTAAACAATCAGGAGCTTACTCTAGTAGTGACGTGATTACAGGAAGAGAGCGGAATCGCAGAAGCCTATGGAAGGCCCTCCCATGATGCGAATTTCCACGTGATTGTCTCGATGACTAGAATTTCACGCGTGAATTAAGCGACTAAAAGGCTAAAACCAGAAACTAAAATCATTCTGTGATCGCTGACCATTATTTAAAAAATTTGAATATTAAACACCAAAATGAATTTATCTTTATTTTAAACCATAATGACTTTTTTCCAATGATAAAAAAGGAGAAAAGAGAGTTAGAATGTTTCAATTAATTGAAACTACGTCACTGCGTCTGGTGACACTTTGGGGACGCCTCCAGGGGTAAGTGCGACTGAATGTGTATATCAAATTCAACCAATGGTGAGGCTTAACGACAAAGACAGGGTGACGCGGGAGCCAGGAAGTATATCGCTATCTGAAATATTGCCAAAGATGGCGTTATAGGGACGCAGGAAGTATGGCAAGGGAGACGCAGCGTCTCGTTCCCTTCTTAGGGATCAACAGTTACATACGTAACCCGAGACGTTTTCATGTGTCAAACACAATGTTTTTTATTTCTGAGTTAGGTGTGTAAGTCCCCAAATCCAACCTTATATTAATCACTGTCTTGTTACCTAAAACATAACAGCATTTTGAAACATGTCAACAACTCCTAGTAACTGATAGCTGGGATTGAAAACATTTTTACACAGCGGGGTTAGTTGTCACACAATTAAGACTCAGGTATACAATGATAATGAAATGAAAACAATGTAAATACTATTATTAATTATTTATCCAATCCATTACTTAGTTTACTGTACTGTACTAACAACAATAGATTCATTCGTGTTTAACCAATATAAGCATTATTAGTAGCGCAATGTTAACATAAAAAAATAAACATACACTAACTAAGATCTCTTCGGGCTCACACATCGCCAACGCATTTTTATCCACTGCGCTCAAGATACAGCTTTGGATTTTCATATGTGTGTGTGTGTGTGTGTGTTTCAGATCAAACACACGCTGAAGAGTGCATATCATTGAGTATTGTTTTCGTAATCAGGCATAAAATTCCTGCTTCTTCCGTTCCCTCGCAGACACACGCAGCCTCAGACGATCCGTCAGGTCATCTCCGGGCATCTTCTGCTCTCTGGGTTTTGCTCATCAGTGATTGATAACGCTTTCAACTGCACGACTAGTTGCTTAGCAACCTTTAAAAGAACCGCAGGGCGATGCAGGGGAATTTCTGATGCTCCACAACAAACTATCTGCATTAGCAAACATGCAGTACTTATTACTAGTGATGTGCTGTGGTTTAGACATCCAATAATGTAGGTACGGTAAATAAGAAAATGAATGCACTGTTTATTGCTGGAAGGAATTCGAAGTGCTGTCTAACGATTTATCGAATGGTTTCTCATTGTGGCATGATTTGAAGTTTAAGTGACTGAATCAAGAACTGATCAAAGTGATTCTGATTCATGACTCTTTCTGACTGATTCATTAAAAAACTGTACTGTATGTTTACCACCGAGGTGCGACAACCCTCAATAGTCTATGGACTGAGGTGCTACACATAAAAAACTTTAAAGGTGCCATAGAATAAAAAACTGTGTTTATGTAGGCATAGATGAATGCCTACATGACATATCGTGAGCCTTTCCAAATTTTTATGTAAACCTTGTACACGCAAAAAAAAACACTGGAAAACAGACCAATCGCAAAATAACACAAACTGTGATGTCATAGTCGAGATGTACGCCTCCAACATTAAATAACACATTAAAATGAATTACAAAGTTATTAAAACGCTAAAAACAAGGTTAGCGCTATATGCTAATGTTAAGGCTGAAGTTCTAGTACTATTGACTATTAAAAAAAAAACGTACTACTTAGAAACGTCCATTGACAATCTCCAAACAATTAATTATTCCTCAAAATCTGTCATTTCGTCTCATGCAGGCTCAAACGTAAGGTCCGTTTACTACTCTGTGCTACTGGCATGAGCTGCAGAGCAGAGCAGAGCCAATCAGAGCAGAGCTCAACATTATTATTCATGACCCTTCCAAATAGACCATTTCATTCAAAGGATAATCCTAGGGTTTTAAATGTACATGTAAAAACATTTCTTGATGATTTTTGCACTTAATAAAGTTACATACCTTCTATGTAGATATCGAACAACAATTTAACAGATTGCATTCGTTGGCACCTTTAAATAAATAAGTTCTAGCATCAATCTTGATCTGCTGGCCTACGGTTTCTGACTCATTCAGCTATATGAGACTTTACAAATGTTCACATCCAACCCCCACCGTCTGTGCTTAAAATCAACCAATCCCAACACGCCTGTCCATTCTTAGCGACAGTCTGAAAGGAAGCAGCAAACAGTCTGAAACATTATCATTAAGCCCGTCAACAACAGTGTTCCAGCGAGACGCTAAATATACACAGGAAGTGGAGTAGTATTGCCTAGGGAAGATGCTAATGTGCTTCATTTTGGGTAACACGCTGTGCGGTAAGTATTCTTGCTTGGGCTCCGGGCCTTTAAATGGATCCACGTGGCTCAGAACGCTGAAAGGATTCCGGTCTCCATCTCACTTTTCGATCGAGACGCCCCATCGTGGCCATTTGTGAAAAGTGCTTAGATGAAGTGGGCACTGCGGTAGGCAAAGGATCGACAGCCAGAGATTCAGAAAGAGGGAGACGTGACTGAAAAAAAGAAACTCGAGACTGCTGAAGAGCTCAAGAAGTTTTGCTGCTTAGGTTTATTTTGGATATTGTTTATTTAATGAGGTCATATTCTAGACGTTTGTAAATGTTTAAATTTGGTTTTACATGGCTATCTTTCTGACCTTTAGAATTTAACAACCTTGTTTTGTAGCCTTGCCTGATAAACTCGAAACAAGCAAGTGTCATTTTTTGGTATTAAATAAAGGGTTGTCGAAAGGAGGCACTTAACCTTTAAAAAAGTGGTTTGTTAGCCTCAGAAGGTCTAACAAAGTATTTTGTGAGCTTTATTGTTTGCTTTTTATTTTCCATGAGCTTTGCAATTTTTGCAGCCCTGTTGTCAAAATAAGAGGTTTGCCAAAAGCACATTAACACTCTTATTTAAATCATTTCATTGTTTTATACAATAAAAAAAATAAAATAAAAAAAAATATATTTAAAATACTATATACATATATACATATATATATATATATATATATATATATACACAGGGTGCACATAACTGGTGCGTAGGTGCGCATGCACATTTAAAATAAAAAATGTGCACCATTCAATGCTCTAAAAGGCGCTTTTGTGTACTGCTGGAATTTTAGGGATTGCTCCGTGCATCATTGGTAAGATACAGTAATTATTACAAACGTGTTAACATTAATTTGTGTTAGCAGAGGTGCCACAGTCACTCGATTGGCCAAGTTAAATATTTAAGCACAAAAAGACGCGAAACAGATCTCACGTGATCTCTTTACTCACGTGTTGTTTGATAAGTTTTGTTTGCGCGCACCTCAAAGACAGCTAGTAACTGACAGGCAGCGCGCAAATGCCAACAGAGTTTGTTTTCTTGCACTTAAGCGGACATTTTAAAACTAAATCAACTTAAAATGCTGTGATTATAGTAGTAAAAGTCTTTTACACATTAAATAAATACATGCAGTTGAGAAAAAATGCGTGTCTGTGTAACAATGTATTGGATCCAAGCATTTAAAGTGACAGTACACCCATTTTTAGAGTATAAACCTGATGCTGTTTCTAATATTAATCAAACCATAGACAAAGAAAATCATAATTTCCTTGTCTTGACTAAATAACTTTTGTAACTTTTAATAAGAATTAAACAATATACAAAGTAAAGACTATGCAGTATTATCTGATTACTTTATTTAGTTTCTGTACTCTACTGAAAATTGCAGACCAGCCTAAATACATGAACAGCACTGTTTATTTCATTTGTATGATTGCTCTATTGTATTTATTTGTGCTATTGTTCATTATCAGATTTTTATTTATTTCTGACCATTTACTTGTCTTTAACAATATTTTAATTTTATATGAGTTAGCAGACATTTATAAAGGTCTAATGTGTTAAAACAATAATCAGTTATTGTTATATATATAATGTGTGTGTATTTATATATACATAATAATTACACACAGCACACACTCATATATTATGCAAAAAAATCAACAATAAATAAATAAATAAATTTAAAAGACAATATACTATATATATTTGTATAATTTTATTGTTTTATAGCAACAATGAATAAATAAATTATTTGAAAGACTATATATATTTGTATAATTTTATTGTTTTATAGCAACAATAAATAAATAAATTATTTGAAAGACTATATACTATATATATTTATTTGTATAATTGTATTGTTTTATAGCAACAATAAATAAATACATTATTTGAAAGAATATATAATATATATTTATTTGTATAATTTCATTGTTTATAGCAACAATAAATAAATAAATAAATAAATATATTTAAAAGACTATATACTATTTGTGAAAATGTATTGTTTTGTAGCAACACTAAAAAACCTATAAATATATTTAAAAGACTTTATACTATATATATATATATATATATTTGTATAATTGTTTTTATATAGCAACAATACATAAAGAAATAAATAACTATAAACGACTATATATATATACACACATTGAAAAGACTTTTTGTTTGTTTGTAATTACATTTACATTTATGCATTAGGCATATGCTTTTATTCAAAGTGACTTAAGGTGCATTCAAACTATACTGTACATTTTTTATGCATTTGTGTTTCCTAAGAATCGAACCCACAACCTTTTGCGCTGTTAACACAGTGCTCTACCAAACTGTTACTGATACATTTTTCATACATCACTTTTGGTAGGATATTACAAATAGCAACTGAATTGTGCATGCGTGTGTAAATGTTTCTACTAGAAACAATGCACAATACAGAATATACAGATGTCTGCATGTGTTTAGCTCTCTTGCATTACCTAAGATTTAAAGAGGAGATGTTTAGCAGGCTGATCTAAACAGAGGTCCATACACACAGATCGCCTCTGCGGAGACTGCCATTGGACGGGGGTTGCCGTAGTAACAGCAATTCAGCAGGCTAGTCATATAGTACATGGCAGCCTACGCAGTTCACTGACACTACGGTTTTGGCTGTCGGGCAAACACAGGCGGGAGTAGGAAACACGGCCAATAACGGCTAGCGATCCGTATCAACATAACTGAATATGGTTAGAATATTATTTAAGTATTTGAGTCTTTGTTATGCACACATGAAACTACTACATAAGAACCTGAATGATTTTTTAAATTAAATATAAAAATGTGCAATGTTTTTTTGTTTCGATAACGACAGTAAGCTTCTTAAAATGACCTAAAAATCAAAATGTCAGGGCAATTTTTTGGGTAATGTCTGCTTGATCTAATTTGAGTAAAGAAGATAACGTTAAAGAAGATAACTCTGTAAGTAACTTGAAATGTTATGTTTCAAACAGAGATGGTGCTACAAAGGCAAAAGTATTTTTAATAGTATAAAATTTGTATTCTTTCCCCGCCTTGACGAGTTATCTTGTCAATTAAGAGAAAACATTTGCATAAAAAATGATTTGTATTATGTTAATCTGTAATACTGCCACAATCCACTAGATGCCGCTCTTACCCAATTTATGAAAAAACTGAAGCCAAATGTTATTTACTAATTTTAAACTCTGTGTATGTTTTGATAAAACTAAATACCTTCACAAAAAATGTAATTATTTCAGCTTTTTGCTAAAAAATACTTATTTTTAAAGAAAATATTTAAGCAAAGAAAAAATATAAGATGAAACTTTTTTCCCCGTTTTGTTTCTTTGTTTGAAAGCAAAGGGTCTGTTCTTTCATTTAATATATTTGTATGTTTATATATTTTTAGAAGAAAATTTTCCTGGAAGGCATTTTGTGCAACTTTTCAAAAAATGGCTGGCGGGGAATGAGTTAACAGACAAATCTTGAACTTTATTTTGCTACAGCCTTGTAAAGTTACTTTTTGTTGTTTAAAGCATTTATTAAATAAAATTTTGGTTCAAAAAGAGAAAAAGAAAGATTTAAGTATGTAGGAGAAACGAACAGTGAATAACGACCATGTAATTCGGAGTTCAGATGGTGTCAAGACCATCAGTGAGTTGTTTTTGACTGTGTGCGTCAATGTTGTTTATTTCAACAAATCACGTCTAAAGTAACACTTCTCAAATAAGTGATCTTGACCCGCCAGAGTCAGTTTTATGTCAAAAGGAATTGCAATTAAATGATAACAAAACCAGGCCTACGGCGATCTCGCAAAGGCGCTAACAAGATCTGTAGTGTTTCTTCAGAAAACTCAATCTGTTTAGCATCTGGCTTGTTTCAACGCTCTGTCATGCTGGCCACAAGTCACCTCATAATGATCATACACACGAGATGAACACAAAACTCTGGGTTTTCTTTAAGCCTGAGTTGAAGGCATCAATTAATGAACCATAAGGATGATTGGTATTGGTTATATTATTTTATATTATATTATTATTTTATTGTAAGAGCAGCTGGGTCTTATTGGGACAAATTTAGATTTTTAAGTTGACTTGACTATTAAATTTGTTGATAAAAGTTATTTTACTACCATCATGCACAATTTTCCCATCATTACTTGTGGCACTAATTTATGTTCTTTAGTCTTTTTGTTGTACTGATAATAAAAATATTTATTTGTTCTGTGTGTACAGTAAATCTCTTACACATTTATTATATTCAAATAAGTTTTCAACGTGCATCAAAGCCACTAACTTGAAGAAAAAATTCATTCATTAAGATTTGTATCTTAATTTAAACAGACAGGTGCTATTGCGCTTATAAAAAGCTCTCTTTTGACGCTTGACCTCCATGAGAAGGTTTATAGTGATGGAAATACGTTGTGAGTCGCCTTTAACGCACCAACACATTCGGAGACACTTTGACCCCCGCAGTACAACTTCCTCTTCACTTGAAAAATAAAGCTGAAACAAGGTGAAGGTGGCATGGACAGATCAAGTCAGTGTGTGAATCCCGACTGAACGTGTCACAACCTGGCACCAGGTTCTGCCATGGGCAAATACATTTCACCAACAATTTTGCACCAGTTAAATTTTGGAGGTACAAAAAAGTTGACTGTACCTTTAAAGGTACACAATAGATCCTTAAAGGAGACTTTTCTCCTTTATCTGACTTTTCCATGTTTAAATGCTTTAATTGGGTCCCCAAGTGCTTCTATCAACTTAGAAGATGTAAAAAATCAACCCAGTAACTTAGTTTTGGTAAATCATTCTCTGCAAGCATGTGAAAAAATTGGTCTTGGAAATGTGGGTCCCCTTTGTGATGTCAGAAGGGGATAATACCGCCCTTTAATCTGCATTATCCAACCACGGCACTGCCATTTAGTGCAGAGGTCAGCTCATTTGCATTTTAAAGGACATACCCAAAAACAGCACATTTGTGCTCACACCTACAAAGTGGAAATTTTAACTCTTTCCTTGCCATTGACAAGTTATCTCGTCAAATAAGAGAAAACATTAGCATGAAAAAAACGTGTTCCTGCTGAGTTTTTATAGTTCTCTGTAATACTGCGATTATCCACTAGATGGCGCTCTTACCCAATTGATTAAAAAACTGGGGCAAAAATTTTATTTACTAATTTTAAACTCTGTGTATGTTTTGATAATCGTTCTGAATTTGATCTTTAACAAAATTCCTTCACAAAAATGCAATTATTTCAGCTTTTTGCTAAAAAAATTATTTTTGAAGAAACCTGCCCATATTTAAGAGTTTATAAGCAGAGAAAAAATATAGATAGGATTATAAGTTTTTTTCCTGTTTTGTTTGTTTGTTTGTTTGTTTGAAAGCAGAGGGTTTGTTTTTTGATTTGATATATTTGAATGTTTATATATTTTTAGAAGAAAAAAATTCCTGAAAGCCATTTTGTGAAACTTTTGTGAAAATCACAAAAAATTCTGGCGGGGAATGAGTTAAATGAATATTCAATTTCATATCAAATTAAACTGCTTTTAAAAATAATAAGTGAGTTGATTTGCAAACAACATTTAACGTTTACAAAAACCAATCCTTCTGTTGCTCTTTATATCTACCAAAATAAATTAAATGTGAGCTGAAGATCATACAGGATTGAAACACGGACGTGACAGTAGGTGCGAGGAAGACAAGGTTTTTTAAGGTGGTGACCGCTGGAGCGATATGAGTGACAGTTAACAAGGATGAAGCGACAGTGTGACACGAAGTTTCATCATTTTGACGGAATCAAAATAAAAAAGCGTTCACACATGTGCTCCTAACGTCTTTTTGCCCCGCAGGCAACATCGCAGATGGGGGTCGGACCAAAGGGGTCTTGATGTGTGCGTGTGTAAAAGACAGCATTAAAGCTGAATTCTACATGGACGCATGGATGCATTAATAACATGCTTTTACAGAATACCTTAGAACGGTAAATCCCAATGCCACTTGGTTCAGAGCAAGACTTCAAAATATATAAGACAAACAAGTCAAAGCAAAAGTCAGTCCCTTACAAAATTGAATCACAGTTTTACAACAATTAACCCACAAAACATGGCTACTATAGTTAAACCATGGTAACAATAACATAACCTTAATATAAACCATGTTTTTTTAAGTGGGCAAATCTGCTTGCACAGTTTAGTTAATGTTAAAGTATTGCAGAGATTTAGAGCGGCACTGACACATGTTTTCTTCCGCACGGGTAAAGATCATTTACTGTATGGATGACACACTGACCAATCACTTACGCTACAAAACAATATGTCAAAGAACAAGGTCTCCAAAAAGAGATGTCAGCACATTTTATAGTACGTTGGTCTTGCACTTCAGTTAAACGACATAGTAAGGTACTAAAGTGGATGTTGGTCAATAAGAAAATTGCAGAAAATAAAAAAAGTGTTTCCAGATTACACTATTATCAGTCTGGTGTCTTTGATCACATTTGTATGACCGTCACTGAGAGCAAATGAGCAGTGACTTGTAACAAATGTTTCAATGTTGCTGAAACAAATGGCCCAGAGAAATCAGATTTGGTAATGAGCAACTGATGTCATGAACAAGATAATCTAACCATATGGGCTATATATATATATATATATATATATATATATATATATATATATATATATATACCGTCACTGAAACCTTGAATCTGGTAATTTTTATTATTTCATTAATCATTGCTTTGATCTCCCTTTATGTCTGCCTGTGGGTTTTGCGAATATTTAGCAAACTGCTTTTTTTGTTTTGCTTGTGCAACGATAAATGAAGATATGGATTCAGATGCTGTAATACTGTACAGTACAGAAATATAATAATATAAACAATAATAAGAAGAAGAACATTATATAATCACTCTATAGTAATTTGGACAATCCACAACTTATGTAAGAAAACCATGTCAAATAAACCAGCCAAAACTAACCACCACACATAATAATATTAAATCTACATGAATCCACAACTATCTGCCAAACAAACCACGGCCAAACAGCAAATCTTAAAAACATTTTTAATTAATGAATCAAATCATTGTATCACCCACACTGGCGTTTGATAAGTGCCAGCTTTGGTTGGAGTCCCAGAAACATTCGAGTTCCTAAAAGAGATGGTTTGTGAAAAGCCATTACAACAACCGTTTTCACCTGACCGGCTCCACGTCTCTCTAACCTGAGCTGTGAAGCGTGAATTTCCACTATCCTCGCCTCAGCTGGCCACCATATTAGCATAATTTAGGAGTACTGTTGGAATTCTGGATGTCTTAACATCAGTGCCTTTGAATTGGTGACGATTGAAAACAAAAGTGTCCAAAAAATGACCTCTAGCTACCCATTCATAAAATACACCTTAAAGAGTTCATATTAAAGTAATATTACACTTTCATAAATATAAAAAAACAATAATTATCTTTGTTCAGTCGAGAAGAAATTAAGTTTTTGGATGAAAACTTTCCATGATTTTTCTCAATTTAATAAACTTTTTTGGACCTCAGTTTTTAGAGTTTAAATGCAGTTTTAAATTGCCATTTCAATGCAGCTTCAAAGGGCTCTAAATGATCTCAAACGAGGCATAAGGGTCTTATCTAGCAAAACGATTGACATTTTCGGCAAGAAAAATAAAAAATATGCACTTCTTGTCTTGCACTAGCAGTGTGATGCACCAGCCTGACCTTACGTATAACGTAATTACATCGAAAGGTCACACATGACGTATGCGAACCTACAGCTCCAGTGTGGAGAAAGACGACGGTTCCGACGTTGTTGTATGTAAAATGATACCAATTAATGTCTTTGTGTCAGTTTTTTATTTAAATAAAGTGTGCATTTCACATATGTAATATCAAACATAGGGCATTACAAAAGGTACTGCCCTAGTGCCTCTCTTCTTTACCATTTTTCTGACAGTGACTTATTAATGACGTGTTGTATGTATACTTTTCAGTATAATTTGAAAAATATGTCAGTTATGAAGAATTTATGGATTTTCCTCATGCAAAATGTCTCAGGTTACGTATGTAAACTCTGTTCCCTGAGAAGGGAACCAGACGCTGTGTCTCATTTGCTATACTCCCCGTACCTGTACACCCGCTTCGGCATATGCGAGTTAAAGTCAGCATTCCTTTTCGTCCTATTTATGCTCAATGGCTTCCGCCTATGGCGTCACACCCAACAATTGGTCGAATTTGATATAAATACTTAGACACGTCATGATGCAGGCATTCCCAAAGCGTCAGCTCTCTGATGCAGCGTGGAGTTCCTTTGAAATGAAACTGTGATGCTAGGATTCCAAGGTGTTGCTATGTGGTTGCTAGGGTGTTTTAAGTGGTTGATTAAAACCCTAACTTAATATACTTAATATGTACAATTATGATGTCATGAATGACAATTCAAGATGTAAATGAGCCTTTACACAAACCAGTGTGCGAATGTGTACAAAATGTCAGGGTAAAAGACAGCAAAGTAAGTTGATCATGTGAGAGTCACCACAGCTGTGGAAAGTCACAAAAGCAGTACGGTGATATAAACAATGACATAAAATCTAAGGCAGTAAAGTCATGCCTTAGATGCCAAAGGCTGACACGGTTTCCTCAACACAGGAGGAAAACAGACAGAGTGAGTTGCATTATCATTCTCATAGCAATGCTTGGTAATCCCTCATTACAGGCGTACATAAAAGTTGCTGTCAGAGTTCATTTTAAGTCTTTTGTATGAAGAAGGCCAAAACATTCAATGTATTCCACACAGGTTTTCCTGCTTTATAATTATCTTCATGTGATATTTCTTAGGTAACTTAAAAGGGGTCTTTGATATTCAAGATGATTTAGTTGAGAAAAGCTTTTGAATTTTGAGTACAAAGGAAGAGCACATGAAGGCCTTCTGAGTGTGGGTGACAAAATACAATCTCATAAAGCATTTATAGTAATAATATTTCTTTAAAGATTTATAATTGCTTGTCAATGATTCAACTATAAAGATTAAATTTGTAAAACCAAATGCTATTGCCTGCCAGTTTTTTGTTGGCTGGACGAAGAACTATCTCAGCTCGGGATCCACTGCCCTCGAGTCCTAACGCCACTGTAATCCAGTCTACTGACCGATATGAATTTTTGAAGCCGTCTAACTGCAACCATTCCCCGCACTTCAGCCGAGATAACGGAGAAGTTGATGATCAGATAAGACTTACCACATACAACTGTTTCCACAGAACAGACCATTCCTGTAGGGTTGAGGTGACTTCTGTCACAATGGGGTCTTCCAGAGGGACCACCGTCTCATATTGGCTGTAGGAAAACACACGGATCACAGTTTAGCATGATCGATTGCAAAAAAACTAAAAGCTAAGTAAATAATACCAGGGTTGTGTTAATGTTAACTAAAACTATTAAAAGCATGTCTGGGAATAGACGTGAGAAATGTTGCCTTGGCAATAAACTGAAAAAGTTGAAAAGGTGCCAAATTGATTATCGTACATTTACATGTAGGCATATAGCAGACACTTTTATCTAGCGACTTATGAAAGTGATAAAAACCAGCTAAATTATAAAAAAAAAACATAACAAAAGTCTAAAATAAAATAAATTAAACTTTTGGGAGTACTACAGTCATAGACAGAGTTTTGTGTTTGTGTATGGGGGGCAACTGCCGGGGACTTTAAAACTTTAAGATTAGCGAGAGAGTGCAGCTTCATGCTTTTTAAATATTGTTTAAATAAATTAAAACTATTTTAGCCTTAAGTTACTCAGTCAACCCCTTAAAATATTAAGATTAGACAAATAAAATATTCATTCTCATTAGTAGCTCAGGCTTTAATTGCAATTGGCTCTGGTTTGGGGGGCTATGCCCCCCGTTCCCCCCCCCAAACTCCACCAATGACTATGGTACAGTAATTATATCAGTACTTTGATATCACATTACCATATTGTATCCCTTACAGTACTTTTTTGTAAGTTACCATATTTTTTCCTGTTTTACATTCAAATTCCATCCTAACTTCCTGTTTCAACAGGAAATAGATCAACACAGGAAATCAAATTGCATTTGTCAACCATTGAAAGGCCTTTAACAGTGTACACAGAGCTATTATCTGTAAACCAATGCCATTAAAATCTCCTTTCATCGCTACTTTATCTTCCTGCTGTCTCTTTAGCTTTTATTGTCAATTTATCTTCAGCATTCTGTTGCACCTTCAGTCCACCGGTGTCCTTCCCTTGCCCTTCTCTGACACACTTTCATAACAGATTGATCTCTTTGTTCTGCATTATCATCACATGAGTCCAACGATTTCTCCGAAGAGACTTTTCCTCCCTACTAAAGGAAATTTTGAAATGTTGACGCTATAATTTGATCAATGCACATGTGCTGGAGATTGACAAAGTTCATGTGATTTATTTGCTAAAATTGAGCATTGAAATGTGTCGCTCTAAAATCATAGTTGTGACATCACAACTACTGTATAAGCACAATAATGCACATTATAACCACCAAAATAATTTTGCAGGGGCACTGTTACTTATTTCACACGTGAAAGTGATAGCCAATCAAAGCTAGAGGAATTTTCATATATTAAATGTGAAGTTAACGAAGTAAACAAAGTACAGTTGTAAAAATCATGTTAATTTTTCATTTATAAAGTATGATTATAGCATTTTATAATATTATAGAATTCATAATTTTACAGTGATATAATATTTATTATTGCATACACAGCGGGGAAAATAAGTATTTGACACATCAGCATTTTTATCCGTAAGGGGATTTCTAATTGGGCTATTGACACAAAATTTCCAACAGATGTAGCCATTAAGCCTATCAGAACATTTAAGTATACAAGTTGAGTCATAATAAATAAAGTGAAATGACACAGAGAATAAGGCCCAATCCCATTTCTCTGTCTTACCCCTTACCCTTACCCCTACCCCTTAGTTTTGCATGTTCACATGAGGGAAAGGCCCAATTGAGATAGCCCTTAATGTGCAAAACTAAGGGGTAGGGGTAAGACAGAAACATGGGATTGGGCCTAAGTATTGAAAACACCTTTGAAAAAAGCCTTTGTTGGTGATTACAGCTTCAAGACTCCTTGTGTATGGAAAGACCAGTCGTCTGCATTGCTCAGGAGTGATTCTGGCCCATTCTTCCACACAAATGGTCTTTAAATCTTGATGGTGTTCCTAGACCTCTTTTATGAACTCTGATCTTCAGTTCTCTTACTGGGCCATCCAAGCAACTTGATTTTCTTTCTTTGAAACCACTCCATTGTTTCCTTGGCTTTGTGTTTGCGATCATTGTCTTGCTGAAATGTCCACCCTCTTTTCATTTTCAGCTTTCTGGTAGATGGCAGCAGATTTTTATCCAGAACATTTCTCCATTCATCCTGCCTTCAATAATATGAGGTCTGCCCTTGCTGAAAAGCAGCCCCAAACCATGATGCTTCCACCCCCAAACCTAACTGTTGGTATGGTGTTCTTGGTGGTGGTGGGCAGTGCCATTTCTTTTCCAAACATGGTGTGTAGAATGACTGCCAAAAAGTTCAATTTTGCTTTCATCTGACCATGCTATAGTCTCCCAATAATCCACAGGCTTCTCCAAATGCTCTTTCGCAAACTTTAATCGAGCCCCAACATGCTTTTTGTTCAGCAATGGAGTCTCGCGTGGTGAGCGTGCATGGATGCCATGGCGGTTCAGTGAATTGCTTATGGTTTTCTTTGAAACAACAGTATCTGCTAATGTAAGGTCTTCCTGAAGTTCTGCCAGAGTGGTTCTTGGCTCTCCTGATTATTCTTTGGACTTCTCGGACAGGGATCTTACGTGGAGCACCTGATCATGGCCGGTTTATGTTGAAGTGATGCACTTCCATTTCCGGATAATGGCCCCCACAGTGCTCACAGGAACATTCAGCATTCTGGAAATGTGCCTATAACCATTCCCATCAAAATGCTTATCAATGATAAGATTGTGAAGATCTTTAGAGAGTTCTTTGCTTTTACCCATCATGAAGTCTTTCCTGTGTGCCTCCTGGCTAATGAGAAGCCTTTATAGGCCATCAATTAGGACTAAAGCCGCTGATATCAATTAGTACTGATAGGGGGCAGGGTTTCTGTCTCAATACTGACAGATTTCAGGTGATTTTCAGGTGCCATTTTGCACCTTGTTCTCTTCATGTGTTCAATACTTATTCCCTGTGTCATTTCACTTTATTTATTATGACTCAACTTGTATACTTAAATGTTCTGATTTCTTTGGTTGAATTCAATATTTGGCTTGATGGCTACTTCTAGTGGAAATTTTGTGTCAATAGCCCACTTAGAAAACCCCTTACTTTATATTATACCCCTTACCCCTTATATTATATGATTTTATTTCTGAAATCCTTTTCATTTAGATGTATTTTTTCTTTTAATATTGCACTAAAATGCTATGGCAGTTTGACTTGTAAGAAGCCAGATGCTAACAAGTTTGTGTAGCTTCAAACTGCTGAACAAGACTCCTGGGATCTGCTCGCACACAAAAAGCTCAACGTATGCACGCATGTGTTGTGAGAAGACTGTGAAGATTAACATGCAGTGCCATGCGCGAACACCTTCGAGAAACCTTGGAAGACATCAAAAGCTTAAACAAACACTTGGAAGTGTGGGCTGACAGCGTCGCAGTTTTCCGATGTGAGATCCCTGTGGGACTGACAACACAGAGTTCCTGGCTGTTTCGAAACACGCTTACACTGTAGGAGCTGAATTGGGAGGTGTCATGCCTTGTACATATCAACATTCAGCTTCTCACTGAATCTGGTCAATTGTATTCGAATAAGTAAATGAATCTGGATGCCCAGGGGTCATTTATCTGAACTCTGACTTTAAAAAAATGATAAATACAAGGTCAACTGTGGTGTAAACAGTAATAGCTGTGTCATTACCATAGATTTGTACAAAATGTCTTTTATATTCATATTTACTTAGATTAGGTGCATGGATGGATGATGTGTATAGTCAGAAAATGGTACGGTACGGATTTTGAAAATTCATGCTGAAGTGTAAGTGTGCCTCAACACAAAGAGAGAAATATTACGTAGAGGTACCAAAAGATATGTATTATAATCTAAAAATATTCAATAACAGATTATGATAATCGGTCCAGCCATAAAAAAGTGCAATGTAACATGCACAACACTCAAAAGTAAGACGAATCGCTTTGTTGTTGCTTTTGGATAAAAGCATCTGCTTAATGACTAAATGTACAAAGCACAATATCTGTAGCAAGTCTTTGTTCAAGCCATAAATAAGAGTCAAGAGTTCATTGCTTCCAAAATCTCAGAGACGACAATGAGTGGAAAAAATGTAATACATAAAATGTCCATTTATCTTCTATGTGTTTGTTTAAACTCATTGTTCAACAGCTTGGAAAAAGTATAAAATTTCTTACCCCCTGTTGGTGACGACGGCCTTCTTCAAGTGGATGTAGCAGGCCGGGAAGATTCCCTGTGGATTGAAAGGAAAGAACATTAGATCTCTGCTCCTGCAACTACAAGCTAGTGTTTCAATGAAGAGAGGAAGACTATGGGCGTTTCTGTAATTGCCACCAATGGGAAGATGATTCCTATGACCTTGCTAGACACACATCGTGTCATAATCTTTCCTGGATTAAGCTTAAAGTAAAACCGTTTGGAGAACCCAGAACCAGGAATTCCACTGAACTCAACTTGACGTGTCAATGCTCGTGTTCTTCTGGAGTGGAGAACTTTCACATTTTGGACTGGTTGGAGTTGGCCAGGATCAATGTCAAGTGTGCAGTTAGAAACCTGATCTCACGAATTTCTGTGTTATAGTCACGGAACATTTTGCTCATTTATACGTGTCATTGTCACGGATCTCCGCATTTTTCCATGTACGTACCACGGACTTTCTTTTCCGTGTCAGTTTCACATATTGGTTACTCAATTGTTTTTCCTATTTTCTTACCATTGTCGTTTGGGTTTGGGGTTAGAATGACTTTCTGTTACATAAAATGACATCCTAACCCAAATCTAACCCTAACGTCAACCAAAAAATAGTGTAAACCAATAGTTAAAGTGACATCATAACCCAAACCCCAAATCTAACCCCAAACCCAAGCGACAATAGTTTAAAAATAGGAAAAACAATTGAGTAGCCAATCAACACGAAAAAGAAAGTCCGTGGTCCAAACATGGAAAAATATGCGGAGATCCGTGACAATGACACCGATAAATGAGCAAAATATTCCGTGACTATAGCGAACTATACAGAACTTTGTGAGATCATGTTGGCAGTTAGCTTGAGAGCTAATTGAATAACTGTTGTGACGAAACCATCAGTGGCAACTTTCAGGGTTGGTTTCACATAACAGCAAGTTCTCAACACTGTAAAAAAAAGATTTGTTGGTTTAACTTAAAAAAGTGTAGTTTTGAGTTCATATTTACAAATATTGGTTGACTTTTATTGTGTAAAAATTGTTGTGTCAACTAATAATTTTAGGTTGAATAACTCAAAACTCATATAACTCAAAAAATCAATGTCAAGCTTGAAGTGGCTACAAAATGTAATAATCATGTCAATCAAGTTGCTTTAAAAGAATGGATGAAATGGATAGATTCATTGGACGACAAGAACATGATGGCCAAACATCCCAGCTGAAGAATCCAGATGGTGGAGGTTCTTGCCACGTGCAGTTGTTGCTTAATTGTCTTGGTTTGTTGACTTTCAAAAGGTCAGATACGTTAGTTATCCAGGACACCAAATGCTCTCGAACAAACCTCCATCTGTTCGGGGGGAGATTCCATATGCACAGATGACAGGTCAGCATATGTTATTATTCATGAGATGGGCGTCGCCTACTAATCGCCTCGTGTAAATAAATTATCATATTTGAAGAGCCAAGAACTTTGAAGAGCCAATTGGTATTCGCAAGAAATCACCATTGGCGATATTAATGTATCAAGACGCTACAGTCAAGGTTCAATACAGTTGTGCTATAAACTATATAAAATGTTTTTCTTATTTCTTTTTATTTCTTATTTGTTAATGCAGTATTGTGTTTATCATAAACAATTTATCTGGGTAAGTCATTTTTTTTTTTATTCATGTGCCCTCCTTAACTTCAATCAAAATCTAAAAATGTACTTCCGCCTACTTGTGGCGATCATCCTCTGATGATGTCATCTAGATGGCTTGGGTGGGAGCATCCTTTAACTCCACCCCCTCCAACTGATGCTAATTAAATGTCTGTATGAAACGCCTACTTTTTTATATCCAATCAAAGCGCAGTGAAAAAACACAAGGCACGCCCACTATTTTCCAAGTGATATTTACTCGGACCTAACAAATGTTTCCTTCCTCTGGATCCAAGGTGTCTAAGGTCACACAACACTCTGGCATAGGCCGATAATAACAATAGTTATATAATAGTATTAATATAGCATTAATAATACATCGTTTTTGCATTAAAAATTATTCCCAGAAGTAACTCTTTCCTTCATTATGTGAGACGCACAGCAACTATTTGTTTGCTTGAAGATTTCTAATAGAACGTAGATACTTTCTTAATAAATGTCTCTTTTCTTATTGTGCATGATACAACACCCTGTTTATTCAATGACAAAACTCTTGAAATATTTAATCAAAATGTAATAACTTTTTGCCTACTCCTCTCTTTTGCTGAATGTAACCAAGGCCACTTAATGGGAAAATAAAATTTTTTGTTGCATCACATAAAGAGTCAGATAGAGGATTTTTCTCCATATATCTCATCAGAATCACGACCACATCGCATTCTGCTGCCTGATGCATGGAGGATGATGCAAAACAACATTTGTTTTCCAGGTGTATGAATAACAACAGAGAAGACGAGCGATGTTTATCATTTTTGTATCTTCAAATGTTTTTAAGAAGGGTTTATTGTCCTTTAATGTAAAAACTATACTTAAAATGCAGCTTTGCTTAAACATTATTGTTTACCCCAAAATAAAAAACCTGTCCCTCAAGCTGCTTCAAATCTTTATAAATTACATGTATGTGTTTTGCTGAAGATATTTTGAGCAATGTCTGTAACCAGCACCATTGACTTTTATAGCAATTATTTCCTATGGAAGTCAGTGGTGCACCTGCTTCCTGCTTCATTACAAATATCTTAATTTGTATCCAGCTGAACAAAGATATTTAACAGGTTTGTAACAACTTAATGGGTCAGTAAATCATGACAGAATTTTCTTGAACTATCCGTTTAAGAGAAATTTCAAGTTTCAAATATCTAAATATTTCAAAATAAGTCGAAATTTTAACTTAAAGGGATAGTTCACTCAAAAACTAAAATTCTGTTGTTACAAACCTGTATGAATTTTTTTTCTAATGAACACAAAAGAAGATATTTTAACTCTTTCCCCACCATTGACAAGTTATCTCAACAATTAAGAGAAAACATTTGCATAAAGAAAACTTGTTCCTGATTAATTTTTATGTTAATCTGCAATACCGCGATTATCCACTAGATTACCCAATTTATAAAAAAACTGAAGCCAAAACGTTATTCACTAATTTTAAACTCTGTGTATGTTTTGATAATCATTCTGAATCTGATCTCTAACAAAATTCCTTCAATAAAAATGCAATTATTTCAGCTTTTTGCCTAAAAAAAATATTTTTTATGAAAAAAACCCAATATTTAAGAGTTAGGAGTATATTTAAGAAAAAAAATATAGATATGATGAAACGTTTTTTTCCCCCGTTTGTTTGTTTATTGTTTGTTTGAAAGCAAAGGGTCTGTTCTTTTTAATTTGATATATTTGAGTGTTTTTTTTTTGTTTGTTTTTTTTTAAGAAAATTTTCCTGGAAGGCATTTTGTGAAACTTTTGTGAAAATCACAAAAAAGTGCTGGTGGGCAACTTTTAAAAAATTGCTGGCGGGGAATGAGTTAATAAATGATGGTAAGCACATTCTATCATCATTTACTTAACCTCAAGTTCGTCCAAACCTGTATAAATTACTTTAATGTGCTGAATACAAATGAAGATATTTTGAAGAATGTTTCTAACAAAGCAGAACTGGGGCACCATTGACTTCCATTGTAGGAAAAATAATACTATGGAAGTGAATGGTGCCCCAGATGTTTGGTTATAAAAATGTTTCAAAATATTTTGTGTTTATCAAAACAAGTTTAAGGAAATGATGACAGATTTTTTATATATTTTTTTAAACATTGTAAAGCATTTTTTGAGAATTCTTCTTTAGTATATGTAATAATAATAATAACAACAACAACCATCACACTACTAATATTACTACCACCACTACTACTACTACTACTGATGATGATGATGATGATGATGATGATAATAATAATAATAATAATAACAACCATCATACTGTACTACTACTACTAATAATAATGATGATGATGATGATGATAATTCCGAAACCAGACTATACTACAACTACAACTACAACACCATGCTGATCAAAACTATGGTGGCACATTAATTAATATCAACTCTTATTTCTCCCAACATATCTTGTGATTATTTATCATTGTGATATCATGCCAGTACGAATGACATCTGATGTTATGAATGTGCCACCTTAAATTATCAACTTACTTATTGAACTGCGCTGATCTCCAGTGATATAACAGTCAAATACATTTGGGATGACATGAGGTCATTTTCATATTTGGGTGAAATATTATCTTATTATACCACGGGTCTGTTGAATGCTTTATTCTAATTGGTTGAGAAATGATCCTTGGGTATACACTATTTTTCGATAAATGCACACCTAACCTGTGAAATGTCTTAAAATAACCAACAGAGTAATGTCTTAGCAAGAGGAATAACTGACCGTCAACAATTATTCCTTACTTATTGTCTTATGAGTCAAAGTCATTATAAATAACCAAACACAGGACATAATCCAAAGAAAGTGAAAATCCCATCGCAACAGGCGTGAAAAGATACAGGAATTGAAGTCTTGCAGGTTGACCTCTGGAGATAAATTTAAAGAGACAGTGACAAAACAGAGGCTCTGATATGTCAGGCTTAAATTCGTCTGGGTAACAAACGCTATCTTTCCCTGTCCCAATTCATCTTGATAAAAAGACGAGGTCTGTGTGAGGCGCTCTCTATCGGACACGCTCCCATGCGTCACCCCTTTTGACCTCACTTCCTGTGCGACGACAGGTCGCGTTTCTTCTTTGTCATAAGGAGTAATGACCGCTTCTAATCGGCGGGAATTCCTCTCTTGAGATCGGACTGACTGTGGCCTGGATTCTGGAATAGAAACTCTCGTTCTGTGAGGAAGATGGCCCAGATTTCAATGTAAAGCAAACCCACTGTACCAGTCCTGTTGTTTCTCTTTTAGGGCTTTATTAAAAAAAAACTCTTTTAACTTTAAAAGATTACTCTACTTTCATAAAAATAAAATCCAGATAATTTACTCAACCCCATGTCATCCAAGATGTTTATGTCTTTATCTGTTTAGTGGAGAAGAAATTAAGTTTTTTGAGGAAAACATTTTTCTCTATATAGTGGACTTTTTTATTCCCCGCCAGCATTTTTTGTTATTTTCTCCCAAGTATTATAAAATGCCTTCCAGGAAAATGTTCTTGTAAAAATATATAAACATACAAATACACTCACCTAAAGGATTATTAGGAACACCATACTAATACTGTGTTTGACCCCCTTTCACCTTCAGAACTGCCTTAATTCTACGTGGCATTGATTCAACAAGGTGCTGAAAGCTTTCTTTGGAAATGTTGGCTCATATTGATAGGATAGCATCTTGCAGTTGATGGAGATTTGTGGGATGCACATCCAGGGCACGAAGCTCCCGTTCCACCACATCTCAAAGATGCTCTATTGGGTTGAGATCTGGTGACTGTGGGGGCCATTTTAGTACAGTGAACTCATTGTTATGTTCAAGAAACCAATTTCAAATCATTCGAGCTATCAGAGGATGGGTACATGGTGGTCATTAAGGGATGAATATGGTCAGAAACAATGCTCAGGTAGGCCGTGGCATTTAAATGATGCCCAATTGGCACTAAGGGGCCTTAAGTGTGCCAAGAAAACATCCCCCACACCATTACACCACCAGCAGCAGCCTGCACAGTGATAACAAGACATGATGGATCCATGTTCTCATTCTGTTTACGCCAAATTCTGACTCTACCATCTGGATGTCTCAACAGACATCGAGACTCATCAGACCAGGCAACATTTTTCCAGTCTTCAACTGTACAATTTTGGTGGGCTCCTTCAAATTGTAGCCTCTTTTTCATATTTGTAGTGGAGATGAGTGGTACCCGGTGGGGTCTTCTGCTGTTGTAGCCCATCCGCCTCAAGGTTATGCGTGTTGTGACTTCACAAATGCTTTGCTTCATACCTCGGTTGTAACGAGTGGTTATTTCAGTCAAAGTTGCTCTTATCTATCAGCTTGAATCAGTCGGCCCATTCTCCTCTGACCTCTAGCATCAACAAGGCATTTTCGCCCACAGGACTGCCACATACTGGATGTTTAATACTCAGACCGGCCCGTCTGGCACCAACAACCATGCCACGCTCAAAATTGCTTAAATCATCTTTTTTTCCCATTCTGACATTCAGTTTGGAGTTCAGGAGACTGTCTTGACCAGGACCACACCCCTAAATGCATTGAAGCAACTGCCATGTGATTGGTTGATTAGATAATTGCATTAATGAGAAATTGAACAGGTGTTCCTTATAATCCTTTAGGTGAGTGTATATCAAATGAAAGAACAGACCTTCTACAAACAAAACGGAAAAAAACTTTCATCTTATCTATATTTTTTCTCTGCTTATAAACTCTTAAATATGGGTATTTTTCTTAAAAAATATTTTTTTAGCAAAAAGCTGAAATATTTGCATTTTTGTGAAGGAATTTTGTTAGATATCAGATTCAGAACGATTATCAAAACATACACAGAGTTTAAAATTAGTTAAAAATGTTTTGGCTTCAGTTTTTTTAATAAATTGGGTAACAGCACCATCTCGTGGACAATTGTGTTATTACAGATTACCATAAAAACTCATCAGGAGCAGTTTTTTTCATGCAAATGTTTTCTCTTAAAGGTGCAGTGTGTAACTTTAGAAAGATCTCTTTACAGAAATGCAATATAATATACATAACAATATTAGCAGTGGTGTATAAAGACCTTACATAATGAACTGTTATGTTTTTATTCCCTTAGAATGAGACGTTTTTATAAACATACACGAGGGCCCCCTTACATAGAAGTCGCCATTTTGTGCCCCCATGTTTCCACAGAAGCCCCTTAGCAAACAACATTTTTTACTAAGTTGTCTCAGATGATGACATGTTTGTCCTGTAGCTTCTCTATGTTTTACAAAAGCGAGGAGTGAGCCGTGGACTGAGACGTTGGTTGCAATTCACAACTTCACCAGTAGAATTTACACACTGCACCTTTAATTGACAAGATAATTTGTCAATGGGGAAAAGAGTTAAGCAGTAAAACAATACACTGTAAAAATGGCTGTATTTATGCAACTGTTTACCAGTAACTTGCTGTAGATTTATATTTATTTAATTTATTGGCAACATTTTTTTTCCAAGAAAAATGAACATTAAACATTAACAAGCCTTTATCATATTTAATAAAATGATAAAAGCACTACCATGAAAAGCATTCTCAGAAATCGCCATCAACCTTTTTTAGTTTTATTTGCATAATGCTGTACTTTTTTATAGTTTTTTTCCTGTAGAGATAGTCTTTATTTAATGTTTCTTTAACGTTTAAAAACTGTAAATAACATAAATTTAAATCTATCACTTTAACAGTGCACCATTAAACACATATTTAGATGTTACGGCTAATAGTTTATACAGTTCATCAAGAAAGACAATAAATGCGGATCACAGATGACTGGGCGATATAAGTTACGATGACTCACTCATCTTCCAGTGTATCTGAAACCATAAAGTTGTTCATAAAACTCTTTTTTTCTTATATGTTTGTGAACACTTCAATCACTGCATAACAAAGGCAGACTAAAATTGATGGGAATGATTTATTCCCACACTGCTTCTTTTGTCACATACATTTCACACAAGAGGAAAAACTGACAATAATTGCAACGGCTGACTGAAAACTGTGTAATTTAGCAAAAAAGAACAAAATGCTTTGAAAAAGCTTTCATTATATCTTCAATGTGCCCTTGTCTTTTCCTCAATACTTTCTGTCGAGAACCAAATCCACGGGCGTCCTTAATTCATCTCTTGCATGTCAATCAAACCGGACCGTGTTGTTTAGTGCATTGTGTGCTGTTTGTTGTAATCTTGCGAGGCTGCTTGGAGGCGGTTTAATATGTCATGTCTTCCAGTTTCACCGGACGATGTGCCGTTGGGCGACGTTCAGACGAAATTAAAGTTAGATGTTGTGAATATCAGATATTAAAGTTAAGTTTTGTGGCCGTGTTTCCATGGTACGGTTCTTCAGGGACTCAAATGAAAATAAATGGCGCTCAATTCATTCCTAATTGCTCTTTACCTCTCCGTATACTGTATCTAGCTGATGAACTAATGCTGAACGAATGCTTTTATTTAAGTCTCGTTTCCATCGCTAGTAAGTGTTTGGAAACCCATTCCTGATGTTACTCTGAGGTGCTGCTGCGCAGGCGGACAGCGGTGGGTGGAAGATTTCTGATGAAAATAATTGATCGAGTAAAAGAGATTTAAAATAGAGACAGCCAAACACAAACAACCACTCACGGCTCACCACGCAAATACTCAAAGGGCAGTAAAGCAAAGCTTTCAAGAGACACTAAATGAGTTGAACTCTTTTAAATGGCAGCTAAATTATAACAAATGATAATCAACGCATCTAAAACAAGTAAAAGGAATACATGCAAGTTCAACTTTATCAATATCTTTGGCATAAATTATATCAAATATAATAATAAATGTCCTGGAGAGCCAGTGTCCAAACCTGCATTTTTAATGATTTAAAGAGCACCTTTTATCCAGTATCATTTGGTGTGTAAGTGTGCATGTTAACAATATGCAAAGATACAAAAACTGTATTAAATGCATGCATATTTATATCAATTATTTGATATTTCAGTCTCTTGATTGAACCAAGTACATTCTGATCATTATTCTGAGCAGCGTACTTTCCTCTTAGCCGCAGGTAATGAAATGAGTTTACCGACCTCATTCACACCGCGGCTCTGGCAGTGCAGGCTTGGCACGTGAATTGTGAAACAGGTGCCAGCCCAGTGCCACCTCTACAGAAGATTAGCAAAGACTGGCCGTAGACCGGCCTGCTCCGGACTCTGAAAGCCACGGGCATCGCGGGCACCTCCGGCGGGCACTTTAAGGTCTTGCCAAGTGATACGCGCACGCATGCAGTGAACACAAAGGCAGACCCGTGGATTCGCACCTCGAGGAAGGTGTCAACTGACATGCAGCGTGGTACACCTGTGCCCGACGACTGGCCAAAGTGAGGTGTGTCCAACAGTGTCTTTGTAGGATCGTACTCAGTTCATAGTAAGTTTAGGTTTTGGAAGATATTTCATATTTTAACATTCATTCATCAGATATACTATATGTTTAAGCTATGTATATCCTACATATGTAAGTTCAAATACTTTTTGAAATTTATAAATGCATATAAATGCATGATTCTCTCTGTAATATTGTAATGTAATATTGAGGTCAAAGTTTGATTTTACTATTTGACATGACCTTACTTTATATTTTCACAAAATGCTTTAACGTTTTATTTTACATAAAACTGTCCTATAATGTAATCACAAAAAAAAAATACTTTAGCTGGATTTTCACCAAACCCATTTTCATGAATTATGTATAAATAGCACAGCTATTTAAAGCTGTGCAATGCATACGGCAAAGTCTAATTTAGCATGCATATGATACGCCTTTTTTGACATCTTTTCGTGTCAATTATAAAAAGAGAGAAACAAATAAAATGACACGAAAAGGTGGTTTTAATCCTAGGCTACAAAACAAACCTCATAATAGCCGATGATGTTGATGTTCTCATCAAAACTGTTCTCCGACCAACCTCTTGAGCATTTTGCATGAAAGTCTCTTTATCTTTGTTGGTTTTGATCAGCGCCTTTTCATAGTAAAGCCATAGTTCCATAAAGGTCATCGCATGCATAACGCTTTTCAGTTGACCTTTGTAAGGTGAACTTTACTCACATAAAAGCAAATTGTTGGAAAATGTCAGCTGTTGGAAACGGATATGCCAACATATGGCTGAACATGACATATATTTCAACTGCGTATTGAATAGTATTTCACATTTATTGTGTACATTCAGATGTGTTTGTGCTTTAGGTTTTGTACATGAATGGTTTAACTATTTATAAAGCTTGCATTAGTTATCCACTGTCATTTCAACTTGATTTTTAAGACGCTTCCCTGACAAGTTTTTATGGTAATCTTTAATTCCACTATTATCCACTAGATGGTGTTTTTACCCAATTTATAAAAAACTGAAGCAAAAACTGATTTCACTAATTTTGTTTTGATCATCATTATGAATGTGATCTCTAACAAAAATCCTTTACAAAAATTTAATTAATTCAGATTTTTGCACAAAATTTGGCATCTTTGAAAAATCCTACCCATATTTAAGAGGTTATAAAAAGAGAACAAATGAAGATAGGATAAAACGTTTTTTTTCTTGTTTTGTTTGTTTGTTTATTGTTGTTTGAAAGTAGAGGGTCTGTTTTTTCATTTGATATATTTGTATGTTTATATATTAATAGAAGAAACATTTCCTGGAAGGCATTTTGTGAAACTTCAAAAAAAAAAAAAAATTCACAAAAGTTTCACAACATGCATTCCAGATTTTTTTTTCTAAAAATATATAAACATACAAATATAAATATCAAATAAAAGAACAGACCCTCTGCTTTTAAACAAACAATAAACAAACAAACAAAATGGGGAAACATTTTTTTTATCCTATCATTATTTTTTCTCTGCTTATAAACTCTTAAATATGGGTATTTTTCTTTAAATAAGTTTTTTTAGCAAAAAGCTGAAATAATTGCATTTTTGTGAAGGAATTTTGTTAGAGATTAGATTCAGAACAATTATCTAAACATACACGGAGTGTAAAATTAGTAAAAAAATTGCTTCAATTTTTTATCAATTGAGTAATCACGGTATTACAGATTAATTTAAAACCTCATCAGGAACACTTTTTTAATGTAAATGTTTCTCTTAATTGACGAGATAACTCGTCAGTGGTGGGGAAGAGTTAAAAAAGGCTGGCGGGGAATGAGTTAATAAAAAACACCTAAATAAATTATTTTGTTTTAAATAAAAATTTTCGTTTAAAGTGTTAAAGATTTTTTTAGGTGTTACAAATTTAAGTTATTATTTAAGTTGGTCCAACTTTTACTTTTTACAGTGTAGTCAAGATGCTCCTGTATAACTCAGTGGTTTAAACCCAGAAAACACACATACTGATAAAAATGTATACCTAGTAATGCACTGTAAGTCGCTTTGGACAAAACATTCAAATGTAAATAAAAAATCTAAGTTAAAATGACTTGTAAATCCAAGTTGACTATACTTAAAAATTTAAGTATACAATTTTAAACAGTGTAGTAGCCTTAAACAGTCAATAAAAAATAGTTCT
>JAIFKI010000021.1:28453154-28930654 GCA_025389145.1 Misgurnus mizolepis | reverse complement strand
GTTGTGCCTATCTGCCTGTCAGTCTGTCCGTCTGCCTGCCTGTCTGTCCGTATTTATGTCTATCTATCCATTGATTGTGTATGCGTATGTATCTACAAATCTCTCTGTCTGTCTGTCCATCCATCCATCCATGTATCTATCTATATATCTATGGTGTCTGTCTGTCTATCTATCTATTTACAGTGTCTGTCTATTTATTTCTGCCTTCCTGTCTGTCTGTCTATCATCAACTTATGTCAATCCATCCTTTTGTTGTGCCTGCCTGTCTGTCTATTTGTCTGTCTGCTTGTCTGTCTATCTGTCCCTCCGTATTTGTCTATCTATCCATCGATTGTGTCTGTCTGTCTGTCTGTCTGTCTACATACCTACCTATCTATCTATCTACAGTGTCTGTCTGTCTATCATCAACGTCTGTCAATCCATCCTTTTATTGTGCCTGCCTGTCTGTCTGTCTATCTGTCTGTCTAGTTGTCTATCTGTCTCTCCATATTTATGTCTATCTATCCATTGATTGTGTCTATCTCTCTGTCTACCTCTCTCTCTCCATCTACCTGTCGTTTTGGTCTGTCTACCGATCAATCAATCTATCTGTCTGCATATGCATCTACCAACCTGTCTGTGTTTCTGTCCATCTGTCTTATCCATCTATTGTGTCTGGCTATCTATCTGTCTGTCTATTGTAGTTTTACCTATAAAGTTCTTTAAAATTCTCCAGTCTATGGAGAAACTTGGTTTGTTTACAGTAATATGGAAACCCCTGGTGAGCAGAAACAGTCAAACACACTGTCATGTCTTCAAACACACACTTCTCTCTTAACTTCCCAGCGGACGACACTGCAGAAACCTTCAAGTCTGAGAACAGAACGGTCCAGTCAGCCCACTGCAGACCACTGTGACACCTCAGAGACCGGAGAGCTCTCAAAAGCTTCGATTTGCCAAGCATCCATTACCTCAAAAGTATTTCACTGCAGCAAAACAATCAATACATACAGCAAACTGCTAACCCTGTGAATCACAGCACTGATCATCCTCAAGCTAAAGCTAAACCTCTCCTCTCACCTACTGACCCGTGGCCAATCTACTGACAAACACACCAGGTTTGGCTATCTAAACACCTTCAAGCTAATTGTGAATACATTTTCAAATTAAAGGATAACAAAAATTCTGGAATCATTTACTCGCCCACATTTGTTCAGACTGTTCTTGCTTCGAGCATTTTGGGCAAAACTGATTTAAATTTAAATTATTATTATTCACATAAAAACCTACAATCCACCTTGGATAAAAATGATCTTGTACTGCATATTCATATTGTAAATATAGTGTATCATGCCATGTCACTGCAGGTTCTGAATAAAGAATAAAACTATATAATATTAATAAAATGAACAACCTTACACTGTAAAAAATGAAAAGTTGGGTCAACTTAAAAATACTTTAAAGGGGTGGTTCAATGGTATTTCATGCATTCTGACTTATTAACACAGTTATAGAGTTGTAAAGTTATAAAGTGTCAAAAAAGATGGACGTGTTACAGAGAATTTCTGTGCCGAATGCACTTCGCCAGGGTTCGTACAGGTTTCGGAAAGTTTATTAGAAAGATTCAGTAAAGCTAATCTTTTTTTTTATAAATCTGATTAAACTAAAGACTCTTCAGAGATATAAAGGATGTAATACTACTCTATAGGTACTCCAGATTAATATCAGAAATGCAAAAACAGCATGTGTTATGTGAGCTTTAAAAATGTACGTTTCTTTAACTTAAAATTTCACTTTAGTTTCACTTTAGGTGAAACATTTTTGTTGAAAAAAACAAATTTTTAAGAATTGTTTTATCTTTTAACTCTTTCCTCGTCATTGACGAGATATCTCGTCAATAAAAAAAGGAAAAACATTTGCGTAAAAAATATGTTCCTGATTCATTTTTATGTTAATCTGCAATACCGCGATTATCCACTAGATTACCCAATTTATGAAAAAACTGAAGCCAAAACGTTATTTACTCATTTTAAACTCTGTGTATGTTTTGATAATCATTCTGAATCTGATCTCTAACAAAATTTCTTCACAAAAAATTATTTCAGCTTCTTGCTAATTTTTTTTATTTTTTTAAAGAAAAATACCCATATTTAAGAGTTTATAAGCAGAAAAAAAAATATAAATAGGATGAAACGTTTTTTTTCCGTTTTTTGTTTGTTGTTTGTTTGAAAGCAGAAGTTCTGTTCTTTTATTTGATATATTTCTATTTTTATATATTTTTAGAAAAAAAATTTCTGGGAGTTATTTTGTGAAACTTTTGTGAAAATCACAAAAAAATGCTGGGGGGCAACTTTTAAAAAAATGGCTGGCGGGGAATGAGTTAAAAAGTTGACAATTTATAAATTCAACTTGAAATTGTTAATGTAACGTAAAAATATGTGTTTAATTGACAAAAATGCTGGCCATTTTTTACAGTGTAGGAATGCATCGATTATAGATTTTGTTGGTACGATTATAGTTTGATAAATAATCACGATTGTACAATTATTATGGATTCATTAATTTTACAACATTAATGTATAAAATCACATGAACACACTTTTTTAACAATTGTTACATTCTTTTGTATTTTCAGTTTGTGTATTTTTTTCTACAAATCAAAAAAAAAAAAAAAAACCTAGCTAGCCTTTGAAATATAGTAGAAATAATAAGAACATCTCAAAACGATTAATAACACAGGGTCATCCTGGACCAGGCAGTGTGAGTCATTTTGAAAGGTGTAGCTTAACTCTTTACCAGTTATCTAAATTTCAAAGCAAACAAAATGCTAATTATTTTTTAGAGCATGACTTTAAAAATCACTGCCCATAAGTAAACCAGTATCAATTATTCTTTAAATCATCTCTCTTTATGTTCCACAGAAGAAAGAACTCATACAATCTGAGTGAATTATGACAGGACTTTCATTTTTGGGTGGACGGCCCTGAGTTAAATGTGTTTTATAGTAACACAACTGACTCACTGTCACTGTACCCGCTAAACAAGCCCCAGTCAACTTGACACATAGCAAAAAATAGCACACATGAGACATTTAAAAAGACTTTCACCAGTTAAACCCCTGAGGTCCTACCAAGACTCAATATATATTTCTTCTTTCAAAAGCCTACTGTATCTTTCACCAGATGATGTACAATGCAGCACGCTGTGCCTGCAGGTCCTGAATATCAGGCTGTAACCGTGACCATTGACAGCTCTCGGGAACACACATTTTTATGACTGACCTTTACACTGCGACACACTGAAATTGAGCCGCTTCTCTTTCCATGTCCAGAGAGGGCTCGAGTCAAAATCTATGACAATTTGGTTACCCCATGCGTTCAATTCAATTAACATGATTGTCTTAAAATATTAACTTTATATTTGGTATTTTTACACTAATGCACATTAGATAGAAAGTTGATAATGGAAACACTTCTTAACTTCCACAATTGAATCTACAAAGTGGCACAGAGATGAAGACACTCATGTATCAAAACCCGAGATGGGTATGCCTGGGAAGTAAAGACGGACATCATCCAATCCCATAGTAACCAGAAAACCATTAAAACAATACCTTTTTAAAATATGTTTTGGTTTCGGAAGAACAATGAAAGACATTGGGTGAGTTAATAATGACAAAGATTTAGTTTTGGGTGAACTATCCCTTTAATCTTTAGAAAACACAAAAATGGCACACCAATTTAAAGCGTATTTATGTAAAGACTTTAGATTTTCATTACCATCTGCATTGTCTGAGCAAACAGACTGAAGTAATTAAAAGCATTAGCTCAAAAGCTTTACCGTACTCCCAGAGAATGTCTTACCTTCACACTTTTCCAGGATCTGAACGGTTTCTCCGAGCTCTAGAGACAGACCATGTGAAACAGAACCCCGGAAACTACAGACCACTGAGAAAAGACAAAAAAAGACAACAGGAGTTAGATTTGAAGTATAGACTGCATTCAAAGATACTGTATTCACGATTACATTTACATTTGAATTGAAATGGTAAAGGTCATGGGTTCGATAGGGTTCATATACCGGACGAGCCCCCACTTTTTACACACTAGACTAGGGAGTTTGTAACAAGACACAAACTGATAAAATGTACCTTGAATGCACTTTAAGTCGCTTTGGATAAAAGAGTATGCAAAGACGATGGTTCTTTAACTTTATTTCATGCTTAAGTACATTTTACTGCCTTCTCTTTATGATTAACCAAACAAAGAAATTGAGAAATAACTGTAAGGATTTTCTCAGAATAAAGCAACACAAGCTGTATGTCTGAATGATGCATCTGTATTTTCGACGCTTTTATTTTTTCAGATTCAGGGGATTTGAGAAATGGTTTGGCTATAGATGCATTGGATATGTGAAGCCCAGCATTTTCTCTTTTGTTTAGGGATAAGCCATTAAGACAGAGCTACTATAATATTCAGGTCATCTGCAGGCCATGCATTCACCACTGGGTTTAGCTGAACAAAATGTGTCTGTTTGCTGTCTGCTTTTGAGCCAGACTGTTGTGTTTGGTTATAAAAATGTTTTATTGTAGCCAAAGTTTCTCTTTCAAAATAATAACTGAATAGTGCTGTATATGCATGTGTTTGTTTGTTTGTTTGTTCATTTATTAAGGTCGCAATGAAATTAAAATGAAAAATTGTAATTTGTTTTCGGAATATTGTGCTATTTTTATCAAGTGAGCTTTATTATTTAAAAAAATAATGTGCACTCATAATGTTTAATAAAAAGCACAAATATCCTTCCCTCCTCGAAATGATCTCTCTTTACTTCTGCTCATTTGCAACGATTCGCAAATAGCAACATGACCCAACTTCAAACGATCCAACAGTTCTCAAAGGACAAATTCAAGTACCGTCCTAGTACCTTTTACATTTCAGAAGCCGTTTCACTTTGGATATACGTCACCATGAGGAAAATAAGACAATCGCTACTTCCGTTTCATGGCGCCTTTACGCCATTCCAATATCTATGGCTATATTCATGGCAAAACTGGTTAATCTACAGTACACAAAACTTGGGGAATGAAAATTTGACTAAGCTGCATGTCTTTGGATACTATAGGGGGGAGAAACCGTAGTACCTGGAGTAAACCTACTGCATACTGACAGGGAAAACATGCAAACTCTACACCCTCCTGACCCAGCAGCCAAGGTTCAAACCGGAGGACCTTCTTGCTGTAAGGCAACAGTCCTACCCACTAAGCCACTGTGGGTGCCACTCATATGTGCATATGTGTCCCCTGGGATCAAACCCATGATCTTTGTGCTGCTAACGAAAATACACAAAACTGGGAAAGAAGCAATTCCCTGCCTCTTCCATCGTATTTGGATGAGATTATAATAGTCAGGCAGCTGAAATGCATGGAACAAAGCTGAGTAATTTCTCTAAATCCATTTGTATTTGTGCAACATGATCCTGTGTGGTCTGTTTTGGCGTACTGAGTCTGTACACAGGGTTTGATGGGCTCTCTCAGGATACAAAATTGATATCCATGTCTGCTCATACCAACATCTCAATACGATATGAACCATTCACAGTTACTATGCAACAAGCCCGCACGGTACAGAACAAAATGTGTGTGTTTCCACAAGGAATCTTTGTTTCTCCAAGCAATGAAATATACAAATCTGTAATAAGTCTAAAAATCAGTCACTCCGTCAGGTATAGATAATGGTCTAAATATCAAACATGACACTACTACATATTACATTTAACACAGTCATATATTATCGAACAACAGATCATTTTAGGCATAAATTGCATCTAAGAGGATTTGTCACGTGTATTTAATAATTTTTTATGATATTGTGTCATTTGATTTTAGTAGATTAATATTTAAAGCTTGTCTGGAGGCTCCTACTGCCTGCAGATTCCAAGAAAACATGTGATCTAGCAAGGGATCTATATTTAATGAATTATTTAGTGGACTATTAAAAAAGCTTTTCATGACTAAAAGAGAAAACGTCAAAAACAATGTGTGTTTTTAATCTGGAGGTAGCCGTGGTATCCTAATGGCCCTTATGATACATTTTGCAAAACGTCGCCAAGTTGTCTGCGTCCGGGTGCATAATCTGAAAAAGCGCATACTTTTTTAGAAGTGTCATATTTCTGGCTCATCCGATAAGAGTTTTGAGTCGCTTTTATAATATTAGTGTTTTAAGTCTCTGTCTTGTGTTACATCCTGAGGATTCTTGTATGAATGATTATACATTTTTTGTTTGTGCCCCATTATGTTTAAAGAATGTAGAGACTGATAGATGGACAGACAGGCAAACAGATAGACAGGTAAATGGACAGTTAGACAGACACTAGATGGATGGAATAATAGACAGATGGACAGACATGTAAAGACAGGAGGCATAGACTGACACAGACAAAGAAACAACCAGGCAGGCAGACAGACAGACAGACAGATGATGGATAGATAGGTAGATGTAGAGATAAACAGACATCAGATGGTTGGATGAATGCACAGGCAAGTAGATGGATAGATAGACAAACGGATGGATTGACAGAGAGACAGTCAGACAGACAGACAGATAGGTAGATGTACAGATAAACAGACATCAGATGGATGGATGGATGGATGGATGGATGAATGCACAGACAAGAAGATGGATAGAAAGACAAACGGACAGATGGACACAGAGACAAACAGACCGACCGACCGACCGACAGCCGGACAGAAATAAAGACAGACAGATAGATAGGTAGATGAACAGATAAACAGACATCAGATCGATGGATGAAAGCACAGGTAAGTAGATGGATAGATGGATAGATAGACAAACTGACGGATGGATGGACAGACAGACAGACAGATAGATAGGTAGATGTACAGATAAACAGACATCAGATGGATGGATGAATGCACAGACAAGAAGATGGATAGATAGACAAATGGACAGACAGAGAGACAGACGGACGGACGGACAGACAGACAGACAGACAGATAGATAGATGTACAGATAAACAGACATCAGATGGATGGATGAATGCACAGACAAGAAGATGGATAGATAGACAAATGGACAGACAGAGAGACAGACGGACGGACAGACAGACAGACAGACAGACAGATAGATAGGTGTACAGATAAACAGACATCAGATGGATGGATGAATGCACAGACAAGAAGATGGATAGATAGACAAATGGACAGACAGAGAGACAGACGGACGGACAGACAGACAGACAGACAGACAGATAGATAGATAGATGTACAGATAAACAGACATCAGATGGATGGATGAATGCACAGACAAGAAGATGGATAGATAGACAAATGGACAGACAGAGAGACAGACGGACGGACGGACAGACAGACAGACAGACAGATAGATAGATGTACAGATAAACAGACATCAGATGGATGGATGAATGCACAGACAAGAAGATGGATAGATAGACAAATGGACAGACAGAGAGACAGACAGACAGACAGACGGACAGACGGACATACAGACAGATAGATAGATAGATGGACAGACACTAGGTAAATGGATAGATTGACAGACCTACACACACACACACACACACACACACACACACACACACACACACAGAGACCGACAAACGGACAGATAGGTAGATGTACAGATAAACAGATAATAGATGGATGGATGGACAGACAAGTAGATGAATAGACAGAAGTTAGATTGACTGAGTGACTAACTGACACACACACATACAGATAGACAGAAAGATAGAAACAGAAAGGTAGACACATACAGATAGATGGACAGCTAAAACGACAGACAGACAGACAGACAGAAAGACAGACACTAGATGAATGGACAGATGGACAGAGAAGTAGATGGATAGACAGAAGGTAGATTGATAGACAGACAGATAGACATACAGACAGATAGACAGACACTAGATCCGGGTGCCCCCTTAAGCCTGTATGTCCGTAACCTCTTCCCGCATCTCGGCATGCCTGAGGGACATCTCACTCTGGATGAAGGATCACCATCTTCAGCTTAACCTTGCGAAGACAGAACAGCTTGTCATATCATCTGAACCAAAGATTCAGCACAACTTTTCCATTCAGCTAGGTTCCTCGACCATCACGCCTTCCAAGACGGCCAAAAACCTGGGAGTGGTCATTGATGATCGGCTTAGCTTCACGGAGCATGTTGCCAGCACCGCTCGCTCTTGTAGATTCATCCTCTACAATATTAGGAAAATTAGACCTTTCCTAGATGAGCATGCTACGCAGGTCCTGGTCCAAGCTCTTGTCCTGTCCAGGCTGGACTACTGCAATGCGCTACTGGCAGGACTTCCAGCCTGCACGACCAAACCCTTACAGATGATTCAGAACGCAGCGGCAAGAGTGGTCTTCAATGAGCCAAAGAGGGCGCACGTCACTCCTCTCTTTGTCAAGTTACACTGGCTTCCTATAGCAGCCCGCATCAAATTTAAGGCTCTGCTCCTGGCCTTTCAAACCACCACTGGGTCAGCACCCCCTTACCTTCGCTTGCTTATAGAGCCTTATGTACCCTCTCGATCACTGCGCTCTGCCACCGAGCGAAGACTTGTGGTACCATCTCAAAAAGGGAAGAAAACACTAACGCGTACGTTCTCAGGAACTGTCCCACAACTGTGGAATGATCTGCCGGTCGTGACACGATCAGCTGACACTGTAGCTGTCTTTAAGACTCGGTAAAAACCCATCTCTTCCATCATTACCTAACTTCCTAATTACAGATTTACTATCTTTATTTAGTTACCCTTCTCTTTCTCTCTTTCTCTATCTACCTTCCTCTTTATCTAAAAAAATAAATAAATAAATAAAAAAATTACTAACATACCCTTGGCTATGTATACTGTGTTGGACTTGATGAGACTATTTCCAGTGCACTTATGTATTGCTGTCTTATGTTGCCATAATTGCTTCTATTGTTTACCTCACTTGTAAGTCGCTTTGGACAAAAGCGTCTGCTAAATGACTAAATGTAAATGTAAATGTAGATGGATGGATGGATGGATGGATGGATGGATGGATGGATGGATGGATGGATGGATGGATGGATAGACAGATAGATGGACAGAGAAGTAGATGGATAGACAGAAGTCAGATTGATAGATACAGACAGATAGACATACAGACAGATAGACAGACACTAGATGGATGGATGGATGGATAGACGGACAGACAAGTAGATGGATAGACAGAAGGTAGATTGATAGATACAGACAGATAGATAGACAGACAGAAAGAACGACACTAGATGAATGGATGGAAAGACAGATGGACAGACAAGTAGATGGATAGACAGAATGTAGATTGATAGATATAGAAAAATAGACAGACAGACAGACAGACAGATAGACACACACTAGATTTATGGATGGATAGACAGATGAACAGAAAAGTAGATGGATAGACAGAAGGTAGATTGATAAATACAGACATATAGACATACAGACAGATAGACAGACAGACAGACACTAGATGTATGGATGGATGGATAGACAGATAGATGGACAGACAGTAGATGGATAGACAGAAGGTAGATTGATAGACATACAGACAGACAGACTAGATAAGATAGCTGCTGTCAGGTTAATGATAACAGATGTGTCAAAACAATCCTTTGTTTCTGTGTTAATCAGTAATAACTTTCAACATGAATTAGCACTTGGGTGTCAACTTTAACGTGAAAGACTTTGATGACACAACAGAAAGGAAAGCGACACATCCTGACAGCAAATCACATTTTAATTAAAGCAAATAACTTCTCATGTTAGCATTTGTTGTGTTGTCTGCCAGTGACAGAGTCGAGTAACAAAATGACTGTGGCCCCCCGAGACGCCCCGTATGATTAGTGCAATTCACAAGCACACTATGACAGACCTGAAGGCTAGTAAACTCTTACAACTCAAGAGTTTCTCCTCAATTCATATCTGCAGCTTGACACTTCATATTTACCTTTAGATTTCAATCTCCAAGCTGTACGACTACGCTCGCATGTGGTGACTATATGAAGACATTCTCATTTAGTGACTGAAGCCCGCGGGGCCGCACCTCTTTCTGCCAGTCTCAATTCCGTCCTGCCGTGCCAAATAAACAAACGTCAAGCCAAATGGATCCATGCTGGCTCGGTTTATAAGCGTGTCTTAATAATCCGCCAGACAAACAGAGAGGGGACGCTAATAAATCTGGGTTTATGAGAGGGCATCAGTTTTTCTACGACAGATATTTCATGATATGTATGACGTGATAAAGCCACCCACTTTCTACAGGCCTGATTTACAGGGTCATTAAAGCTGCACTCAGTTTTTTAAACACTAGATGGCAGCGTCCTTAAAACATGACAGAAGAGATGCATGCTACACTGTTACACCTTCTGCAATGTGTAAACATTATTCACATGTGACAGTCTGAAGTGTGAGCATGTCAATTTAGGTAGATTTTGACAATTACACTATGCAAAATATAAATCCCATTATGTATTAATATCAGCTACAGGGACTGAATGACTAAGTTGCGTGTCAGATAAATGGAGGAAAGTGATTTTGGGTGGCTCTCTAGTTTTACCTCCTTATATTTTTATATCCCAAGTAAATAAGCTTTAAACAATGTATTCTGTAACATACCTTTATATAACAAACTTAGAATTTATTTATTGGTAAATCAAGACCAATAAGGAACAATAAGTTAGAACACAAGATATCAGTAGCGGCTATTCATGGGTTAACTGGGCCATGACAACAGTCAAACCTGTATCTGAACACGACTCACTGGCTCTCAATCTTTTACAAACCGAAGCACCAAACAACGACGTAAGCGCCATGATTTGATTCCCACCGTAACTGAGGGCAAACCATTGGCAAGACGTTCTTATGATGGCACGAGGGGGGCGATAAACCGAATTGATGAGACGGGAAGCGGGCAGCTGTTGTACATTGTGCTGGCTGTGCTCTCATTTGAAGTGTATTCTACCTGAACACCGAGGACACTTCTGAATCCGGGCACGCTGCCGGCAGCTAGATGAACAAAATGGGCCATTTGCCCGCATTCATCACGGCCTCTGGGGTGTGCAGGACAAACGTAAAACACCCTTTGATTTCATAAGCTGTTCTGAGAGCAGAAAAGGTGTTGTTTATGGGATGGTTAAGGATGTGACGGAGTGAACGAGGCCAGAAATGGGATTACGGTAGCATTGATTGTTCAATTGTACATATTTGTAATAAAGGACACTGCATACACACAAAAACGCACTTGTTTTTAACGTTTGACATGTTAGCAAAAAAGTTTTCCAGAGGATAAAAAGCAAATCTAATTTTAAAACATATCATACTTTTTTGACATTTATTATCTTGCAACATGAATAAAACCAAACTTAAAAAGTGCATCTTTGTTTATTTTCTTAACATATCTTGCATATTCCACCCCTAATCAACAATGTATAACATATAAAAGCACCAAAAAAGGAATTTCTAAACGGCTAGATTTTATTTTTTATGGAAGAGAAGAGACTTAAATCAGTTGGCAAAACCCTCTGAATGATGAACAGATGGATCCCAAAAATCTTACACTTCCAGACACACATTTGTTTACAGTTTTTCCAGTGTCCCAGTTTATACAGCAAGTGTCACATGGAGTGTCAGAGAATTCGCTAATCCGGCTGTGAAAACAAAGACACGTCGGATACAATACCATCTGCTAGACAATCACAACATCTACATGTGAGATCTCTCCGTTACTGACATAAGTTTTTCAATTTCACAACACATCCAACTGTAGTTGTTTGTAAAAAAATCTATTAAATTACTGTCCATGCAAAACACTACTACTGATGTTGGTCTTATATATATATTTGTGGCAGACGGTGACTTCTTTTTCAAGGGCGCTCGATGTGAAGTTCATCACAACATGTATGTAGCCCGTCATGTGTGTGGTTCGTCATTTCAAAATATGTGTTCTGCGCATCGAGAGATCGTGTGTGCATCACGTGTCTTGTCAAAATAAGTGCTTGCTGCAGATGCATCTAAAGGGTTTATGATAAAAGAGACGCTCGCATTTTGCAGATAATCACATAATCTCATGCGTATTCACAGTTTAATGTTAAGGGAGTGTCTTGCGTGTATTTTGTGAACGTGGGCGTCTTTTATCATGAACGGTTTTGACGCGTGTGCAGCAGGCACTTATTTTGACAAAACACATGATGCACATCGTTCAACAAACACATATTTTGAAAACACAAGCAACACGCATGACACTCCGAACACATATTTAGAATAAGCTCTTAAATAAGGGTATTTTTCTTCAAAAATAATTTTTTTTTGGAGCAAAAAGCTGAAATAATTGCATTTTTGTGAAAACGATTATCAAAACATACACGGAGTATAAAATTAATAAATAATTTTTTGAGCTCTCATAGATATGTATAAAGGCCGCGCTGCTGGCCAATTGAGTGGAACGTCCGCATTTGGCGGCCATCTTACCACAGGCAGCTCACTCACTCGTGGCATTGAGTTTTAATGGTGCATGTATTCTAAATGACCATAACTTGCTTAATTTTCTACCGATTTTCAAACGGTTTGGTTTGTTATAAACGTCACAAATGTACCTATGACATTGCATACTTATACAAAAAAAAATCATGAAACATGTTAAAGCATCTAGAATTATAGCCACCTTAATAACGTTTGAAAGAAACCAAACCGTTTGAAAATTGGTGCTCAATGCCACGAGTGAGCGAGCTGCCTGTGGTAAGATGGCCGCCAGGTGATGACGTTAGAGACTCCGCCGTAACACATCTGGCCTTTATACATATCTATGATCGTAGTATTACAGATAACCATAAAAACTCACCAAGAACACGTTTTTTCATGCAAAGATTTTTTCCTAATTCGACAAGATAACATTTATTGCTGTCACTTTATTTGACATTGTCGTTGTGTTTGTGCTACATGAATACTGCTCTGATTGCAAAATATAAATAAATGATATCATCTGATTTATTTATATAAAAAGATAATGTCAATCGGGTGAGTACAATGCCAGATGATCCAGCTTTAATCTGTTCTGCTGTACACAAAAGCCAATGTTGTGTATTTTTAGCCCATAAATTGGGACTGATTTTAGCATGCAGACCGCTCTAAAAGCGAGGCTGGATTTTAATTTAGTTTATTGCCTAGTTAGTAGTGCTGGTAAACACTTACATTTAAGTATTAAACATTCTGCACTGTTTATACGACATAAAAATACCTCAAGGCTCAATGAGAAGAAATACATCGCAGAAATTGGATTATTGCATGGAATAATGCAATATCTGTCTGAAGGAGTAAAGCAAGCCATAAAGACCAAAATATCACAGATTCATGGTTATTTTGATTCAAACCAGTTAAAAACCACCCAGAAAACCCAACCAACCACATAGCAATACGCCAATGAGAACAGCATAGCAACTGAATAGCAATGAACTGGTAAGCACTCAACAAAGTAAAATTGTAAATCATCTTTTAAAGGAAAAGTTTACACAAAAAAGTGTAGTCTATTATTTCCCTCTTACCGGCATTCCAAACCATCAAAAACAATGGCTTTACATTACATTTTATGAGGAATTGGCTTCATTATCAATAAAATGTAGGCTCAACGTTCTGAATTGCCATTAGCAATGCTAATATCTGATGTTTATTCTGGAATACCACTACAAAGTCGGACAGTAAAGAATATTTTTAACTTTTTAATAGGCATTTTGTCCACATAATGTCTCTATGAGTTACATTCATGCTGCTTTCGCAGCAATTTCAAGGAATTGTATGTTTTTTTTATACATTTTAAATGTGAACACTATGCCGTAAAGGTAAAGATGTTATATAGGGGGTGAAGCAGGTCATTCTGCAAACCTAAATTCAGTAAGAGGTCCAAACACTCTGTTAGTGCTGTTGATGCATAAACAGTCCATAAATTCTTTATAACAGTACAAAAAAACTACATTTTAGGTTTCATACTGCAATTATATAAATGCTTAAGTCATTTATTTGCTTTTATTTAAACAGGGAAATCAGAATTAACAGTTTTATCAATCTAATTCTGCATTGGATCTGCTGTGACAACAATAAATCTGAATCTATAATAAAGGGATAGTTTGTTTTAAAATGAAAATTATGTCATCATTTACTCATCTTTATGTGGTACTAAATCTGTATTAGTTTCTTTATTCTGTTGAATACAAAAGAGGATATTTTAATAAATGATGGTATACACACAGTTGATACCCAATGATACCCAATAACTTTAATATAAGAAAAAACAAAGGCAGTTAAGTGAAAATATAGAAATATTTTTTTATTTACACTAAGTGACAATATATGCACTTTCTCACTATCTAGTATTTTTGTTAAAATTATGTTATTAAACATTCTGTTATTGAAATTATTAAATCGATGCTGCATTTTTGAGAGAATAAAAACCCTCCCTACGCTGGCCCCTATAACCCTACGCAATTAAATACTTATATTCTTACTAGGGATTTTCACATTGACCGTTTAACCATTAATGTAAGAATTTATGACCGATTAACATTTCTCCACTTTTCTATCTTTAATTTGTGAATGTCCTGTAAATGACACAAATGATTGCTGCCCTGATGGTCTGATAAAGTAATCATTTGTATGAGAAATCATTTGTGTGCGTGTTTGGAAGCTGAACGCAGACGCGCGCATGTCCGCGCAAGATGACACGGTCCATCTCGCGCACATCCGGACAGACGTTCGCTGGTGGCCTCTGACCATAAACATCTCTCTTTTTGCACAAACGGAGAAAGACAACGCAAAAGCAAAACTTTTTAAAAAGCGTCCTGCTTTAGAAATGACCACTGTGGTAGATGAAACAGTGACAATCTGCCCTTTTTGGATATTAATCCTCTGGACTGATCGTGTGGTAATGTTGCGTGAATATCTGATAATGTATGAATCCTGGTTCTGTTGTTGATCTGTCGCTGCTGTTTGCACGTTCAAATTAAATGTTTTGTTTTTACTAGTTCACAGACAACCGTCAACTGTATTTTTACTCAATGGCAATTTCATATTAAAATCTTATAAGTTAACGGTTAATGTTTGGTTCAGAAGCTACGGTTGTCGGTCGGTAAAATTAACTGATATGAGGATCCCTTTTTATAGAAAATAAATGCTTTTTCGATGTGATATGTAATAAGAAAAGAGGTTGAGGTCCGAACCAGCGGCCTCATGTCAAAAGCATAGACTGTAAAAAATATGGATGTAGTGTCCATGACATCAACCATAAGTTAGTGCAGAGCTTTTTTCAAGCCAATAGTAGGTGGTGTCTGCCGTCGCCATATTGGCAGTGCCGAAAAAACCTAAAAAATTAGGAAAATTGCAGAAAATAGGTAAAGAGGCAGGGCGTGGGTGACGCTAAGGTGGCTGGTTGCATGGCAAAAGAAAGTCAACCTTACAATAAGCGTTAGCTGGATTTCCATATGACCAGCAAACTGCTTTAATAAAACTGTGATAAGTCCAGTAGCAACACAGTTCAGGTGAACTCTGACATGCATTCAATGAGATTGCAAAGTGAAGATGTCCGCAAATGCAATCTAACTGTTAGATAGACTGTAACCATACCTGTCAACACTCTCATTTTTCCCGGTAGTCAACCGTATTTCACACCTTTCTCCTACCCCTGTCCCGTTTCGTTATTTCTCCCGGGAAACTACTGTAATTTGTACGGCCCTACCTTGTTATATGAAAAATCACATCAATATATTATTCCAAGGTTGTCGGGTTGCCAGATCTTGTATGAAATGCATTCTACTCACACAATAGACACATCATAAAATTTTGAACCCATTTTTTACCTTAACCTGGCAACTTACAACTCGGTTGCGCTGTTGATATCTGCGCAGGTAGACGGGGAAGTTGAATCAAGCATTAAAAATGGCATTAGAAAGCTCAGGTGGTGCATCTGCGAAATAAACAAAATGTAGCTGCAAATTTAACAACAGCTGGACGAGAAATTTAATTTCTTATATAGACAATTCACAAAGTGTGTCACGCTGGTTTAAGTATCGGACACGGTGAAGTGACATAACACAGCACAATGAATCACAACGGCACAACCGCCTCCACCGTGTGCCGTTTGGAGGTGTAAAAACCGTCACACATCTCAAAACGAGTCTCTAGGAATTACCTTTCACAAGTAAGACTGAACAGTTGCTTTGATAGAGAGTTGGCGACTGGAAGTTCGTTGGTTAGCTAACTTAGTGACATGTTGAAGTATAGTATACGTATGATATCATTTTAGTGCTATTTAAATGAATGCAGACTGTCACTCTTTGACCAACCCCTCCACTTTTAGAGGTTTCCTGGATTTTCAAGTGTTGACGGGTATGATTGGTACACTGAACCAGATGTTGACGCATTTAACATTGTGGTGTTGTTATTTATATTTGTTATTTTCTTCCATCTATTCACATTTTTCTTCGAGGGATTAAAAGCTTTGCTAATTGAGTATTTGTAAATTATGCATGATTACAGATTAAACACATATGAAAAAAACCTCACTGTTGCCTCAACCCACTCAATGTTCTCTGCATATCCATCCGCAAAATCACCGTCAAGCACCGTTCTTAATACGGAAATAATAACCAGCCCTGAAGCATTTATGATTACATTTTTGTATTTGTATGTCAATTTATTTGTTTGTAAATCTGCAAAATCTTTATGCAAAAAGCCTTCCAGAGATCCAATGCTGAAAAGTTGAACCTCGTAAGCATTAAATCCTAAAGAAATGAAGGGGTCAATAAGTTAACCAATGAAAATTACTCCTGCAGCAAGACTGATTGCTTTAATTGATTTTGCTTCCCCATTTTATTTGAGTGAACGGCGATGTCTTATGGCAGTACAGATCAGAACAAAAGCTGCATTATAAAGGATTATGTTGGATTAGTGGGAAATACTGATTGACAACATATCCAAACATAACAGTCTGTCGGGATACAGGTAAACGTTAAAGCAATGTTATGTTAAAATGAGAGAGAGCAAAAGAGAGGCAACTTTTTTGCTCACAACACAGAACAGAGCAAGAAACTTCTTTAAATCTTTATTTTACAAAAAACTACCTTTAACTATCTTTAATGCACATGTATTCACTTTTACAAAAATGCTGTTTTGGCATACATTTATGTCATTTATCAGTTTTAGTCCCACAATCCCATCTGTCACTAGTAGACAATGGTTTAGTGTAACATGGATCTGACTGCATTAACCCAGGCTAATTCTGCTGCTGTAAGCACCTTAAGGTTATGATGTTATCTGATGTGCTAATTGAGTTACAACAGCTAGAGACAAGAGGTGATAAGCTAAAACAACAGTGAACAAACACAGCCAATGGGAAGTGTTAATGTGTCTCAATAATGGAAATATCCACTTCCTAAATATGTGAAATGTGTATGCTGTGCTGTATGCTAAAGCATTGTATCTCAACCAGGGGACTGGGGCTACAAGGGACCGTCAACAAACTTCTAAGCGGGCAACAATTTTTTTTTAAATAACACAGAACAAGATATAAATTAAGCTAAAATTAAACTAAAGTTAAAATTTAAGATATGTCTTAGTGTTTGGTTGTTTTATAACAAATAAACTTTTTTCTAGTTATGCAAAATTCAAGAATATTTTATTGGGTATAAATTGAGGGTGGGTGGGGGGGCTTTAAATATTATTATGGAAAAAAGAGACTTGAAATGAAAAAGGTTGATATCCCTATGCTAAATTATATTATAAATCCCATACTTTTACAGCATTTGGTGTAAATCTAACATTTAATTATATCCAGTTAATGACTTTCATAGTCTATCAAATATGGGCTGAATAAAATTAAACTTATGGAAAAATAACAATCCAAATTTTTATTATAATAATTTCAAGTGTGCCACTGTTAAACTATGATTTACATTGATTGTATATTTATATTTAAAGTGCTCACAAGAAGTAAATGGACACATAAGCCACTTATTGAGATATACTGTACAGCCGTATAACCTCCACGTGTGACAACTATATCCCAATTAAAAATGCAATTACTAAATTACAATTTTTTAACTCTTTCTCCACCATTGTAGGGTTAAATTAAGTAAATTAAGAGAAAACATTTGCATAAAAAAATTCTGAATTTTTTTAAAGTTAATCTGCAAAACCATGATTATCCACTACCCAATTTATGAAAAAACTGAAGCCAAAATGTTATTTACTAATTTTAAACTCTATGTATGTTTGTATAATCATTCTGAATCTGATTTCTAACCAAATTCCTTCACAAAAATGCAATTAGTTCAGCTTTTTGCTAAAAATGTTTTATATATTTGTACGTTTATATATTACTTCTCAAAAAATGGCTGGCATGGAAGATTAATCGCGATTAATCATATACAAAATAAAATTGATTTTTGCATAATATATGTGTGTGTATTGTGTGTAATTATTATGTATATTTAACCCCACACACATACATATATTCATTTTAGAATTGTTTTATTTATATATCAATTTTTTAAATGTATATATATATATAATATAGAATATATAAAAATATAAATAAATATACACATTTAAATGTTTCTTAAATACATACATGCATGTGTGTGTATTCATATATACACTGAAAAAAAATATTCATTCAATTTACTCAATTTTTTAAGGTAAGTGGTCGCAATGAATTTATTTAAGCTACATTTAAACAAAAGTTTTTTGTTTTCTTTTGTATTTGTAATTTTTTTTTTAAATGTAGCTTAAATAAATTGATTGCGACCACTTACCTTGAATAATTTTTTTCAGTGTACATAATAATTTCACACAGCACACACTCATAAATTATGCCAAAAATCACTTTTATTTTGTATGCAATTAATTGCGATTAATCTTTGCCCCACACTACTTTTAATATATATTAAATTATATTATATTATATTAATATATAATTACCTGTTTTATAACATTTTATTTTTGTACCCAACAATGGGTGGAAACAACCCAGTATAGGTTAAATTATAACCCAGCCAGATGGGTTTGTCATTTTTAACCTGGTGCTAGGATGAAACACGTATATATTACAAAGAAAAGACATTTTTTCAATTACTGCAAACAAAGATTAAAATGTTGGCTTTATGTTAATCCACTACTACTAGTTACTACTTGAAACTAGTACTGCTCAGTTTAAACACCTTGAGGGGAATGACAAATTAGTACAGTAAAAAAATAAGTACCTTCCCTCAGGGCCCTGTTAGAGTCATTTAATCTGATCAACTTACTGACCTGGATCTGCTTTATCCCGAGCAAGTGAAAACACACATCAGCTCGCAGACGTGCAGCAGGGAGGGCGATCGAGCGCATGTGACGTGATGACGAATCTGTGTCGAGAGTTACTACTGTTTCACTGCACTGCCCTTTTAATGGACACATTATGCAATTGGTCGATACAAGAGGACCTTGGGTGGCTTGATTTTGATTATGCAAATAAAAAACAGAAAAGAGGACTGAAATAGCAGTTAGCATGAAAGGGACAATACCAATGTCAGTCAATGGATTATGCTTTGCCTCCCAGTGGTAAAAAGAGAGCATATATAAGCAGCTCAAAAACCATGGATGGTGGCACTAAATTGAAGGAGAAGGAAAAATAAATCTTTCTGGTTAAGGTGGTGATGACACCAAAGCGCTGAGCCACCTAACGCCGTGACATTACAGGAATGAGAGTCAGCCATGGGCTGGAATGTGCCGAGCAAGCTTTCTGGACCAAGCGCTGATGAATAATGCTTTCGTCCATTTGTTTGTTTTTTCTGTGGGGGGGGGGTCAGGCTATTGATTTCCCATGAGCTACGGCCCTCGAGGGGTCAACCTGTCCGCGTTTCGGATATGGCCGTATCAGATGTCCCTGGTTGGAAAATGCCTCCATATTTAGTGCAACTTTCAACAAATCTGTTCAGAAAATCAATATAACTTGTTTTCTTGTTGATATTTTTTCATTTATTTGAGAGAACAGAAAATGAAGACACAGAACCGGGCAGTTTTCCCACATCTAAGTGATGATGTACCTGACTATGTTACAAAATTACCTGCCAACAAACAAACAAACACACCACATGGTAGTCCTGCAATCTGTTCTCCTAGTTAACTAACAAAAATCAGCAATCGCTTCAATACATTTGTAAAGAACAAAACAAAATAGTACCAAAAGAACCGAAAATGGTTCTTCTATCTATGGCATCGCTGTGAAGAACATTTCAAGCACCTTTATTTTGTAGGCTCTCATTGACAGCATTGTCCAAGTCATCCATTTCAAAATCATCTTTTTAAATTAAAGTTTTGTTTTCTGATGAAAAAAACTAATTTCAAACATTAAAGGGATAGTTTGGCCAAAAATATTATTAAACCCATGACTTACCCTCAAGCTGTACGAGATGCACATGTCCATAATTTTTTTGACTAACCCCTTTTTTAGGAAGTGTCCTAGATCTTTCAGTTTATAAAATGCAAGGATATGGGGTCCACCTCCTTCAGGTCCCCATAAATCAAAGGTTTAATATCATTTTTGGCCAAACTATCCCTTTATATTCCATCAGATAAAATTATCTTTCAATCCAAAAAAATCAGTCAAGTGACCCTAAATTGTTGATTGTGTATTTGCACCAATTGACCAATCACAATCAAGCATTTTTGAAGAACCTTCTAATAATATCCACCTAACAATACGACCCCAATGATTTTGGCACTATGTTGAAACCTTGACAAAGCGCGGTCTTGTGGCATCTCGAGTCATGAGACGTGATGTGGAGGATGGGCCGATATGTAAAAGAAGCTAGTGTTTGATTACACTGATACTCTCTCTCTCTCTCCCTTCCAGCACTTACTCTCTCGCCCGCAGTGTCATGATATCACTGCAATCACAAAGGACCGAATAGCCCATGTTTTGTTTCCCTTTCTATGTCATATATTTGCTTTGGACAGTGCACTGTGAATTGTGAAGACAAACAGAGAACAATTTAATATTTGCACCAATGTGCACCATACAACAATTAAAAAATGTTTTAGTGTCAAAGACTCAGGAGAGTAAAAAGGTAAAAGGTGGTACTGGCACACAGCTTTAATTTAAAAGCAAATGAGTCCTATAAATTAATTAACTAATCTTATCACATCATACTCAGCTGCTGAAAAGCTCTGTTAATGAGTTACTCGGTTAAAACGCTTTTGCTTTTTTTACCGTTCTGAATAAAACATAGTTGGTTTGTCCCCAAAGATACACGCACAGATGTAATGATGTGATTGTGTGTGAGGGGGAAAACCCTTTTCGAGAGAGAGAAAGAAAGAGAGAGAGAGAGAACGCATTCATGCATGTCATTGCAACTGGGCCAGCAGGCGAAATGTTACAAGTTAACTCTGTATATGTGTGTGCGCATGAATACGCATGATGTTAATTTTAGCTTTCATTTCTCTTTGAATGTTCAAGCCGGTTTGAGTCGTCAATCCCCGAAAACGACAAAAGCAAAGTCATCCACAGTACAAGCTGATATATACAAGGGTTTGACCCGTGCATAAAAATACTTTGCACTAAAAAGATACAACATTTGAAAATGCAGTGCTCTGAGTGGCTAAATGAATAAGCACTTTTATTTCTGACCCTAATTTTTTTTTAATGTATGCAAAGACGGAGCACATTAAGATTATGTTAAGATCTGTGCTAGCAGGGGATGGGTAATGCAAAACTGATGTTCAAATCCCTCATGGATGTTTTGTAGAAAGGATCTGCTTTGAATTCAAAGTGAATATCTCTTAGTCCGGCACTCTCAAAAATAAAGGCACTGGGACTGTGCTCTTTAAAAAGGTCCTAATATGCACAGATATATACAGTGGCAAGATGTGATCTGATCTTCATCTAAGTCAGGGATGGGCAAATTCGATCCTGGAGGGCCGGTGTCCTGCAGAGTTAAGCTCCAACCATAATTAAACACACCTGAAGCAGCCAATTAAGGTCTTACTAGGCATACTAGAAACTTTTGGGCAGGTGTGCCGAGGCGAGTTGGAGCTAAACTCTGCAGGACACCGGCCCTACAGGACCGAAATTGCCCGTCCTTGATCTAAGTCAAGGGATTGACAATTGATAATTCTGATATTTCATGTCTTTATTGAGAACAACCAAAAAACCTAATAGTTCTTGAGGAAAAAGTATGTGAACCCTTGAGTTAATGACCTCAAAAAAGTTAATTGGAGTCATGTTTTAGCACACCTGGTTAAGATAATACGTTTGGAGGTGTGGACTACAGCGACTTAGACTGATATAAACCCCTCAAACTTTTGGAGTTTGCTCTGCACAAGAAGAACATGCTTATGTGAGCCATGCCTCACCAAAAAGAGCTTTCAGAGGAGCTACTGTCAAGAAAAAGTTATTTCAAAGACTTCAGCAGTCTACAGTTCAACAAAAAGGAGACATTTGGGACTATTGCTACTCTACCAAGAAGTAGGTGCCCAATCAAAATGACACCAAGAGCAAAATGAAGACTCATTAATGAGGTAAAGAAACAACCCTGAATGAAAGCCAAAGATTTTAAGGCATCATTGGAACTTGCTAACATCTCTGTTCATGAGTCTACAATATGTAAAACACTGAACAACCAGGGTATCCATGGACCAGGACACCATGAAGGAAGCCACTGCTTATTAAAAAGAAGATTGCTGCACGCCTGAAGTTCCCAAAAGAGCACATTGACACTCCACAGCGTTATTGGCAAAATGTTTTGTGGACTGATGAACTAAGATTTAACTATTTGGAAAAACACACAGCGATACATCTGGCATAGAAAGGGCAAGGCATATTATCATGAAAACATCCCAACTGTAAGGTATGGTGGAGGAAACATCATGATCTGGGCCAGCTTGGCATCATTGAGGGGAAGATGAATTCCCAAATATATCAGACAATTTGTCAAGATCACGAAGCTGAAACTGTGTAGAAGGTGGGTGATGCAACAGGATAACGACCCAAAACACCAACGAAAGTCCACAACTGAATGGCTTAAAAAAACTAAATCCACCTTTTGGAGTGGCCAAGTCAGAGCCCAGACCTCAACTCAATAGAGATGCTATGGATTGATTTGAAGAGGCCCTAACACATGAGACGTCCAAAGTATATCACAGAGCTAAAGCAGTTCTGCCAGGAATAATGGGCTAAAATTCCTCAACGATGTGCAGGTCTGATCCACAGCTACAGGAAGACCTAAAAACCATGGTATTTGATTAAAAAACCAAGAGTATAGTTTGTTTTTTACATGTCAGTGAACACACGCGCACAGTCGAATGCCTAACCTTGCAAAGCATAGTTTATTTGACGTGTACATAGACATGTGACGCATACACATGCAACAAAATGCAATGCATCTCCTGGGCTACATACTGCATTCTCCTTTACATGCATGCGAGACATATGCCTACAAAATATGCACGGTTACACAGCAGTGCGAACTATTCTCATGATGAAATATGCATCACGTGCACGGTACGTGGACCCTCATGCGTAAAACACAATACTTCCAGCTTAAGGCCCCAAGTAATACCAAAATAAAAAATTAATTAATGAAAGAATGAATGGACTACTTGAGTAATTGGTCATTACTTTGTTTCAGTCACAGATACAGTAGGTGTAGTATGAACTGATTAGGGAATAGGAAGCTGCCAGAAACTGATATTACAACATTCTCAGTATATATCTTGAGTGTTGCAGTGAAGCAGAAACAGTCGAGATGATATAACCGAAAATGCCTCTGCCATCAGGAGCAACGTCTGCTGTTTATGCCAGCCAGAGCGAGTCACTTCTTTCATACCTGTGCTAAATTCAAGCGATATAAACAGAAGATGTTTTGCTAAGTCTCTTGGCGGCAGCTGATATTCCCCACACACCTGCAGCCTGGCAGAATCCACTTCTTTTATTGAGGTCAACAGGATCTGTGTTAACTCAAGGGTATAGAAACTCATCCCGGGAAGCAGGTGGCATTGTTTTATTGTGCCAACAAAGAAAAGATCAAAGAAAGAAGCGTCCCTTCACAACGGAAAATCAAAAGAGCCAGTGTCACAGTTTCTCTATCTTTCTCGAAGTAAGTTTGGGACTCTACGTTGGCTTTCCTAATCAGTCGTGAATGAAGAGCCGGCTCCGTAACACGGTCAGGGACGGGGCTTTCACAATCTGTCATGCTGATCTCGGCAGCTCTCGCGCTGAGGTTAATGAGGTCAATGGCACTCTCTGCAGATGCCAGGACGTCCACAGCTCCTACTGTCTGATGCCCATCTATTCATCCCTGGCCATGCTCTTCACTCAGAGGTCGCAATTTAAAAATTCCTTACAGTTTTTCTCAGTCGCTTTGGAGCATTTCTCGAATCACTCTTAAAGTTTGATAAACTAATTCCTAAATATTTTGAGGTGTAAGACTATTCAACACAGGCAATATAATGTATTTTGAGAAGCAATTGTTCATAGTACATAATCATCTGTATGATTGTATCAAACCATCTGCAATTTGTCCAAAACAATGAGAATTTGCTTTTGTGTTGTGCACAACTTGATGATGTGAAGGTTGAACAAAATGTTTTGAAAAATAAATTTCTTATCTGAAAAATGTTCCAAAGCGACTGAGAAAAACTGCAATACTTCAGTGGCCATGGAAACTCGGTTCAATAAGTACTAAAAACACTACAAAACATATAAATTTAACAGCAGTATGAGCACGGTACATGTCCATGGCAATACAATGTCACCTGTGTTCATGTAGCTTAATTGGTAGAGCATTGCGTTAACATTGCAAAGGTTAAGGGTTTGATTCCCAGGGAACACACATAGTGATAAAATGTATAGATGTAAGTCACTGGCAAATATATAAATGTGCGACTAACGTAGGGTTGCGCGATAATTTGCATGTGATTGTCATTGAGCATCTTGTCAGTGAAGCCGGTTCTTTGATTAGTAGTAAATTGCCATCACCTGCTCTCAGATGTAGCAGCATTTACTACACAAAGGTAATTCACAGACATTCGGGGCAATTTCGCATTAATTATAGCGGACGAATCGTGTGTGATATGTATGCGATATGGCCCAGCTTGTCAGTGAACTAAGGCTACTAAATGGTTGAAATTCCATAACAAAGGAGACTTGCGTACAAAAACATTTGATGCTATGTGTTTAATACAGTACTTAAGTAGTAATTCAATTTTTGGATGAAAAATCCCTTTTAATGTCTAGTGTTGATCTGCGGCCTAATTCTCCCATAATGAATATTACAGTAAACTGTACTCTAATAATCAGCAGATAAATGAGATGATCTGTAATGTACACAGAATTTCATCAATAATTCAAAACGCGTTTACCATAATGCAATTCATAATGCTCTCCTGTAATAAAAAATACAAGCATGGATGAGATCAATCAGATATTTTACGAATGGAACGGACCGGATCCGGCCTGCTTGCGTGCTAGCTGTTGCAAAGGTGCCCAAAGATGGGTTTTTTACGGGATTAGAGTCCAGATGGTGACTCCGCATAGTAACTGGAGCAGTGGGTTAATCCACCATTACACAGGCTTAAAGTCACTGTTATCATCCACCTCTCTTTACCACACAGGTACTGTAAATGATCGGCAGATATACAGTAAACATATAAATGTCACCGCAGTTGGAATCTAGGACTCTAAAGTAACTTAGATAAGTACGGTTAATTGTTTAATAAATTGTTACGATTATGATGATTAAATGCCTGTTTATTGCTTGGACATTTAATTTTCATACATTTTTTTCAATAGAATGGCTTCATTAACATATTAGTGCCAATCCCCTTGTTAAAACCCTTTCTCAAAAGCATTGGATCACTTCCGGTTGGGATCGAACCAGCAACCTCCAAGTTACCAGCTCTGAGCTTTAACTACTACATCACATAACCCAAAAAGGCAATTCAAGCAATTTACAATACTCTTTAGTGTCATAATGTCTTTTAAGAAAATTGGAAATCCCGAACTATGATTTCCACCTTCTCTCACAAAGGTCCACGAAAGCAGAAAGACTCTGAGCCAAGTGCATTTCATATTGTCATGGCCAGTAAATGGATTGCTTAAAGTGTGTCCGGGTGTGTGCTGAGAATCACGCTGGGAAACCATCCTGTCCTGCAGTGCGCAGGCACTTGGCAAGGCCGCGGTGCCCTCCGCTATCCAAGCCCGCCGCCCAGAAGAACAAAAGCCAACAGCAAATCCCAAGGTGCCAGTTCTGGACGACCTATTCTTCCTTTTGCCAAAATCCTTGGGGATTGCCTGAGACACTTCAGAAAATTGAAATATGGACTACCAAAACACTACTTTCAGCACAAAAGTGAGGTGAGAGTGTGTAGGATGAGGTTTTTTAAAAGGATTTTAAGTTTGTTCATATAGGCGACGAAACAGGAATTGCTTTATATTGACATGGATTTACTCCAAGACATGCATGTTGTGGTTTGGATGTTGATGTATTGCTGTCCCTCACCAGCCTTTATAACCAGCATGACTAGTCTTACTAGCTGGTGTTGAAATTGAGCAAAAGAAAGAGCAAAATGGCAGCCGAGGATTTCAACAGAGTTCCCACACCTTAACTTTAAATTCAAGGACCTTTCAAGCACTTTCCAGGTCCAATACCCTCAAATTCAAGGACTAAATGTGTGGACACATTTCAAGTGAGAGCAAAGATACATTGTTACAGTTCCCTTTCGAGGGAACTCGTGCTGCGTCACTGCGGTGACACTTTGGGGACGACTCCAGGGTTAAGTGCGTCTGAATGTGTATACCAAATTCAACCAATGGTGAGGCTTAACGACAAAGACAGGGTGACGCGGGAGTCAGGAAGTATATCGCTATCTGAAATATTGCCCAAGATGGCGTTACAGGGACGCAGGAAGTATGGCAAGGGAGACGCAGCGTCTCGTTCCCTTCTCAGGGAACAACAGTTACAGACGTAACCAGAGACGTTTTTATGTGTCAAACACAACTATGCAAACAAGCATTTTGGTATGAATCAACATTCGCATACAGAAGATATAAGCATTTAAATCGAACAGTTTAGCACGTGTGTTTAAAAAGTCTAGAATTTTTATGATATTATCCTACACTACACAGGGAATAATATGGTTTTTTTCCCCCAGGATCCGTGGGAACCCTGATTTCAAGATCGAAAACAATAAAGATGCTGTCTTCAATTCAAAGTCAAAACAATGCCATTTCACGTAGCTATAATAAAATTTCATACAAAATTACCTTCTGCATGCGTCTTTGGTTAACTTGAAAACGTAAGCTCGTAAGCTCTTTGTAAATGCATTTATATGTATTCTGCATAAGGGACGACAATTGCGTGAGATCATAGCAACTGCAGCCCATAACAATTGAAAGGAAGAATACAAAAACGAAAGCCACAAATGCAAACGCACTGAAAGATAAATTGTCTTGTTCTCGCTGGTACAGTAGAGGTAAGACTGGAAAGGGAGGGAATTGGATACGGGAATGATAAAAGCAGGAGATGGTGGAGAGAGCAGACAGCAGCTATTGGATGAAGGCAGATAAATCCCCATGACCAGATGGTGCTCTAGCATTCACAGATTAGAAGCCGAGCTAAAGTCTGAAACCCATTCAAACACGCACATTCATTATACTACTGACGACATCTCATAGACTTCAGCTGCTGATATGTCGCTATTTTCCTTATAAGTGACCCTAAAACTCACAATCCTCCAGATATTGTTATACTTTATAGTAGGCACGTATAGCATGATATCAAGTTTAGCATGAATTCATGGTTTGGTAGAAGTATGAGCTTTGTGAGGACACATTTTATGCTATCAACAATTTTCATAAACAAGTGGATGTGTTTTAAAATGTACACGTATCCTTGTTGTTACCATACTGTGAGGTGAGATATACATATATAGTACACCCACCCCTGTTTAATAATTTTAAATACAACCCTAAATTTCCTGGTCTGTTTAGCTGCCAGTTAGATGTTTATGAGCGGCCAAAAATTGTGCATGAATGAAGTTGTGCTAACACAGCAGGGTGAAAATCTCATGTTGACTTCTCTGTCTTACACATTGCATGTCAATTGCGTGTCAGCGTCCTGCTGTTGGACCATCAGTGTGTCTCCTGTATCCCATTTCCATCTGTCATTTCTGGATGAATGTTTGTTTATGCATTCAGTGGAATATTCAGAGGGATGCACCGAAAGTTTTTATGATTTTCACAAAAGGTTAATGCCTTCCAGAAAATGTTCTTCTTTAAATATATAAACATGAAATATATCAAATATATTTTTTGATTTCAAACCAAAAAAAAACTTTTATCCTACCTTCATTTGTTCTCTTTTTATCACCTCTTAAATTTCTTCAAAAATACAAAATTTTGAGCAAATAGTTGAAATAACTGCATTTTTGTGAAGGACTTTTGATAGAGATCAGATTGTGTCTTTGCTGCATCTCTGTTGGTTGTGAACTGCGCTCTGTTGCAGCAACACTTGATTCTGAGGAACTACTTTGTTTGGCGGAAGAGTAATATTTGTACTAATATAATTACAAATTGTTTGTGTTTTATATTATGAAATCCTGCTATGCATATGAAGTAACCGTTTTATAAAAGCAATAAGCCCCGCAAAGCAGTGGGGTTACAGTGCATTTTATAACAGCTAAGGGGGTTTTACGCCCTTACCTGTTATAAAATGCACTGGTAACCCACTGCTACTTGGGGCTTATTGCTTTATTAAATGATCATAGGATAAAATATTTTACTTAAGTGTTTAATTTTGTTAGTATTTTAGTTTGCCTGGCTGCCTTTCGTAATTTTCATAAACAACATAAATAAAACAGACATTCAATTAGCATCATATATAAACAGTCGCATTACAGCTGGCTTTGATGTCAACAGCATGGGCTTCATCATCAAACAGAAAGGAATAGTGGTGGGATTTGAGCTAATGCCATGTGATGTTGGCATTTTCAGAAGTATTAATTTAATGAACGCACAATAGTCGTGTAGCTTGTTTAACAGAGTTTACAAATCAGATAAGTCTGACTCTATGTTCTGACTAGATGAGCTGTGAAGGTAAACATATATTACATCTCTGACTGCTACATTTGACATAGATTCCAATAACATACATAGTTACAAAAAATAAATGTAGCAGTTTTAGTTATTTATTGTTTGAGTTCATAAGGTTTGGTCAGGGTCTGTCACTTACGTTCTCTAATGGGGATATACAGTACATAATAAAAAAGAAATGCAGCATGAGCACATTTAAAGAAAATATGTGAGTGTAAGTCACGGTAGACTTAACAATATTGAGTACTGAGGCTTTCAAGCTGGAATCTGTAATTTGTTTTTGAGCAAGTGCATGTTCGGAGCTGTCTTCTTACCTTACACAGATTTGCAACGGCAAGCTTTAAAATGTAATAATTAATTTATAAATTGTAAATAATTAAAACAATGTATAATTTGAGCTGTCAAGTGCGATTTCACAGCAATGTAAGTATGGCTTTATTTTCAACTCAAGTAAAGATAAGTACTTAAAGTAACCTGCAATTTTTGTTTCAAACAGAGATGGCGACAGAGAGAAAAAATGACTGACTGCAGCTTTAAGCATTGGGTTAGACCTAAACTCTGGCCCTGTCGCAATATTCACACTATGCCCTAAGGTCTTCCTCAAAGTCCTCATCCTCTTTACCATAAGCTTGAGCAAGTAAAAAGAAAGTAAGGCTAATGTCTGTAAGGGTTATCATATCATGATCAGTGCTTGTGCCTTCTAACTCTATTGAAAACAAAACCGAGTCCTAATTTTACTCAAAGATGCTAAAAAAAGCTAAACTCCATCTGAACTGGGACATGTGTTTGGTAGAAGTTGAAGTACAGTTATAAAACCACAAACCATATCTGCTCGCCGTTGGAATGTACTGTAGTTGTGAACCCTCTAACTTTAGTTAAGATGATGTGGGCGCATATGAACACACATTTCTGCAGCAGGAAATGATGCCTGCACCACAGCATTGTCCAACAGTAAGTGTGCATTAGTGTGCATGGCAAAGCAGACTTAAAACCAGTTGTAGCACAAATGCATTAGCATGGGGACAGCTGGGAATTGGGTCAAAGTAATTGCCCATCAGTGGAAACGTGAGATGGACAAAAAATGGAGAGAGAGGGGGCGAGGAAGAGAGAAATTTACAGATGTGTGAAATGTGAGAAAGTGGGGGTTGGAGGACAGGAAATATCAACAATACCATAAATAGTAGATGGAAGGATTTCAAGAACAAAACAAAGCAGAGGAAAGAAAAACTGAAAGCCAAATTAAGACAAAGTATGCACACTGGTCATTCATAATTTATGATAATTCGAAGGGTTACGGGCTGACGCTGCCCTTTCTGTATGTTTCAATTTATTTCATGTTGCTAAGCATTTAGACTCAAAATACTTCGATAAGATGCTTACGGTTTGCATAAAGCTGCAATTTTTACATTTTGCCTCTCATCACCATGTCTGTTTGAAATAAAAATGTGTAGGTTACTATAAATATTTATCTTTATGAAGGTTAAGTATAATGATTTAAAAAAATCATACCCAATAGTCTATCTATCTGTCTGTCTGTCTGTCTATCCATCTATCTATCTATCTATCTATCTATCTATCTATCTATCTATCTATCTATCTATCTATCTATCTATCTATGCCCTATCTATCTATCTATGGCCTATCTATCCATTCATCCATCCATCCATCTATGGCCTATCTATCTATCCGTCTATCCATCCATCTATCTTTCTATGGCCTATCTATCTATGGGCTATGTATCTATGGCCTATCTATCTGTCCGTCTATCCATCCATCTATCTTTCTATGGCCTATCTATCTATGGACTATATATCTATTGCCTATTTATCTGTCCGTCTATCCATCTATCCATGCACCCATCCATCTGTCTATCTATCTATCTATGGCATATCTATCTGTCCGTCTATCCATCCATCCATCCATCCATCCATCCATCCATCTATCCATCTATCCATCTATCTATCTATCTATCTATCTACAGTATCTATCTATCTATCTACAGTATCTATCTATCTATCTATCTATCTATCTATCTATCTATCTGTTTGTCTATCTGTCTATCCATCCATCCATCCATCCATCTATCTACGGCCTAGACATGAGAGAAATGAAAGCATGAAAAATGCAGTTCTTCTTTTAGTCACCCATCACCAAGGGGTGTTTGACTGAATCCTTAGACCCCTCTGTAACCACACACATACACTGGTCAGGCACACACACACATACAGATGTCAGCCAAAGAGAAAACTACACACACAGTCACCATTACCAAAATCATTGAGGCTAATCAATAGGCAGTGATGCCTTTCAAAAGTCAACCGTGTTTTGTTTTAACAGCTGACTCCAGCTGTCTATTTTGGGCTTAGAGGAAAAGGCAGCATAGCCGAGAAAAATAATAAATCTGTGGACCCAACATCAGCACATTCAGAATGCTCTGGAAAACAGCAAGACAGATACTGGTGAAAGGTTTTACAGGTGAGGTTTTAGCTTTGGGACTTTTACAGAATTAATTGTAATTGTGTTACTGGGAAAACAAGTCTGCATGAACATAAAGCTGTATTGGAATAATGTTATATTACATGATTATTTAACAACTATTTGGATTGAACAAAAAGCTATTTTTCTGACTTAAACTGAATGTTCGTCATTGATTTCTAAGGCACAGAATACCATACAGACTTAAGAGTGGTCTTTTATTACATTACCACCTACCAAGCACCCAGACCACCCTAGTAACCATCTACTTAAGGCATCTTCTCTCAAGTAAATCTAAATAGATGTCCAATCGCTAATGCTAGACACTCTAATGCTAATCTTTAGACGCTGCACTACAGAAGGTCATTGGCACATGTGATTCAGCAGTTTGACAGCATGCTGATTTCTGATTGTGACATCACGGTTGTTATGGTGATGCTGGAATCCCTGTGCCAGAATTCCGCAGGGCCGGCTTCTGTTTCATTGCAGTTGCCATAACAACAACGGATCTCTCCGTCAGAATCCCACAATGCTTACGGCCCTTCTGCTGGGCCCGTCTATAAGAGGGATGACTTACATCCTTATGGGAAACAGGAAGATACTACAATCACACACACACATGTTGAAGTTCTACAGCTTTAAAAAAATACAAAACGTGTGGACTGCAGCATCGAGAACCAAATTCAATACAAAGATTGAGTTTAGGAGACTTCTGATCTTGTAAGCTCACAGTTTAACGACAGCTTGGTGACATCTGGCTTAATCCATGGAGGACAATAAACTGCACTTTAACTTATGAAATTATTGTTGAGAAACATTTAACCATGCGACTGAAAGAGATCTACTCCAGTTTGTTCAGCTTGCCTGATTGATTCGATCCCAACTGTCTAAACAACCCACAGGCGACAAAGTCAAGGGATTGCAAAAGCTCAGCTCAGGATAACCCTCGGGTGAATGTTTTACTAATGAGCTGACAGCTGCTCAGTCGAGCCATTCAGGAGCATCGTGTTTGGCCGGAGGAAAAGGTAAATAGAGGAATCCGTGGCAGCGCTTTCATGGTGATTATGTTGTTATTGACATAAGTCCTGGGATTTCATGTTTGAGGAGTATCTAACTGAGGATTTGACGAATGGTTTGTGCTTGTTAGAAAACCGTGGTAAACACATTTGCTGCCAGACCTCTTCAGGTAAGAATTGGTGTGTTGAAGAAAGCATCTGTGTTCAGCACCATGGACAGCGCTACATTGAAACCACATCATCTCTTACTCTGTCACCTTCACCTTCATCTTATAATGATTACAATACAGCTCAAACAAACAGTGATGTGTCCTTAAGGACTGAAAGTGACTTTGTACAGGACTTCTCATGCTAATTGCTTTCCTATGACAAATCGCTTTGCTTTGCTTCGCTTTGATTTCCTCACCTCTGTAAGTCACTTTGGATAGACGTGTCTGCTGAATGCCTAAATGTAGACCCCCAGAGATAAACAGAAACTAGGATTTTCTGTTTCTGTGTAGCTCAGTGTTAAAGCAGTGCGTTAGGAATGCAAAAAGTCATGGGTTCAAACACAAACTGATAAAAATACCTTGTAATGCACTGTAAGTCACTTTGAATAAAAGCGTCTGCCAAATGCATAAAAATATGCACAAATATTTTATAAAAAAAATGACAAAGAAATATATTTAGTATTTATGCAGTATTAACATAAATTTGTAACACTGTCCATGTTAACTGATTTCTACAGAAGGTAGAGTTTTTTCTAGGGCTGTCAAACGATTAATCGTGATTAATCGCCTACAAAATAAAGTTTGTGTTTGCACATTATATGTGTTTTACTGTGTTTAATTATTATTTATATATAAATACACACACACACATACATGTATACATTTAAGTAAAAAAATTATATATATATTTTATTTATTTAAGGGCTGTCAAAAGATTAATCGCGATTAATCGCATCTAGAATAAAAGTTTGTGTTTACATAACATATGTGCGTGTACTGTGTATAATTATTATTTATATATAAAAACACCACAATCATGTATATGTTAAAGAAAAAATTGTTATATTAATATATCAAATATTTATATTTATATATAATATCAATTATATAAATCTATATACAGTATATAAATGCTAATATTTCTTAAATATATACATGAATGTGTGTGTTACACATAATATTTAAACACAGACAGTACACACATATGTTATGTAAACACAAACTTTTATTTTGGATGCGATTAATCGCGATTAATCTTTTGACAGCCCTAATTTATTTATATATACTATAAATTATATAAAATATAAATAAATATATATTTACATGTAATTGTTTCTTAAATACATACATGAATGTCTGTGTATTTATATATGCATAATAATTACACACAGTAAACAAACATATAATATGCAAACACAAACTTCTATTTTTTTGTGATTAATCACGATTAATCGTTTTACAGACCTAGTTTTTTCTATTTCTTTTGAAGCACGCCCGATGTTGTTAAATCATGGTGTACAAACTTGCTTCGCATTTGACAAATAATGGTGAAAAAACTGTCAAAAGCAATCAGTACCATTTAAAAAGGTCTTAATATGTACCATTTAGGTACAGATATGTTTTTGGTATGAGTATGTACTAATATGAAATCTTTAGTTACAATAGTGTTCTTTTTGAAAGGATACCACCCCAGCTCCATTTCTGACCATTTTTTCATACAGTATGTAATGTCTTGCTTCATGCTATATTACACAAGTAGACACAGCACTTCACATTACAAACAACACCATAAGTTATATATTCAATAAAATGATAAAGTCTTGAAAAATGCTCCAGGTCCTATTGTACATGAATGGTACAAGCCATTATGAAGACAAAAATGTCTGTCTAAGAAAAAGCTTGTGCACTTAACGTCCTGTCTCTGGTATTTTAACATCATAAATAATACATGGGATGCTATAGAGGAGTAATTGCTAAGACTGATAGGCCTACTCAGTGGACTTCTGTTTGAATTTATTTGCACTTACAAGCATTTTCTGACATTTATAGAAATCATATGAAGAGTTTGGTTCCAAAACGTGACAAACGCCAGTCCTCTTTTTATATGCAGAATGCAATAAATCCACTCAACCAATCACAGCACACCATTCCACGCATTGTAAACAAACAATGGCGGTGCGTTGAATACACAAAGAGTTTTCCTCATCTTGTACTTCGTGATCAAAAAACAAACAGAAACAAAATAATACTTTTGATGGCATTGATAAACCTATGGTTGTTTTCTGTGGTGGAGAAGAAACGTAAGCCATCAAAATCGAATAATTTACGTGAGAGGCACTTGGGCGAAGGAAAAATGCCAGCGGTTGCTTGTTCTCATACGACAGCATCGAGATTCTGTCATGCTAACACATTGACCCCAGGGGATCTTATGAAAAACTTTACATTATTTTACTCAAAGAAAATCGGCAGGACCAAAACATTTTACAGCTGATCGCTGTCAAAAAAGTTCAGCGACGACGTCCCAAGTATAGCAGCAATGACAGTGTTCTAAATATGACGTAAGTGTTTTGATTAATGTCATTAATGTTTATTTTTTAATCAGTGTATATCACTACTTAACTAAATTAATATAACATGACAAAAATGAATGCACATTTATATATTGATTCAATAGATTTATTGCATTTTGCAGAAAAAAATAAATCTTTTTTATAATAAATCTTTGATGTTATTATAACCTAAAGATCCTATGCGAATGTTTGTAACAGAAAATAATGTTTTTCATCTTGTCACTTTCTTGGTATAGAAAACACATTTTACCCAAATTAGACTAAATGGATTTATTGCGCTTTGTAACCAAACTCTTCACATGAGTCTTTACAAAGTAAAAATAACATTCTAATTACATTATCAACTATAAATGTAACAAGTAAACATACTGTAACAATAGATCTGTTGTCAATTCATCCATAATACTCACATTCAGAGAAACCCATTAGATGCGGGACAGCTCTGGAAGACTTTATTAAGACAGCTTATTAAATAGCTTTCAAATGCACAATGGAAGACACAATTAGGAATTGAAAGGGTTTGGTTTTACATAAAATCGATATTCAGCGCCTCTAACAAACATTCAATGTTAGTTGTGTAGAGGAAGCTTGAAAAACAAAGAGCGTGTGAGCTACGAATGACAGGACTCGCATGTCAATGCTATTTCCCATCCGGCTTCCTTTTTTTTCTGCCAAAATTTGTGTCTGCTTACGGCGTGACAGTGACATTTGCGACCGAACACACGGGCGAGCCCCTCTGGTCAGGCAAATCCTATAAACTCTTAAGAGGTGCGTATGTGGTAAAACATTGACTGTGTGGATGCTGTGTTTTATGTCTGTTTATCTGTCTCTCCATGTATTTCTCTCTCATTACTCGTAGTTTATCAAATGAATAGCCATGAAATTAAGAAACACTCCAGCTGTTTCATATGGCTGTATTGTGGAGACAGAACAGAGAGTCTAAAATAAACGCAGTTACAGTTTTTCTGCCTTCAAGTGCCAGCAGCTGAGCATCTGAATTTACACAATCAAGTCCTAAAATATGCAGAAATATGTTACAGAGTGACTTTTGTACAAAAACTATTGTGCATTTTCTCCAGATGTAAATATTTCTGGCGTGTTGCTAGGGTCGTAGAAATGGTTCCCAGGGTGTGGCAATACTGGCTGTTTATGGAGTTTATAGGGTGTTTATTGTAATTCCTAAGTGGTTGCAGGATGATCCCTGATGCCTTTATTGTATTTGGGTCCATACATTGGTCAAAAAATGGTCACTGGGGTCATAATATGTACAATTTAGCTACAAATATGTATATATTTGGTACCAGTATGTACCTCTGAGGTACTAATATGAACTCTTTAGGAGAAATTTTTGAAAGGGTACTCCCCGGAGACAGGTAGGGATCTTTTTTTTTGCTTTGTACATATATTTCAGGATTTTTATCGATCCACAAGCCAAGTAACTAATCACATACTGTATAATAATAGGAGATTCACCAAAGTTTAATATTTATGGTTAGGCCGTAGTTTCAGAGTTCACACAGGTCCTTGTTGAAATCCGTAAAAGTTTGTGAATCTGGGGAAAAAATTCAAGGCCCTGGAAAGTTTTTCAAAATATACATACATAGATGCAGGTCCTTGAAAGTGCTTGAATCTATTTTATGCAAGAAGTTTTCTGGGGGAAAAAATCCATATTATTCCCTGTATAGTGTAGGATAATATCATAAAAATTTTAAACTTTTTAAGCACACGTGCTTAAAGGTGCAGTTTGAAAAATTTCTGCGGCATCTAGTGGTGAGTATGCGAATTGCAACCAATAGGTCAGTCCACTGCTCACCCCTCACTTTTGAAACGCATAGAGAAGTTACGGTAGCCACCACCGGAAAAACCATGTCATCATTGGAGACAACTTAGTAAAAAAAGTTTGTCCATTAAGGGCTTCTGTAGAAACATGACGGCACAAAATGGCGACTTCCACGTAAGGGGACCCTCGGTGTATGTAGATAAAAACGTCTCATTCTAAGGTAATAAAACATAATGGTTCATTATAAAAAGGTCTTTATACACCCCTGATAATATAGTTTTGTATATTATTTAGCGTTTCTGTCAAGAGATCTTTCTAAAAAAAATTACACACTGCACCTTTAACTGTTTGCTTTAAATGCTTATATCTTCTGTATGCGAATGTTGATTCATACCAAAATGCTTTTTTGCATAGTTGTGTTTGACACATGAAAACTTCTCGGGTTACGTATGTAACTGTTGTTCCCTGAGAAGGGAACGAGACGCTGCGTCTCCCTTGCCATACTTCCTGCGTCCCCGTAACGCCGTCTTTGGCAATATTTCAGATAGCGATATAATTCCTGACTCCCGCGTCACCCTTTCTTTGTCGTTAAGCCTCATTGGTTGAATTTGATATACACATTCAGACGCACTTACCCCTGGAGGCACCCCAAAGTGTCATCACAGTGACGCAGCGCGAGTTCCCTCGAAAGGGAACTGTAACAATGTATCTAAAAAGGTAACACGATGTAACCTTGCTCTCACTTAAAATGTGTCCCCCCATTTAGTCCTTGAATTTGAGGGTATTGGACCTGGAAAGTCCTTGAAAGGTCCTTGAATTTGAAGTTAACTTATAGGTGTGGGAACCCTGTAACTTGCTAAAATCATGAGAAGCCTTCCTGACTTTAACAAAAAATAACTAACTATAAATAAGTCAGTATCTGAAATGTTTCTTAGTTCAACCTTCTACTTTTTGTATAAAACACAAAAACAAAACAGAAAATCTAAAACCTTGAGCGCTTTATTCATCTTGTGTAATGTCTGGATCTTCTGAACAACAATGGCCACCCTCTTTCTCACCCATGACAGCATACTTATACTTGCCCAATCCAGCTATAATACTTTAATTGAGCGCCGTCTTTTCATTAAGCGAAGATGAATATTCAAACACAAATATCCAAAGTGCCCTCAGGCGCAGCAGGGGAGCCGGGGCCTCTATAGCCATTCATTCGATACAGATTAAATTAAGAGACAAAATACTTCCCCCCATCTGCCTGTTAACTTGATAGTTTTAGTGGCGCTTCGACAAGCCAGCCTGAGACTTCATGTTTGCTGTTTGCAATTATCACGTCTATCAACACATCGTAAGTGCTAATGTTGCCATTAAACAACGAAAGGATCCTGATGTCAGACATCCGACATGGAAACTCACGGAAAATGTGTGACTATAATGTGGAGGCACTTAAGAGTGTTATAGTATAAGCAGATAATGGGAAACATTACTTTTATATAAATAGCAAGCATCCATTTTGCGACATAGCACTATGATAAATAAGAATTGGAATGTGTTTCATGACATAAGTGTGTAAATAAAACATGGATAATTTCTTTTGTTTATAAGCAAAACAAATTGGTTTCTTTACACGGCAAATCGAATAATCTGAGATTTGACTCCCACTGAAAGGACGGCACTAAATGTAACGTTATGCAACACCTCGGGAAAATGGGAATATATGTGCAAATTGCACATCACTTCTAGACAGCTGAAATTCACCTCTTCAACCTCAAAATTGGACGATTGGTCCTCTTGCAGAACATTTTTATCTTATTATCTTCATTATACCAACAATGTCACCTATGACTCTGCTTTCCTGCGAAAGAAACTAAAATGAGGCCACGCTTGGCGTATAACCAGCCTCAAACTATATCTGTTGGGAAACATCTACTGTACCTATGAAAAGTCGCCGATAGCTCCCAGTTTCAACCGATCGAGTTCAATTCATACCCAGGGCGGTAATAAGTCAAGTCGTCTAAATGACAAGGTTAATGTAAAAGACCTACTAATGTAGAATCAATGTTGAAACAACATCAGCTAAATGATTCTTCTACAGTAAATGTAGGCGAGAGGAGAAAAATGGCCTTCATTGATGTAAGCTGTGTGGTGCATTAGCAGGCTAGGGGGTTAGCATCACATTCAACATGCTCATTGCATTACAAAGACTCATTCACACAACACCAGCGTGAATAGCTGTTTTTCAGCGGCGTGCCAGAGAGGCCGGCCCTTTTGGAGAGCGTCCACCAGTTGCCACCTTCTCCTGCATCGGAATGTGAAGCTCCCATCCTTTTGACAGATCTACATTCATAGATTTACAATCAGTAGTCTGTTCACATCGTTTCTCTTTTTTACTTAAATATAATTCAATGTATTTTGATAAAGCAGATATTTTGATAAACAATGGTAAGTACACGGAAGATAGTATTTGTTAGGGCTGCATGCTATATTGATATTTGTTGTGACGTCAACAGTCATTTATAAAAAAAAATTGTGTGTTTAACAAAATAAAGAATCTCATACAGGATTAAAACAACATGAAGGTGAGGAAATGATGACAAAATCTTCATTTTTGGGCGAACTATGTCTCTTTAAGCCTAATACAACAATCTATCAAAACTAAATTGAATTCAATCGAAATTAAATGTATTAAACAAATTGATTTCTTAATAAAAAGTCTCAAACTAACCAAGGGTGTGTTTCCTGAACAACACAGCCCAGTCTCACGAAATTTAGTACCTATAAGCATTCAATTTTTTGATTCTTTTTCGTGATACTGTTGAGTTTCCGCATTTTTCCATGATCGTATCACGAATTTCTGCTTATGTGTCATTGTAACATATTGGTTACTCAACTGTTTTGTCCTATTTTCTTACCATTGTCGCTTCGGTTTAGGGTTAGATTTACATAAAATGACATCCTTACCCAAACCCAACTGTAACCGTGGGTTCACGTTTGAGGCGTCAAATTCGCGCGTGAACATTTACTTGCTTCATTCGCGCGTGAAAGCCGTGCGTGAATTTCTAGTCATCGAGACATTCACGCGGAAATTCGGAGGGGCTTCTGCGACTCCGCTCGTTTTCTGTAATCACGTCAGTACTAGAGCAAGCTCCTGATTGGTTAACACAGTGCGTTTTTCTGCCAAAGTTCACATTTTTTAACTCGCGCATCTTCACATTGACTTAACATTGGAATCACCCATGCTTGACGTCTCTACAACCGCTGGTGTGAACGCAGCATAACCCTAACGCCAGGCGACAATGGTTTAAAAATCTGAAAATTTAAAAAATAAATCTGAAAAAATAGTATAAACAAATACTTAAAGTAACATCCTAACTCAAACATCAAATCTAACCCTAAACCGAAGTGACAATGGTTTGAAAATAGGAAAAAGCAGTTGAGTAACCAAAATGTGACAATGACACATAAACAGAAATTCGTGACAGTATCACGAAAAAGAATTAAAAAAATTACTTGACTTTAGGTACATAATTTCGTGACACTGGATAGGAACAACAACATAACTCATTGCTACACCACTATAGTATGATGCATAGTTGAAGAAACTAACTAGTTAGTTACAACTGTTTCCTAAAAACGTAACTTTGTAGCACATCCGCCGTTTGAACCATGCTGGTTTAACAATATAGTTGATGATGTCCACGTCAACAGCCCAGGAAGTAAACAATCCATGTGTTTGTTGTAGTCCAAAAAAAGAGATTTACGTTGGAGATGATAACTTGCATCATTGTTTACTTTGGGGTTTGTACCTTTGGTTAACATGTACTAATACACCCTTATGCTGCGTTCACACCAGCCACAGTAGAGGCGTCAAGCGCGAGTGATTTCAATGTTAAGTTAATGTGAAGACGTGTTGAAGCACATCTGGAGGTCTTGAGGCACGAATGAGGCATTTAGCGTGGCAGATGCGATTCTGTCTCATTCGTGCAAAACGCGCGAGTTGAAAAATGTGAACTTTGGCGGAAAAATGTGCCGTGTTAACCAATCAGGAGCTTGCTCTAGTAGTGACGTGATTACAGGAAGTGAGCGGAGTCCCAGAAGCCCCTTCCATGACGCGAATTTCCGTGTGAATGTCTCGATGACTAGAATTTCATGCGCGAATGAAGCGAGTAAATGTTCAAGCGGCAAACTAGACACGAATTTGACGCCTAAAACGTGGCTGGAGTGAACCCACGGTTACACACCAAAGGAAATGTAAAATCGTGAATTGGATAATTGGGGCTTTTTAATGTCAGATTATTGCTGTAAATAACGTACATGGCATCTAAAGATGCAATTTGTTATAGTGTTTTGTTTATTTCAAGATATTTCATTCATCGCAAGTTTCATCTTACGTCACTCATCCCAGGGATTCCCCAGGGTCTTAAAGCTCGTAGCTCGTAAGCTTATTTTGTTCAAATGCATAAGTCTACATTTCATACTAACAAGAAACTATGCTTCTAACCACAGCTGGAGAGCTGCCGTTCAAACCACACAAGTTTGCGATGCAGTTTGCCAATGTCCGCTGGAACTATGGTTTCGGGAAACACTTAAATCGTTGAACTATGCTGTAACGACAGAACTTACTAACAATGCTTTTGGAAACGCACCCCAGGTTGGTAATAAGACCGCAATAAGCCTACTCTCAGATCATGATTTAAAATATTAAAATAAATAAGCTACTGGCAATTCTCATTTCCATTACAACCAATAGGAAACTCCTATTTATTTAATAAAATCCAATGCTTCATGCGAAAGCAGAAATACCAGGGATAGCATTTCTGTTACGAAAAGACAACCCTACTGAAAAATCCAGCATAAGCTGGTAGCTGGTTTCAGCTGGTTTAAGCTAAGTCCAGCTGGACCAGCTTAAAAAGTGACCAAAACACAGCAAAACCAGTTCAAACCACACTTGGAGAACAGCTTAAACTAGCTCACCAGCTTATGCTGAATTTTTTATTAGGGAAATGAATTTTAAGAACAAGATTTTAACTACTTAAGGTTCTTATTAAAAAGTACAAAGCAGAAATGTCCTGATTTATAAAATATAATGTTAAGTTTTTAATTTTAAAATGTTAAAAATTATTAAACAGACACAATGTGAAAGCTTACAGCCAATACAATCTTTCTTTTAGAAAACTAAAATGATTGTTCTCGCCTCTTAAGTGTCCTTTCTTTAAAATATCCAACACTGTCAGAAACAATGGTCAAAAATGGTCCCTGGGGCAGTACCCTTTCAAAAAGTACACCTTTGCACAAAAAGGGTACAGATTAGTACATCATTTGGAACCAAATAGTGCATAGGCTATATACATATTCAACTGATGGCTTTGGACCATTTTTTATAAAAGAACAAAGAACGGCACACTGCTGTTACTGCTCTCCATATTTATTAGTTAAAAGACAACGTTTCGACCAAGCAGGTCTTTGTCAGGTCAGACAAACATTTTGTCAACATCTTTGGACCATTTTTGACCATTTTCTTCTGACAGTAAGAGAACAAAAATATCCAATAACTAAAATGTGCACAAACCAAATCCCATAACATGAAGATTCCTCAAGCCACTACTACAACATTTGAATAGTGAGTAAATTACATCTGCCAGAGATGCTGAGGGCTGCCATTTTGTATTATGACTCACACGAGCACAGGAAGTGAAGCGACAGGGCGACAGAGTCTAGTAACAAAATAACTCATCTGATTAATCTGCATTTGATCTGTTTTTGCAAGATGATACATAACCAATCATTTAATGCTGCTCTCTTTAACACTGTGACTCATAGGGCCATCATGAGACAAACAACTGAAATGTACTGCAATGTTTCAACCACTGTGATTCAGACAAGCAATATTCTTGCATTCATGCTTTAAATGTTCATAGCAAGCATGAAACCCTGATAAAGTCTGATCTTGTCAATAAAAGCTGGGGATGATGTGATGCATTTTACTGGTATTGCACTGCAGATGCATTTCGGTGCATGATCTCCATATTCTGAATATCTTTTATTTTTATTCCTAAGCTTATGTTGAGCATTTCTGCGTGAAAAAGATGGTGGTTAGCTTTAACGTATCGTGATTTTATTATAATCCTTATTATTATTAGTGATGTTTGGGTATTTTCCTCTGTGCACCTGTTGGAAACGCACTCGTCTTGGCGCCCCCTGTCGGTCACGTGTTATATCTGCAGTGTGTACTACTGTAACATCATGTTAGTATTCAACAGTCGTGCCGACAGATTTACATCACGATTTTTACAAAAACATCCAAAATATATTAAAGTGTCAAAGAAGATGACAAATATCTCAATAGCATTTCCATAAACATTTACATTTCATTGCTTTGTGTTTTATACGACGCATCCGTCCTTTACATTCCCTAATCATTCAGATGACACATAAAATGCAGTCGCTATTTAATTAAAGCATATAAAGAGTCATAAAACCCAAATCTTTCAACTCACCCACTCCGATTTTCTCGTCCTCAGTCGGTGTCCACATGATCCCGGTAAAATCACCAAGATAACAGAAGAGTTTTGATGAAATGACACATGAAAGTAAACGCAAACGTGTTTATTTCACAGCTGTGTCATATTAAACATCAGCTCTGACTGTCCATCCGCGCCTCTGGGTCTCCGTTACGGATGCAGCCGCATCTTAGAAGGATGGAGACAATCATTTATTTATTTCATCGGCTCGGTCAGTCGGTGATTCACCGCCGCAATCCGTTAAATCACCCCGAGGACGAACTAAGTCACGCGAGTTACGGGCGCGTGTGGCGTTTCTTGCGCGATTTTGAGGTGATTCGCGATGTTGAGTAGCCTACGTGTGTCACGGGAGACTCTTCGGAATCAGCGCCGGTGCTGCGCCATCTTCATCTCTCGTCCGTTCGCCGTCACATGACGCAGAGACTGTCGCTCTTTAACGGGACGCGCGCTTTACCAGACGGTAGCGCACGGGAGAGCGCGCGCTCCTGTTGGACTTTTCCCGGACGGGTCGATGTTTCATGACAATTGCAGGTCACACTTCGCATCAGTTGTGGTGCTACTGTGTAATTATGTCACGACACACTGAATAATAGCACAAATGAACAGTGTCTACTACAAAACAAATTACCATGGGAACCCCTTTCAGGAGCTTTCTGTCATTTTAACATCTATTTTTTACAAAACACGCATGAAAAAGCCCATAGTAGACAAACTGTAGAAAAATTCTCCCTTAACCATGTAAAACATTACTACTAGCATATGTAGTAAAGTATAGGATACTGTAGTACTTTGTAGCATAGCATAAATACTATAGTACAAACTGTAAATACTTTAGTATATACTACTGTTTACTATAGGACGGCTCAAAAACACTAGTTTAAGAGAATTGTACGAGTTTACTATAGTAAAAGTGTTCTGTAGTAGTAAATAGAAATATTGTAGTTATTTACTATAGTACTGCTGCAAAACACTATATTATCAGGAGGTTTTACCACAATTTATAGTAAATACTATATTATATATACAGTATTCTGTAGTATTAGGTAAACTGTAGTAAATACTGTAGTATACTGTAGTACAGCTCAAAAACACTATAGTATCAGTACATTTCACCACTGTTAACTATAGTAAATATTATTGTATACTATAGTGTTTTGTTATTTTACTACTGTTAGTAGATATAAGTCTATACCATAGTGTTTTGTAGAATTACACATAATAAATATGTAAACCATATTAAATACTGAAGAATACTACATAGTATTTACTATAGTACAACCTCAAAAACACTGTAGTATTAGGACATTTTACCATTGTTTACTATAGTATTTATTACTATAGTACAGCTTAAAAACTCTATAGCATCAGGGAATTTCACCAGCTATATTTACTATAGTAAATATTATTGTATATTATAGCAGTATAACTGTAGTAAATACTGAAGTGTACTACAAAGTATTTACTAGTGCATCTCAAAAACTATATAGTATCAGAGAATTTTACTACCGTTTACTATAGTAATTATTATTGTACACTATAGCGTTCTGTACAATTACACATAATAAATATGTAAACCGTAGTATACTGTATACTACATATTATTTACTAGTGCATCTTAGAGTATCAGAGAATTTTACTACCATTTACTATAGTATTTACTATAGTACAGTTCAAAGACACTATAGTATTAGGAAATGTTACCATTGTTTACTATAGTAAATACTTTTCTGTATTGTTACCTATAGTAAATACATAAACTGTAGTAAATACTGTAGTTTACTATAGTACAGCTCAATATCAGTGAATTTTACTACTGTTACTACGGTAAAAACTAAAGCATACTCTAGTATTTGTTCATGTGGGAAATTAACCATGTCTTTATTTTAGTAAAAGTATAGTAAGTTACCATGTTTTTGGAAGGATCAATTTGTATTGCTACAGTTTAACAACAAATTTCATGGTTAAACTATAGTTATTATAGCAAATCTATGGTTAATTTGTTAGTTAAAATATGGTTAAATTTAGGATTGGATCAATGGTGAAAATATATTGTAGTAAAGATTAGCATGGCTTAAATGATTTTAGGAATGTCAATGACAAATGCAATGCTGATATAATACAATAATATCAAATGAGAATAAAATTGAAATTATTGCATATTTTTGCAAAAGCAACATTTTTATTACGTATTAATTCTGATGTGTTGATCTGATAAAAGCATTGCAGCGTAAACATGCCACATCTAAATGTGGGTTAACCAGCCATCTGCCAAACCTGTTATAAATCCTAATCTGACTATAATTATCTGGGTATAATTGCGTTGCCAGCCCACATTATCTATGACAAGCGTAAGTGTGCCCTGGGAATTCATGCATTTGTTGTTGTTTACCATAAGTCATTCCAGCTACCTGTTGACAGAATATATAACAAACAGATAAGATAAATCATAATTTCTTATTTACACTCTCAATGAAAAATGCTTATTTATTATCATTTTATTTATATCTTATGATATTCTAACCCAAAACTACACAAAAAAATGATCCTGTAGTAGTATCATTATATAAAATGCAGGTGAAGAGCCCTTCACTTTTTTTTAAAGCGTAAGGGGGATCAGACGGGGCAGGGTGGGATTTTCCTGTCTCGTTTCTATTCATTTAGAAAATTACTTTGTCATGCATTAGACAGAAACATACAATCATACTGTACAGATGCATATTTATATTCAATGCCACTTTTAATATTAGGCTTTAATTCAAAAATAAAAATAAATTGCTGAATCTTACAATTAAAACAATCCATTTAGATATTGCTCCAGGTCATCTTAAATTACAACACCTGCTTGCTTTTTCCAAGCCACTGATGCATAAACTCAATTTCATTGTTTATTTTTAGTCAGTATAGAGGTGATTTTCTGCTCACACCTAGATCCTGTGAGAACTGAATAAACATCCCGGACATGAGGTAACCATGGCGACGGGAACAGCAACCTGCCGCATTTTCCGAGGCGGATTAATGGTCATTGTGGGTGTTGCGGATTCTCCTGACCCGCCGAGCGAGTCGCCCACATATTTCCTTAATCAAAAACTTAATCTCAGTATCTCTCACATTCATTCAAAGTCTGCATCTATTGTCACAGAGTTCACAGTTACAAAAGCTTGAGTAGATTTACATTTTTGGGGGGATTTTTGTGCGTGCATTAGGCAGCAACATAGAAAGCTGATATAAATATTATATAGGACACAGTACATCAGTATATTCTGCTGTTATAGTCTTAGGGATTTCTGTTTGTTGACTGAGATTCAGAAGACTCTCGAGGCCATGAACACACTGAGTCATCGCAATTCAACTGTGAACTCTTCAGATGAAATGAATTTGCTCAGTTTGGATTTTACAAATTTATCAAAATAGATATTCTTGCTATTGCTTTATCATGCACAGCTGTGTCTGCATGTGGGTTTATGGTTTAGTTTGATCATTTAAGACAAAATGTTATGATATTCTGGTTATGTTTAATAAAAAGACATGCTTTGATTGACTCTTTAATATAACCCAAATGATTTATGTAACAACACATTGAGTTTTTCATAATAACACCTGCTAATAAATAAGATATAATAACAATAAATCTTATATGAGATAAACAAATTCTGAACATAAATAATTATAATAATAAAACTTATGTCTACAGATAAATGATTTGTACAGGTTCAACATTTTTTAATGAGGTTTTAAACTGGTTTACAGTGACACCACGTGGTAGAAATATAAATTGCAAGATTGACACTACTATTTTAACCACTATTGAATGTAATTCAATCCGAAATTGTATTAAAAAGGGCTCTGTGTATTCAAACACTCTATTTAGTATTTATTTATAGCATTTTATGTCTGCTTGGAGTCTCTTGGAGTCTGTTGTTATATATACACTGTAAAAAAAAAAATAAAACAACTTGGTTGTAACACTCAATTCAACCTACTATTTTAAGTTGACATAACCTTAACAAAATAATTAATAGTGCTATATAGCAGCTATAAAGCATCTATAAAGAACCATCTGGGGGTGATATAGCACCACTATAGCATCAGATATAGTTTTACCTAGACGATAAGGCTGACCATTATAACATACACACAAGATGATCTTAAAAAAATGCATACCTCTTTGCACATATTTTTTATAAAAATAGTAAGTTGTGTCTTATAGTGAACACAAACAGTTCAGAAAGAAATCAGATGTGTGTGTCAGTATATGATTCGTGCTTATCCAGTCTTAAAGGGACAGTATCTCAAAAAATCTGCTTATGTTTGTGTCATTATATTAAGAAGACGACAAAAGGAAATCACTTCTGTTGCTTTAAAAAGATTCATTATATTTAATTTATACAATGAAGAAGACTATGATTTTTTTTTCAAATGCTTGTAATTTCTTCATTTGTTCTTATTTTATTTTTCCGCACCTATTTTTTTTTTTGCTGATCCGAAAATGATTCGATTCATGACTGAAAACACGTAATGTAATCCTTTTACCACTACTATATTGTAAAATTTCAGAGTAGGCCTTGAAATCCACGCTATTTCACCAAGGTCCACTCAGTTTACAATTTCTGCCCTTGCCGCGGGTACATATTAGGACCTTTTAAAGGGTACTGCCCAGTGACAGCTGGGGTACATATTTTGACCATTTGAGCTATGTTTTCCCTTGCAAAGTGTCTTCACACTAAATATTTTGCCAAACTTTTGTTTTTGTGATCTACTGAAGAAAACAATAAAGATCAGTTTTGAACACATGGTTAACTCTTGAAAATAAAGACGCTTCACTGTGCCATAAAAAACCTTGCATAAAAAACCTTTCTGTTTCTAAAAAGGTGCATTGTAGTGAAAACATTTTTTAGATTATAAAAAATCAAAAAGAAATGGTTATTTAAAGAACTTCTGACCGAATGACTCACAGAGAAACAAAAAATGATTCATCAATGTGAAGAAACCATTTAAGCATCTTTATATTTTGTGTACTGTTACGTTCCAGGAGGTTAACAGTAACTTGCAAAGTTGAAAGAAAATAATAGCAACACTTATTAAGGCAGTTCATGAGAACATCTAAAAATGGTCTACTAGAGAAACATCGACCTGTTTAAAGCTGAACAACACACTGCTAACAAAACAGGGTCATACTGCTGCTTATACCACGAGTCTGTTAAATGCTTTATTCTGATTGGTTGAGAAATGTTCCATAGGTGTTGATTATTTTTCTGTAAACCGCACACCTAACCTTTTAAATGTCTTAAAAATAGGCACCAGAGCAATATTTGTGGTAACTGTGGTATAAGAGGAATAATTGACTCCGGTCCTTTGAAAAATATTTCAAATTCCCTTATTTCTTACATATTAGAGTCATAAACAACACAACAAGTTATAAAGCATTTGTGTGAGTGACTGAGTGTATAAACAGGATTTTGAAGACTAACAATGTGGTCAATGCAAACCTGACTACTTCCTCATGATGTGGTGTATAATACAAAAAGCTCTGGGTTAAAGTTTTCTGTATCTCTATGTGTTAGACTGCATCATGTTTATGGTCACACGCTTTAGAAAAAACATCATGAGGTTACAGCTCTGTAAGTTATTTCTGTTTTCATTTTGTAATCTAAATGTGATGATTAAATATATGTATTATGGAAAATAATCATTATTATATCTGTTTTTATTTTTATCTCTTAGATCTTCTCATATGGGCTCAAACTGTAGATGCGTTGACAGATAAACTAATAGAATTGGGACAGAATGTGACTATAAACTGTGATCTAGATGGGAAAGAGGTTAACTGGTTTTTACTAAAACTACCAGATCCATCAGTTATGATATTACGCTCAATGAAACATGAACCTTTTTACTACAATGAAACATTTGCACAAAAATATTTTATTCAATCAAAACATCATCTGTTTATAAATAATGTCACTCTTGATGAGTTAGGAGTTTATTACTGTATGAACACAGACACAACAAGCAAAACATTCAATGCCACCATATTACACATCACTGGTAAGTGATTCAATCAGGGTAATCGTATAGATACTGTAATAATTTTAACATAATTACAACTAAAACATCAACTAAACCCTTCAGTAATTGAACAGTGTTTGTTATAAAATTACAGAGCAAATTCCAGAAAGCCAAAATAAAACTGTTGGGACAAGTGTTGGTCCGACTCTGACACAATGGCAGATTATTGCCATCATATTTGCTGTGTTTAATGCTGTTATGCTCATCGTGGTTATAGGTGAGTGATTTATACTCTTTAAGAAAAAAAACAGTATGATCTCAAAGGATAGTTTGATATTAAATGAACATTTCCCCCTAATGTTATTCAACATCTGCTTTGAAATTTTAAACCTACAAATTACTGAATATTTTTTTCACACTGCCCTTTAATGTATAAAGACCAAATCTGTCAAGCTCTACCAAGAGAATAAAAGCATGAAAAACAACAGTAAATGTCATTATTTATTAGTAATATTCCTGACCAAGCTCTCATTATCCAGTGTTTGTGTCCTGAATTAAAAAATGTCATGTCACATGCGGTTACTTCACACTTATGACATTGATATGACACATTTGGACTTGACTGACAGAATGTTAATTTTTTGGGTAAAATTTACTTTTAAAATTAAATCAGAATTTACAATTTTATTCAAAGGACTTGCAGTGGCTCTTATTCATGAAAGAACCAGAAAATGCTCCAAACAATTTGAAGATATCGACCCACAGGAGCTCATGGATTTTGAAGACTCAACCCAAGTACAGGTATGACATTAAACTAATTATTATTGATTATGTAAGGAAGAATTGATGACAGGCTGTTGAATGATTTGAAAATAATGCACAACCAAGCTGGTAATGCCGCACTACGTGAATGAACTACAGATCATTTACAATAAACCCATGTGATGTGAAGAAGTCACACTATTATTTGTGATAATGGCTAAAAGACAGTACATTATAATGCTAACTTGCAATATTTCACTTCAGTAATATTTCACTTCATTTAAGGATGACTAAAACACATTTATGTGTGTTTTAAATGCTAATATTAATTTCTCTGTTGTTTTTCAGTATGTTCTGGTGGACGTTCCCACACTATACTGTAGGTTTTAGTCTAACCATGTCAACGGGACCTACAACTGCCCAAATGATGAACATAATTGATCATGCTTTATTTCTTATATGTGATAAAGTATATATGTATTACATAACTTTATCTAGATAATCTTTAATCTTAAGAATCTCTGCAGATTCAGTTTATAACTCAATGACTACAGTTGTTTATAAGATGCAACATACTTTGTAAAATCTCTTATTTTCATTTAACATTCAGTTATACAATAAACAATGACATTGTCAAACATGAGGGTTGTATTGATGTGCATAAATGCATTGTGGTTTAATTTAGATATTAGATTTCATAAATGCCTTTTTTTCATATTTTATAAACTCATTAATGCTAAAATAATTTGTTCACATTATATGGCAACAATGCATGCATTTACAAATTAAAGACTAACAATGTGGTCAGTGGAAACTTCATGTGTGGTGTGTAAAAAAACTGTTGTAAGCTTCAAAGTGTTAGTTTCATATCTCAGAAGTGTGAGAACACCTGCATCATGTTTAACTATTAAATATATAAATATAAATAAATATGTAAACAACACTGGTACAGAAGCATTCCTCTTTTAGTTTTTTTAACACTCAACAAAATATTAATATTAATTAATATTAGAATAAAATACAACCAACAGAAAATTTAAAACTGAATAAAAATGTAAAATAAATGTGAACTAAAAAACAACAGGAAGTGCTTCTGAACCAGTGCTGTTTACATGTTGCAAAATGGTCGATAACACCTGCTAATAAAAATGCTATAATAACAATAAATCTCATGAGAGATAAACTAATTCTCAACATAAATAACAACAATAACAATTAAAGTTATGTTTACAGATGAGTGGTTTGTATAGGTTCAAAAAATTTTTTTGAATGAGGTTTAAACTGGTTTACAGTGACACCACGTGGAAGAAATGTTAATTTCAAGATTGACACTACTATTTTAACCACCATTTACTTTTGGGAATGTTATTCAATCAGAAATTATTTTTAAATACTATGTATTAAAAGGGACAGCTTTGTGTATTCAAACACTTTATTTTGTATTTGTTTATGGCATTCTCTAAAAGAAGCGTATAAAGATGCTCGGTTTGAAAATATATGTAGATCAAGATAAACAGTTAAACAAACCAAACATCCTAAATGTAAACATCATAACGGAAAGGGGGGGGGGTTATGGCACAAAAGTAGAATTAAGAATGCCATGAATTATAAAAAAAAATGTACAGACCATATGAAGAATTTTTAAGGAAAAAATTAGGAAAAGGCAACAATAAAAAGGTCACCTGCTAAAAAGAAAACACGCTGGGGTCTCTGTGATAAAGAAGCCCTCAATATGGGATCCTTCAGTGCATAAAAGTGGATTTAAATCCCACCCCCAAAATTCTACATTTGCTGTGAGCTTCATGAAGTTTTAAACCGTTTTATTCATTGACATGCAATAATACACTGAATAGTATATTCTGTATTGTTGGTGAATAGCCACCATGTTCAAACAAGGCTGGTTTAGACTGGAATATTGGGAAGTAAGATGGTAAGTCCCTTAAGGGGGCCAAAAGGACATCTGGAAGATATGAAGAGTTTCGTTGCAAAACAAGATAAATCCATTTTTTAACATTTTTGTCAAAACATGTTTATTATTATGTTATCATGTTATTAGTGAAGGTTTAAATCAAAACAAACCAACTGCAGTTGAATTGATATTAATTGGACTGCACAACCAAAAAACAAGATTTCTGAACAATTAAAAAAACGGATTTATCTCGTTTTGCAACAAAACTCTTCAAATATAGAGTAACTTAAAGATGGGAAAAAAAGAATCATGTCTTCTGAAATTAATTTACTTTTTATGCAGGATAATACACAAAAAATAGCAACACTGACTATTTTAATATGGGCATGAAATAAGAAAAAAATTAAGGTACAGTATGAATACAATCCTCTGACTCTATGGAGCATCATTATATGAAAGATGTGTGAGGTGGACAGCACTATAATTCATATTCAAACATCAACTCTGGGATGCAATACTAGGATCTTCAAGTGAAATAAAGACAGAAACTATAGACTTACAAGTTTAATGAATGGGAGAGTTAAAGTTATGTCAAAAATATGCTCATATATTACTATGTAACTTGTGTTAAACACATTATTTGATTTACAATGTTTTTTAATTATGTGTCCATGCAGCACATTTGACAGATATCTGTTTTGTGGAACATTTTAACACACTGAATTTTGATAAAGTGCATTTTACATAATAATTTGGAAAAGCATAATTTGCATATTTTTCAAAGTATTAAAGTATCTTTTGACATTTTAAATATGTCAAATTATGTATTCAAATAGAATGACATGTACACTGTCATATAACTATTGAGATTAAAATACAATTTATAAACTTACTGACTTTATTGTAAAAAAAAAATGGCATGTTCATAGTAATCTGGACCATCCATCACTTTCAGAAAATCAAGATTAAGAACATTTTGCATCTACACATAAGGTGTGTATCGGCCTTCCAATGGTTCTTAACAGTCTAAATTAAGGCCGTGGATCGAGTGAACAGGTGGTCCCTCTGTACGCACTTCCAACACTTTCTTTATGCAAAAATATATCCTTTTATTTAAAGGTTGAACAGGCTTGACATTTCCATTAATATTACAACTTAAATGCTACATAAGTGAGAAAAGTGGTCAAAAGATTGTTTTAACCACCTTCACCTGATCCCACATTTGTGTTGCCTGTTTCCTAACTCAAACAAAAAACAACTACCTAGGCCTTTCCCAGTTGCACATGTATTCCATATTACCGTAAAACTAAGAGTAAACAGGCACACTTACCATAAAACTAAGAGTAAACAGGCACACTTACCATAAAACTAAGAGTAAACAGGCACACACATTTAAACCCATACCAAATAACACATACATTCAAAACCATTAAATAATAATTATAAAATAACTTAAGTGCTATTACTAAGAGCATGATTATGCAAATGAAGGTAAAAAATATCAAAATGGCTACGACATTCCGGCCCCTAATTCTTGTACTACAAGCAATTATAACATAAAATATAAGTAGCCATTATAATGCACTATGCAGTAATAAACAAATGCCAGATACAATGCACATTATTAATTAAATGCAATAGAATATATACTGCATGTTAGTAGTCATTTTCAATTACTTAGACAATTTTCAAATTCAATAATACATCCAGTAATCAAAACACATAAATTACATTAGCTTTTTTTTTTTTTTTTGAAAAAAAAGTTCCAAAAAGTGTCAAAAGTTCCAAAGCTAGATTTTTTTTTTTAGAAAAAAAGACCAAAAAAGTTCCAAAAAGTGGCAAAAGTTCCAAAGCTATGTTAATGTATGTACTGTAAGCTTGTGTTCAAAAAAGTGTATGTTGCACAATGAGATGTAGAGCATGTCAGTAAATGAGAATCAGTGTATGCAGAGTCAGAGGTTCCAGAACTTGACTCAGTTGAAGGCAGACATTCATTGTTGCCTTTACGTTGCCTTCATCAGTAAACAGATCTTGTTGATTGGCCTTTCCAATTCACTTGTCTGGGTCTTGATATTAACACGCCGAACAAATCCTTTAGAATCTGCCATGGCTTTAGTGATGCGTCCTATTGGCCAAGAATTTCTTGGTGCAGATTCATCCAAAATGAGCACAACATCTCCAACAGCAAAGTTTCTGTAAATATTGTTCCATTTTTGTCGCTCTTGCAACATGGGGAGGTATTCCCTCACCCACCTTTTCCAGAATAGATCCGTGATGTATTGGACCTTTCTCCAACGACGCCGAACATACAAGTCCTTTTTTTGGAATAAACCAGGCGGCAGGATAGGTTTTCCCTTTAGTTGAAGTAAATGGTTGGGGGTTAAGGCTTCAATATCATTAGGATCATCTGAAGAGGGAGTAATAGGACGGTCATTCAATATCGCCTCCACCTCACAAAAAATTGTCTGTAATGCTTCATCATCCAAAACCTGTTGCTTTACCACTGAGGATAACACCTTTTTCACATCCTGGATCAAGCGCTCCCACACGCCTCCATGATGGGCCCCATATGGAGGGTTGAAGGTCCATCTAATTCCATCCTGTGCTAAGCGGTTTTGGATTTTGCTATTATTCAGTTCTGAGATGGCTTGCTTTAACTCGCGATTTGAGCTGACAAAGTTTGTTCCATTGTCTGACCGAATTTCCTTAACTTGCCCTCTGCGGCAGATGAATCTTCTTATTGCATTTATACAGGAATCTGTATCAAGAGAATGCGCCACCTCAAGGTGGATTGCACGACAAGTAAGGCAAGTGAACAGAACTCCGTACCTTTTCACGAAGCTTCTGCCTCTCTTTACTTCCATTGGTCCGAAGTAATCCATTCCAACATGTGTGAATGGTGGAAGATCAGCTGCAATCCTGTCAGTAGGAAGATCAGCCATTTTTTGCTCACCTGGTTTTTGTCGTTGTCGTTGGCATGTCAAGCACTCTCTAATGATCTTTCTAGATGCTGAGTTGGCATGAGGGATCCAGTAACGACGACGAAGGGTGGAAAGCATGTGGTTTCTTCCTCTATGGCCAACTTTTTCATGAACAGATTGAAGAATGAGTTTTGAAATATGGCTGGCTTTTGGTAAAATTGCAGGATGTTTTGATTCTTCTGGTAAGGCTGACTTGCTCAATCTCCCACCCACTCTTAACACTCCATCAACAACAACTGGGTCTAGCTTATACAGATGGCTTGACTTCTTAACAGCACCAGAGCTCAAGGCCACCATTTCATCCCTGTAGAATCTTCTTTGCTCAAAGCATACCACAGCCTCCTCTGCCATAGATAGTTCATCAGCTGTGAGTTGCAGTTTCCACTTGTTATCTTGTTTAACACCAGTTTGATTTCCATTCTTTATGTTCTGTTTTTCCTTTATTTTCAAATGAAGCCTTTCCTTAACTTTTAAGATCCATGCCACAGTTCTTCTGAGCTTCGTCCAACTGGAAAAGTACATCAGCAGCTTAGTGGTGGGACACATCTCTTGCTTTAATACAGCTGCGCATGAAAAGATTTCATCCCTCCCTTCTGAATCAGCATCTTGATGGACAGATGTTAAATCCACAACAGCAGGCCACTGACACTGAGGTTTTGTTAGAAAATCAGGGCCTTTGATCCATGTTGGAAATTTGAGGAAAGAGCTTACTTTTATGCCTCGAGAGGCTGCATCAGCAGGATTCAGTTTGGAGTTAATGTGTCTCCACTGAGTGACACTGGATTGGGCTCTAATAAAGGACACTCTATTGGCCACATAGGTTTTAAAACGTGCTGTTGTATTTGCAATGTATTTCAGCACAGTCATACTGTCTGACCAGAAGACTGAATCACTCAGATTTAACTCTAGATGAGTTGCCAGCATCTTATCTAAGCGCACAGCTAAAACTGCGGCTGTAAGCTCCAAACGGGGTATGGTGACTTGTTTAAGCGGTGCCACTCTTGCTTTGCCAATAACAAAGGAAACACACACTTCTTGCTTGCTATTTAGCAGTCTAAGGTATGAAACAGCACCAAATCCAACCTCACTGGCATCACAAAAGTGATGCAGCTGTGCCATAGTGACCTCACCAAAATCTTTGGGTGTGAAACATCTACTAATATTAAATGTGTTCAGCAGAACTAAATCATCCACCCATCTTTGCCAAGCTTGTGCTGTATCCACTGAAACTGACTCATCCCATCCCAGCTTCTTCTTGCACAGTTGTTGAAGAATTTGTTTTGCAGTGAGAATTACTGGAGCTAAGAAGCCCATGGGGTCATAAATAGAACTTACAGCCGACAGAATTCCCCGTCTTGTCAGCGGCTTATGTTTGTCCGTAATGCTGAAGATGAAGACGTCCCGTTCAACATCCCACTGTACTCCCAAAGCTCTTTCCATAGGGAGCTGGTCCCGGCAGAGGTCCAGTGTCTTTACACATTTAGCTCTGTTTTCTTCAGGGATCTCAGAAAGTACAGAACGATGATTGCAGACCCACTTGTCCAGTCTGAAGCCTCCTTTAGCACATACCTCAGTAAGCTGTTGGTAGAGAGATATTGCCTGCCTTACGGAATTCACAGACTTAAGGCAATCATCAACATAGAAATTATTCTTGATTGTATTGATTACCTCTTCTGGGTAGAGATGTTGGTTGTCATCAGCCGTCTTTAACAGAGCATAAGTGGCGCAGCTGGGGGAGGACACTGCTCCGAAGATGTGAACTAACATTCTGTGCTCGGCAAGTTCTTTGGTGATATCGCCATCAGGCCACCAGAGGAAACGAAGATAATTAATGTCTTCCTCCGCCACTCTGACTTGATGGAACATGCCTTTAATGTCTGTCATGAGAGCAATTGGACCTTGACGAAAGCGAATGAGTACGCCTAGCAAGGTGTTTGTCAAATCTGGTCCTTGTAAAAGCTCATTATTCAGTGAGGTTCCAGCAAAAGTTGAGGCACAATCATAGACCACACGCAGCGTTTTCTTATGAGGGTGATAGACACCATGATGTGGCACATACCACACTTTCCCATCTTCATGTTCCAGCTGATCCTGTGGTATAATCTCTGAATGTCCTTCTGCCATCACATTATTCATGAATTCTTTATATTCATCATAAAATGATTGGTCTTTCTTAAACTTTCTGAGTAAGTATTGTGCCCTCAGCTGTACCACATGCTTATTGTTGGGCATTTTCACATTTGACTTTCGAAAAGGTAATTTCAAGTGGTAATGGCCATCTTTGAGCACGGCTGACTTTGACATGATATCCATGAACTGTTTGTCTTCCACAGACATTTCGACATGCTCACAATGCTGTTCAGAAAAATCTTGGTTATATTGCCTGACAAACATTTCTTCCAAGTTGCTTATAGAGATACGGTTCACATAAACAGAAGCATCATCATGTCCATTATTATCTACACTAGGACTGAGTGGACCATTGATGACCCACCCAAGAATAGTTTTCACAGCATAGGGACCACTACCCTCACTGTTAACTATTTTCCATGGTTCCAATGCTTTAGGAGTGTTCACACCAATAAGCAGCCCAATGCTTGCATCTATTGGTGTTAATTCTACATCTTTCAAGTAAGGCCATTTTCTTAAATCTTCCTCTTTAGGAATGTTTTCTCTTGTAACAGGAATTGACTTTTGGGTGTATACATCTGGCAATCTCAGATATGCATTTTCTTTTAAAGCAGCTACTTCCAAACCAGGGACTTTAAAGCTACTCACAGGTCTTTCCTGACCCATTGTCTTAAGCAATATTTCCACTTTCTTTCCATTTGCATTTAGCTCCATCATCAATGACTCTGTGCAAAAAGTTGCAGAGCTGCCTGGATCCAGAAATGCATAGGTCTCCACAACTTTGGTTCCTTTGTGCAACTTCACCTTTACTGGGACGATGGACAATGCACATTCTTTTGCTCCGGCCCCAATATGGCTCTCTGAGTTTAATGAAACCAGAGCACTTGACATTGATGCTTCTTTAGATACACTTTTTAGAGATGGTCTTGAAATGTCTTGAGATTCAATGTGAAGGACTGTTGGGTGATTCTTATGACAAGTCTGGCATGACAAACGTTTTGGACAGCTCTTACTCATGTGCCCTTTTCTTAAGCAGCCAAAGCATAGACCATTAGTCTTGATAAACTCTATCTTTTCTTTATTGGGCTTTTGCTTGAATGATTCACACATCTCCATGGAATGATCTCTCTTACAAAACAAGCACTGGGTCAGAAAAACATTTTCATGTGTAGAGTTCAACTGGTCATGGACTAACTTGAGTTTGTTAATTGCCTGTTCAGACACTGGAGCAACAACGGTAGCAAAGCTACTGCCTTTAGGTTTGTAAGCTGACTTTGTTGCTTTTGGAGTAACCCTTTCTTTTGGGTTCTGGGTCTCACCAAAGACAGGATCAAATGCAGCTCTCACTTGCTTTTCAAAGAACTCCAGTAGGTCTTTGAATGTAGCTCTGCGGTTGCGCTTCTCTCTTATGTTGCAAACGATCGTTCGCCATTTGTCTCGAAATCTGAAAGGCAATTTTGACACAAGAATCCTCATATTTGTTGAATTTTCCAGCTCTTCAACAAAACCGGCTTCATCCATTGTGTTAAAACAGCTTCTCAAGAAGAATGTGTATGATCGCAAAGCTGAAACATCATCTGGCTTTATAACAGACCAATTCAAAGCCTTATCCATATAAGCAGAAGTTATTTTAACTCTGTTTCCAAAATTCCATTCAAGCTGCCCTTTTGCTTCTTCATAAGCGGTTTGTTGATCCATGTGCATACAACTCCGCACAAGGCTTCTGGGCTGTCCAGTTGTAAATTGTTCTAAATAATAAAGCCTGTCCTGCATATTGTCAGTTTTGCTTTCTATTCCTTGCTCAAAAGCTTTAATAAAGGATCTAAACTGCAAAGGATTACCATCAAAAACGGGAATCTCAATAGATGGAAGAAGTGATAATCTCTGCTGTTTTACTAACATTTCAGTAATCTCATTTTGCTTTCTCATTACTTCAGCAAGAGCTCTGAAGCGAGAGTCAGGTTCATTGTACATTTGTTTTGTACTTTTTACCTCTCTTTTAACTGCTGATGTTGAAGGGAGAGGTAAATTATCTGAAGCAAAGGACAAAGGTAACACAGGTGGAGATTTTTTCTGCAATCTTTGAGACTTTTGCACTGTTGCAGGCGGTGGCTCTTTAGACATTCCAGACGACGTTGTAACTGAGCTGCGTGAGCCAGCTTGAGACCTGGAATCCTTTGTCTGCGGTTCCTGCAATGATGTGAAAACCTGCACCTTTGCATCTGCTACAGCCAAATTTGTCATTATTGCCAATTTTTCTCTTCGTGCTTTTAACTGGGCTTCTTCGTACTCAAGAGCATGCTTCTCTTGTAGAGCTGCTGCTTGTGCTCTTAAAGCAGCTAGTTCCACCTCAGCTTGTATGTGCGCTACTGAAGCTCTCGACGATTTGCTTTTCATACTAGAGGCTTTACTAGCGCTACCTGACGCCTGGCTGGGTGTGTTTGAAGAGGCTTTTTGTGACACTTGAGAAATACTATCATGAGGCTGAATTGTATCCACCTCAAAACTTGGTTCTGTGCCTTCCACATTCATCCAAGCTTCCATTCTGTCCAAAAATGCTTTGAAATTAAGTAACTTAGGCTCATACCAATCGCTATGGTCCGTTTCTCTTTCATCCTCATTTAATAAACTTTGAACTGAAACTTGCAACTCCATAAACTGTGCCAAATAATTATTAAAAGTGTCCAAATGTTCTTGAATTAAAGTTTTTGGTTCCCCAGCTTCAATAAGAGTATCAATCTCATTTCGTTTTCTTGTGATACAGCAGAGTTTCCCTCTTCGTTTTTTAATCAAACTAAAAAGTTCTCTTTCTATATCAGCCTCTTTTCCAGGTTCCTTGTCCATTTTCAAACTCAAAGCTCAATACACTGGGTTAAGTAAATAATTGTCCAACAAAAAAGCTTCACTTAGTCCTTGTTAACTGAACAATTCAATTCACTTATCAGCCATACGTTTCAGGTCTTTGTAAATGAAATGCCATGCTACTCACAAACTTTAAGTGTCTTCTCCAAATCCATTCGATGACGTTCCAGCAATCCAATGTAATCCAGTTTCAAAGTTAAATTCCAAGTGTCCCAGTAAATAAACAATCTTTTGACTTAAATGTATCGGCCTTCCAATGGTTCTTAACAGTCTAAATTAAGGCCGTGGATCGAGTGAACAGGTGGTCCCTCTGTACGCACTTCCAACACTTTCTTTATGCAAAAATATATCCTTTTATTTAAAGGTTGAACAGGCTTGACATTTCCATTAATATTACAACTTAAATGCTACATAAGTGAGAAAAGTGGTCAAAAGATTGTTTTAACCACCTTCACCTGATCCCACATTTGTGTTGCCTGTTTCCTAACTCAAACAAAAAACAACTACCTAGGCCTTTCCCAGTTGCACATGTATTCCATATTACCGTAAAACTAAGAGTAAACAGGCACACTTACCATAAAACTAAGAGTAAACAGGCACACTTACCATAAAACTAAGAGTAAACAGGCACACACATTTAAACCCATACCAAATAACACATACATTCAAAACCATTAAATAATAATTATAAAATAACTTAAGTGCTATTACTAAGAGCATGATTATGCAAATGAAGGTAAAAAATATCAAAATGGCTACGACAAGGTGTCTGATGACATATTTTATCATCTGTATTGATTTTAACATTAAAAAAGTCTCATATTTCTGGCACAGGGGTGGGTGCAATCCACTGCATCCAATGAAAATAGGTAAAGCTGTAACACAAATGAACTTGTGAATTGAAACCGCCTTTCAACTTCATCAGCCATTTCTTATCTCAACAACTGCATTAACAAATGTATTGATCAAACCCCTTGACATCAGTCTTCATAATAACACTAAAATAACAGTATGCATACTTAGATAAATGACAGTAAATCTAGTATTTTAATGCAGGACCATGAAGTGACTAAAACACATGAATTGGGATTAATAAAGTTATTTGAATTGAATAGGATTAATCGTAGCCTGGTTGTTAGCCTGCACTGGAGCTAGCTGCAAAGAGTAAATCTCCATAGTAACTTCATCTAGATTAATTTAGCCTCCCTTCATGCAACCGAGTCAGGGCTAAATTCAGCCAGGATAAATTGTAAATCTCTTAATCCCTTATCTTGCTTTTATGCAATAGCCCTCAGGTCTTGTTTGTGCTCCTTGGTTGCTTTTGTCTTCTGATTTCTCTACTTCATGGTTGTTTTGGTCTTCTGATTTCTCTGCACGACCTAAAAACAATTATAGAAAAGGGAAGTTGAGAAATAAACCATGATTGGCTTGTGATGAAGAAGACAATTTCACATTATAAGTTAACAGCCTGTAAGTTAACTCCTGTTAGCAACCGAATCTTTCAAACATGTTAAGGAGCGTCACATTTCCTGCTGATGTCAGAGGTATTCAGACCAATCACAACGTACAGATAAGCTGGCCAATCATTTACACAGAGCTTTACAAATCCGTGCATTTCAGGAAGAGAGTGAAATCTGGAGCTACACATTTTTATAACCATAAACCACGCAAACACATTGTATTATACGAAAATACACAAAATAACATGGTTTTTAGCAATGAAATAGGTGCTCTTTAAATAACTATAAGGCTTCCTTCCGCTGGAAAATAATAGTCCCTGACCGACTGTAACAGAACGTTTCTCATTGTTTACATTACTAAAAGTGCTGTGCAGTGATACACAGAATTAAATAAATGTGTTTTATCATAAATAAAGCACGCTAATGACCAATCAGAATCAATGATTAAAACTAACTGGTTTATAACCCACTCAGAAAAACAGTGACAATATATTGTATATACAATAAAAAGTTAATAAAAATTAATGACATTTTGTGGAATTATTTAAGGTATTCGGACAATATATTAAAATGAATGCATTGATTTTTACACACCCTTGACAAGAAGTTCGACCATCCGCATTATTGCCTCTTCACTGATAAAACAGAAATACTCTCCTGCATCAGTCTCTTGAAGGTTGTTTAGCTGGAGGGAGAAGTTTCCTTTTGAATAATTTTCAGGAAAACTTTCAGTTCGGTTCTTGTACTGTGACTCTTGATTCTTTTCTGACCCTATACCTTTAATTATATCATACACAATCCTGTTTTCATTATGTCGCCAGTATACATCTATGTCTTCAGTTGTACGCTGATCTGCACTTCCAGAACATGGTAAAACAACAGAACCACCGATGACACCCTCGACTGTGACCTCCAGAGACACTGAAAACAGAGAAGTACACATACATGAGAAAACAAACAGATTTTTATGCAAAAAGCATAGAAATAAGAAGATTAAGCACTTACCTTTTTGTATAAACAAGAAGACAATAAATATTCTGTAAACAATAAATGTACCTGTTAGTTTTCACAATACAAAACAGCACAGTTTGCTCTAATATTTAATTCAGAGATAAATGATTCAAGGTAAAAGGGACTTAGAGACCTTTTTTAAATGAGGAAGATAAAGAACAGATACATTTACTTTAAAGGTTGCATTTTTTACAAAGTTGTGCGTTTCAAATTTAATTTCAATTAACTAAATTTTATTAAAGCATTTTGGGTCACAATTCAGTATTGAAAAAGCCAGACAAAAAAAAGGAAATGAAAAACAATGCTAAATGCAATTGATAAAATCCAAATAACCATACAATCATGCATAAACAATTAGCGACTTAAACAGACTTAGAGATTTTAGTGCTCATAGCTCTGTTGGACATTATTTTGGCTCAGTTTCATGGACCCAGACAAAATGCATATTTGAGCTGACTGAAAACAACTTGCATATAAGACATTGTTTCGTCTAAAAATGCACGAGTAATGTTTTTTTCTTAGGCAAATTTTCTAAAAACTGCCGAAATGTCCTAATTTTACTACGACTTCATCCTGTCTTAACCGATGCTTATATTTGTGTGTGTGTGCGTGCGTGCACTTTTAAGAATGTATTTTTAATGTAACGTTAGTAAGAATATGAACTCTGACTCGAGTATGTACTTAACTTTATTTTATTAAATATTTGGGGTTTTTAATGCACTTGATTATATGATAACAGATAATAAACGATATACAGGGTTGCTGCAGGTTTCACAAAGTCAAATTTAAGACTTTTTAAGACCTTTTTAAGACCATTATGAGTGAAATTTAAGACCAACGCGACACAATGATCTCAGAAATTCTCAAAACATTATATTTTTTATTTTGATTATATCATTAAATATTTTTTTTGACAAATAAAATCCACTAATATGGGAAGATCAGTATGGTCAGCTGATGATAAGTGCCTTGTTACCATGTTTTACACTTTCTCCACCCATATGTTATATGCATAAATATGCACTATATACCGCCATCACATTTATTCGCCTCTCTAATTACACAATAATTAAATGAATTTTATTTTTTGCGGAAAATGCTTTTCGGAAATAAACGGAGGTAAGAAATTTAAGACTTGGGTTAATTAAATTTAAGACCTAGGATGAAAATCTGGCAGTTTTTAAGACTTTTTATGGCCTTAAATTTAACTTTCTGAATTTTAGACTTTTTAAGACCCCGCGGGAACCCTGGATATAAAGAGAGTTAGGAAAGAGGATATCATTTTACTTAATACTTCGTCTCCTCCGTCCTCGCGTCTTTCTTTCCTCACTTGCATCCTAAGACGCGAGGAAAGAAAGCAAGGAAAGGAAACGAGGATGCACAAATAAGAATTGAGAAGTACCCTATGGTTTAACATTACGTTAGATCTGGAAAGTTCCGCATACTTTAATTTAACGTTACTTCCGCCCGCGGCATGTAACGTAAACATTATAAGGTTTATGGTGGAAAAAAACATACCTGACGATCATGACAACAGAGATTAAATCTTTAATTATATTGGTTTATTGACGGGTTGATATTTTGTTTGGAAATTATACGCAAAAGTGCGCGTCTAGGCCAGACCGGATAAGTTAGAAGGCTGACTGCCAATGACGTCACCGGGTCGCAACGAAGGCTGTCCCACCCATAGATATGTATAACAAGGCTAGATGGCTCAAGGCGGAGTCAGCTCTGTCGTCACTTGGCGGCCATCTTAGGTCAGTGCTGCCATAGTGCTGCTCCCTGCTGCTGTGGACGGAAGGTGAGTGACATACGCCAACTAAAATGCTCGTAACTTGCTGAATTCTTGACGGATTTACAAACGGTTTGGATTTTTACAAACGTTATTAACGTGGCTATAATTCTGGATGCTTTAACATTGTAGGAGCCATTTATATTCACCCTTAGTTTGGTTTATTTAGTTATTGCTTATTTTGGTCACTAGGGGGTGTATTGCACTGGGTGTATCACGTCACTGGCAAGTAGATATATCTACAGGTGTGGTAATTAGTGAGAAAGGTGTGGATGGTGGGGAACACACGGTCCTTACCGTAGCCGTGAGTCTGCCACAACAATTTATTTATCAGCACAACAGCACTTTGTCAATCAACACTGGGCAAAGAATGATTTTATGGTATCTCTTTTGATATATTTATAATAAACGGGAACACCACCCAAAGAGAGCTAAAGAGTCTGGACTTCTTTCTGCTACGCGTTGAGAACACCATGCCATCCATGCTAAGGCTTAGAGGTTAGCCTTTACAACGTAAGAACCTTTTCCCGATTGTTTGGATCTGGATATTGAAAGGATCGCTTGTCATTGGATTGTTTACCCGTTGAGGAGCCTGGGAGTCTTAATCGAAACATCTGTAAGTCTTCACGTTGTTATCTAGTACAGACTGCAACCACGGAAAGCTGGTGGGTACACTTTCATATTTTCTGCGGATGGAATTGAAAAGTAAACTTGGACCTTTGAAACTAAATTGAAATACTGTTTCAGTGCTGTGGCTTTGTAATATTAGGCTACTTGTGCTGTTAGTTGAAAGTCCTGTGTTGTGAGTTCTATAGGCTGTCTCCGCACAAGTAAGGTTATTGTGCTGTTTAATCGAGTGCTTGAATTTAATGCGCTTAACACACAATGAGTGCAGAGGAAGAACAATTGTTTGACAATGCCAAAGGCATTTTGGCGGTTACAGGTGAAAATAATTCTCCTGATAAACCTAGTTCGGTTGTTGATGACTTAGGGAAACGCACAAGAAAATTAACTGCTAAAGGACTTACAATGCTGTTTGAAAACCTGCAGAAAAACCGTAAATCCCAACTTGTGCAAGTTAATAAAATCAAGCAAAGGATTAATGAGCTTTTAACTGGAAAAGTGACATCTCAAACTGTGTCTGATGTGAAGAAATGTTTAAACAAATATACCATGTTGTGTAAAGAGGTTTTAGAAACTCAAACTACGTTGTTGGAAATGCCTATGCCAGACCTTGAATATGACAAACAACAAAATTGGTTTGCACAGAAACTAAATGGAATGAATACATTTGAGAATGATGTGAAGCAATGGTTGGCTGATACTGCTGTGAAAAGGGATGATGAGACTCTTGATGTGCTGTCTATAATAAATTCTGACATAAGGCCTGAGGATAGTATATCCAATGTTTCAAGTAAAGGGTCAAAACATAAAGGTCGCTCTTCTGTTCATTCAAAGGCTTCCAGTCTTAGTTCTGTACATCTAAAGGCAAAGGCTGAAAGGGCTGCACTTTTACAGTCTGCAGCAGCTTTGAGAAAAATGCATGATCTTGATGCTGAAGAAGCAGCCCTTCAAATTGAAAAGGCAAAACTGAGAAGGAAAAGAGAGCAGCTAGAGGTTGAGGCCAAGTTGGCTGCTGCTACAGCTAAATTGACTGTTTGAAAATGTATGTGGTGTTAAAGATGTGGATGAGTATGAAGAGGATAATGGAGAAGATGCTATGAATGCCTATCTGCATGCTCACTTGAAATCACAAACATCAAGTTTATTGAACACAGCTTCTGTCTCGCAACTTCCTAAAACTGTCTGTTTCCAACAGGACCATTCTCTGCCATTGACTGTACGACCTAAAGAAAGGCTGCATATTCCACAAGCCCAGCCTTCAGTAAGATCTAGTAACACTTTGTCCTCAGTGTCATATGTGCCATCTTGTTACAGGTCCGAAGTACAGGGGAATGCCCCGGGACCCAGATCCACCAACGTTGCACCAGGACTTCAGCCGTCAACTTCACAAGGGAGTACAAGTATGCAATTACAGCCGCGTCCTCATTCCTGTCTTGACAATGTTCAACATCCTACTCTGTATGACCTTATGCAACAGCAAACTAACATCACTGCTCAGCTGGTTCAGAACCAAGCTTTAGCTTCTCTTCCTCCACGGGCTATCCCAGAGTTTGATGGTGATCCACTTAAATATGCTGCCTTCATTAGAGCTTTTGAACAAGCTATTGAAAAGAAAACTACAGATAAACAAGAATGTCTTTATTATCTCGATCAATACACCAGAGGGCAGCCAAGAGAACTTGTTCGGAGTTGCTATAACATGGTTTCTGGCCAGGGCTATGAGAGAGCAAAGAATCTATTAAAGGAACACTTTGGCAACGAAATGAAAATTGCTGTAGCTTATATAGAGAAGGCTATGACGTGGCCAACAATGAGAGTCGATGACACTAATGCTCTGCAGTCTTTTTCAATCTTTTTAAGGGATTGTTGCAATGTTATGGAAGATTTACAGCATATGGAGGAGATGAACGTTCCATCTAATCTTCGCCTTATAATGATGAAGTTGCCATATAAACTGAGGGAAAAATGGAGATCCGTTGCCTGCGAGCTACAGGAGCGTCGTGGTTACAGAGCTATGTTCCCAGACTTTGTGGCCTTCATTGAGCGTCAGGTAAAGATCCTGTCTGACCCTCTCTTTGGTGATCTACAGGGTATGCCGTCAGAACCTTACTTTAAATCTAAGGGCAGACATACTGGAAGAGGCCAAGCTACTGTTGCTGCTATTAATACTGCCTCAGGACCAACTACATCAGCAGCTTGGCACCAACAGGCTAGAGGCCCAGCTTCACAGAAAAACAATGAAGAATTGTGCTGTGTGTGTAAGAGCCAACATACGCTGGAGAAATGTTCACAGCTTTATGAGATGACGCACAGGGAAAAATTGGATGCTCTGAAAGTAGCCAGAGTGTGTTTCAGCTGTCTGAGGAGAGGTCATATGAGCAGAGAATGTGACAAGCCTTCAACATGCGATATCTGTTCACGCAAACATCCAACTGTCCTACACAATGACTCTAAGGCTAAAATACAGGAAGTGTCAGTCAACAATGCCCTTGTGTCAATGGAGACATGTGGCCATACTGGGGCCGGAAGTGATGAAAGTGTTCTCTCTATTGTACCTGTACAGGTGAAGGCTAAGTCAGGGAGCACGGTTGTGAACACCTATGCCTTTCTAGACCCTGGAAGTTCAGCCTCTTTCTGTACTCAACATCTCATGAGAAAACTGAATCTTTCAGGAGTCAAGACTAACATTCTTCTTCGTACCCTTGGTCAAGAGAGGTCTGTAGACACATTCTTGCTTACTGGTCTCGAGGTTTCCAGCTTGAATGAAGAAAACTTCCTGGACTTACCTGAAGTCTATACTCAGAGGACCATGCCTGTGAGCAGGAATAATATTCTCACTCGACAGGACCTAGAGGGATGGAAATACCTTGAAGGCATTAATGTTCCCAGTCTTGAGGCAGAGGTGGAATTATTGATAGGCACCAATGCGCCAAAGCTCATGGAACCATGGGAAATAATAAATAGCCAAGGTGAAGGACCATATGCTGTAAGGACCCTTTTGGGGTGGGTCGTAAATGGTTCATTGAGAGGTGGTGAGCAGTGCAAGGGCAAGTTTGGCCGGCCTGCCGTCACTGCCAATAGGATCTCAGTCGCCAAGCTACATGACTTATTGGTTGCTCAATACAATCAGGAGTTTAATGAAAAATCAGATGATGTGTGTCTTTCCAGAGAGGATCAAAGGATCATGCAGATAATGGAGTCCTCAATTCAGCTTGATGAAGGACATTATCGCTTTGACTTGCCTTTTAAGGCTGAAGATGTCATCCTGCCAAATAATTACAGCATTGCAGAGCAGCGTCTCCTAAGTCTTTATAGGAAGTTCAAGAGAAACAAAGATTATCATCAGGAGTACACAGCTTTCCTCTCTGAAGTCATTAAAAAGGGTCATGCTGAGCTTGTTCCACACCAGCAGTTGAGGCGAGCTGACGGCAAGGTGTGGTATATTCCTCATCACGGGGTATATCATCCGAAAAAGAAAACCCTTAGAGTTGTTTTTGACTGTGCTACTGTGTTTAAAGGAATTTCATTGAATTCACAGCTGTTGCAGGGGCCTTACCTCACAAGCACCTTACTCGGCGTACTTACCAGGTTTCGAGAGGAACGTGTAGCACTGATGGCAGACATTCAAGCCATGTTCCATCAGGTGAGGGTGTCTCCAGAACACACAGACTTTTTACGCTTCTTGTGGTATCCTGATGGCAATATGAGTCAAGCTCCAAGGCAATACCGGATGAGAGTTCACCTTTTTGGGGCCGTGTCTTCGCCCAGCTGTGCGAATTATGCATTGAGGAGAATTGTGCAAGACTATGAAGACAACTTTGAACCTAGCGTTCTGAACACAATACTTCAAAATTTCTACATGGATGATTGTCTAAAATCTGTGGCATCAGAGGACAAAGCCATAAAAATGGTGCATGAATTGACTGAAGCTTGTGCAAAGGGAGGATTTCGCCTGTTGAAATGGACAAGCAACAGCAGTTCGGTCTTGGCCAGTATTCCTGAGCTACAGCGTTCTAAGACCACTAGGGGGCTCGACCTGGATCAAAGGGAAAGTTCTGTTGAAACAGCTCTTGGTCTTCACTGGTGCATAGATGCAGACGTTCTGACCTTTAGGATAGCCATAAAAGAGCGTCCACATACAAGGCGTGGCATATTGTCTGTGGTGTCATCTATCTATGATCCTTTGGGTTTTCTTGCACCATTTACTTTACCTGTTAAAAGAATGCTGCAGGAGATGTGCAGGCTGAACATCAGCTGGGATGCTAGCATACCTTGTGTCTTCTCAGAGCAGTGGTCTAAATGGCTGGCTAGTCTCCATCACATCACTAAATTTACAGTGGAACGGTGCATCAAGCCAAAGGATTTTGGAACACCTACTCATCTGCAGATGCATCACTTTTCCGACGCTAGTGAGTATGGCTACGGTACTGTATCATATCTGAGGATGGAAAATGAGAGAAATCATGTCAGTATTGGTTTTATTTTGGGCAAGGCCAGGGTCGCTCCTTTAAAGCAAACAACGATTCCTCGTCTTGAGTTGACTGCTGCTGTCCTGGCTGTCCGAGTGGACAAGATGCTGAAGAGGGAGTTGCAGCTGGATCTACGCCCATCAGTGTTCTGGACAGATAGCACAACTGTCTTGAAGTATATTGGAAATGAGACCAGAAGATTTCATACGTTCGTGGCAAACAGGGTGGCTGTAATCAGAAATGAAACGCATGTTGCACAGTGGAGACACATTGGTACAAGACTGAATCCAGCAGATGAAGCATCTAGAGGTTTAAGTGTTGAAGAATTCCTTGCATGTCAGCGGTGGCTGAAGGGACCAGAGTTTCTCTTGAGGAGGGAAGCTGAATGGCCTAAGACTATCATGGAACGACCTTTGATTCCTGTGGATGACCCTGAGGTGAAGAAAGACCTGCTGGTGAATGCCTTTGTCTCCCATAGTCCACTGAATCCAACAAAGGTGTTTTTAAATCACTTTTCAGATTTTAAGAAGCTGAGAATGTCTGTGGCATGGATGCTTAGACTTAGAAATGTGCTTTTAACATTGTCACAAAGGAGAAAGGTTCTTGAATCCTCTGAAAGAATTGGCCAGAACAATGGAGGCCGAAGAAACAATCACCCTTATGCCGAGATGCAACGGGAAAAATTGGCACTTCGTGGACAGTCACTGACAACAGGTGACCTCGAGAGGGCAGAAAGTGCCATTATCGGCTTTTTCCAGCAAGAGAGGTTTTCTGATGAGATTGCGGTTTTGAAAGATGGAGGAACTATTAAACGAAGCAGCGACCTCTACAAGCTGGATCCAGTGTTGGAGGACGGATTGCTGCGGGTAGGAGGAAGGCTCAGTAGGGCTGCTATGCCTGAAGTGGAGAAACATCCTGTCATTCTTTCTAAAGAGCAACATGTGTCCAAACTCCTCTTAAAGCATATTCATCAACAGCTGGGTCATGCAGGTAGAAATCACATGCTGTCCTCTTTTAGGAAGCATTACTGGATTACCCATGCCAATTCTGCCTGCAGGAAGGTCATCTCTGAGTGTGTAGTGTGTCGCCGCCTTCAAGGAAAGATGGGGGAACAGAAAATGGCTGACTTACCAGTAGAGAGGATTGTGCCAGATTTACCTGCTTTCACAAATGTGGGCGTTGACTACTTTGGGCCAATAGAGGTAAAGAAAGGCCGGGGCAGAGTGAAGCGTTACGGCGTTCTCTTTACCTGTTTGGCAAGTAGGGCAGTTCATCTCGAAGTTGCTTATGCTTTAGACACTGACTCCTGTATAAATGCCATTCGTCGTTTTATGTGTCGCAGGGGTCAGGTGACACATCTGATATCAGACAATGGCACCAACTTTATAGGAGCTGAAAGGGAGTTAAGGAAAGCCATTGCTGAATTAAACCATCAGAAGATTCAGCATGCCTTACTGCAGAGTGGTCTAACATGGTCCTTTAACCCTCCAGCTGGGTCTCACCATGGGGGGGTTTGGGAACGGCTTATTCGTCTTGTGAGAAAGGTCCTCTCTTCCACACTCAGACTTCAAATACTGGATGATGAGGGATTTCATACTATTCTTTGCGAAGTTGAAGCCATTCTTAATAGTCGTCCCATCACAAAGGCCTCTGATGATGCGAATGACCTTGAAGCCCTTACACCCAATCACATCCTGCTTTTAAAGTCAAAGCCTTACTTATCTCCTGGGCTCTTTTGTAAGGATGACCTGTACATGAAGAGAAGATGGAGGCAGGTGCAGTTTTTATCAGACCTCTTTTGGAAGCGCTGGGTGAGGGAATACTTACCGCTACTCCAGGAGAGGCAGAAGTGGACGAGATCAAAAAGAAGCTTTTCCATTGGAGATATTGTGGTTGTAATGGATCCTGTTGCCCCACGAGGGTCTTGGTTGATGGGAAGAATTACACGGACTTATCCCGACAAGAAAGGCTTTGTCCGCTCAGTTCAGCTGAGGACAAAAACAGGTCAGCTGGACCGGCCTGTAACAAAGATCTGCCTATTGATGGAAGCCGAAGTGTCATAGATGAGGACCTGGCTAGATGACCTGAGTACAGATGTCCTAGGCTTAAGAGAAGATTTTTTTTTTTTTTTTTTGCAAAATGGCTCCTTTAGTTTAAATTAGAGGATTTGGGTAATTGTGGTTAAAATAAATAGTCACAATTATGGGGCCGGGGTGTAGGAGCCATTTATATTCACCCTTAGTTTGGTTTATTTAGTTATTGCTTATTTTGGTCACTAGGGGGAGTATTGCACTGGGTGTATCACGTCACTGGCAAGTAGATATATCTACAGGTGTGGTAATTAGTGAGAAAGGTGTGGATGGTGGGGAACACACGGTTCTTACCGTAGCCGTGAGTCTGCCACAACAATTTATTTATCAGCACAACAGCACTTTGTCAATCAACACTGGGCAAAGAATGATTTTATGGTATCTCTTTTGATATATTTATAATAAACGGGAACACCACCCAAAGAGAGCTAAAGAGTCTGGACTTCTTTCTGCTACGCGTTGAGAACACCATGCCATCCATGCTAAGGCTTAGAGGTTAGCCTTTACAAACATGTTTCATGAATTTTTTATTTATTTTTAGTATACGTATTCAGTGTCATAGGTACATCTTTGACGTTTATAACAAACCAATCCGTTTGAAAATCGGTAAAAAATTAAGCAAGTTATGGTCATTTAAAAGTACCTGCATCATTAAAACTCAATGCTACGAGTGAGCGAGCGCCCTGTCCTAAGATGGCCGCCAAAATGCGGACGTTCCACTCAATTGGCCATCAGCGCGGTCGAGCCATCTAGCCTTTATATACATATCTATGGTCCCACCCACATATCTATGGTCCCACCCACCCTGTGGCTGCGTCCCTTTCTTTTACTGTCTATGCTGCGTCCGAAATACCCACCCACACTTGCGGGGTGCTGCTCAATTCTTATTTGTGCATCCTCGTTTCCTTTCCTTGCGTCTTATGCTGCCTTCACGTGCTATGGGAAAGATGATATTTTCCATTTGTGAACTGGTATTTACCAGCGTGTTGTGTTCAAGTGCATTTTCCATTTGTAAACTAATTTACCAGTTTGCTAAGTTCAAGTGCATTTTCCATTTGTGAACTGGTATTTACCATTGCTTTTGTAGTCATTCAACCATTCACGACGTTGCTGCTGCTCTACGCCATTTTGAAAAGGTCAAAGGTAATCTCATAAAAAGATGTAAAAGATTGGTTGTCAATTAATGAATTTTTTTAGTCCATTAGTAATATTTGACTTCATTTAAGGATGACTAAAACACATTTATAGATGTTTTAAATGCTAATATTAATTTCTCTATTGTTTTTCAGTATGTTCTGGTGGATGTTCCCACACTATACAGTAGGTTTTAGTCTGTCAATGTCAACGTCACCTACACAACTGCCCAAATTATGAACATAACTGATCCTGCTTCATTATGTTATAAAGTATATGTATTACATAACTTTATCTCTTTAATCTTAAGAATCGCAGCATGACTACAGTTGTGTATAAGATGCAACATACTTTGTAAAATCTCTTATTTTCATTTAACATCCAGTTATAAAATAAACAATGACATTGTCAAACATGAGTGTTGTATTGCTGTGACTTTTTTTTAGTTCACATACTCATAAACGCTCAATTAATTTGTTACCCCACAGACCACTTTATATGGCAACATTGCATGCATTTACAAATTAAAGACTAACAATGTGGTCAGTGGAAACTTCATGTGTGGTGTGTAAAAAAAACTGTTGTAAGCTTCAAAGTGTTAGTTTCATATCTCAGAAGTGTGAGAACACCTGCATCATGTTTAAGTATTAAATATATAAATATAAATAAATATGTAAACGACACTGGTACAGAAGCATTCCACTTTTAGTTTTTTAACACTGAACAAAATATTAATATTAATTAATATTAGAAATACAACCAACAGAAAATTTAGTACTGAAAAAAACTGTTAAATAAAAGTGAACTAAACAACAACAGGAAGAGCTTCTGAACCAGTGCTGTTTACATCTTGCAAAATGGTCTATAACACCTGCTAATAAAAATGCTATAATAACAATAAATCTCATGAGAGATAAACTAATTCTGAACAGAAATAATAAAAAAACAATTAAAGTTATGTTTACAGATGAGTGGTTTGTATAGGTTCAAAAAAAAATTTTTGAGTGAGGTTTAAACTGATTTACAGTGACACCAGGTGGTAGAAATATGAATTGCAAGATTGACACTACTATTTTAACCACTATTCACTTTCAGAAATGTTAATCAATCAGAAATTATTATTATTAAATACTATGTATTAAAAAGGACAACTCTTTGTATTCAAACACTTTATTTTGAATTTGTTTATGGCATTATGAAGATGCTCAGTCTTCTGTTATAGTGTATAGGCCTAAATAAATAACCACAAAATCACAAACATTGACAAATAAAGTCTCTGTTGTATAAAATATTTGGTCAGACAACATTTATATGCAGATGGGCATTTATTTTCTTGAAACACGGGCAACAACATAAACACTACAAGCTGCATAACAGTCGCTAATCTGTGTTGGGTACTTCATCTATAATTGTCATTGTACTGTATGTCTTTTATGTAAATTTTACAAATTTTCTTTTAATCTTAATTTGTCTGAAAATAAATGTAGATCAAAAGTCAAACAAACCAAACATCCTAATTGTAAACAAACATCATAACGGAAACGGGAGTCTTAATAATACATAAGTATAAAATATAAATAACTTTTAAAAAAGTTTACGCTTTTTAGCTTTGAAGACATTGGTTTAAAAAGAAAGCCATTTAAAAGTCACGTAAGTATCACACACTAGAAAATGCTGGGTTAAAAGTAAAACAAGACAGAATTTTGCATTGAAACAACCCATCATAGCTTAAATTATAACCCATTTTCCATATTTTGACCTAAAGCTGGAAATAACCCAGGATTTTTTAAATGTATGTTTCGATAAAACATATATATATTTTTTAATAATATGCAACAAGAAACTGTACATAATGACCAGTGACCATGTAAACATTTCAACAATCTGAAAGCTAGAAACACATTTAAACACAAGTTTTAGCTTACATACTTTTTAGCCGCTTTTAAACACCTGCTCTCTCTGGACTTTAATGTATGACTTAAGTTTAAATTTAGACCAATGGCTGGATGCCAATTATTAAAAGTTCAACTAATACATTTATGCTCACTGAAGGAGTGTAAAGCCAAACACATATAACATTTTTAAAGAAATTCCTTTTGAAATGTCTTTAAATTTAAAACACCATTTTGCTGAGAGCTGCTAAGTGCAAATAGTTTTTAAGTGCAGTTGCTAATGTGCACTGAATAGTTGTTCAAATCGCTCACACAATACATACTTGTACTTCATATGTTTGTCATGCATTAGACAGCAACATACTGTATAAATACTACAGATTATGTTATAAACTCACATAAACACCAGAATAGAAATAGGCAGCAAAAACATTACAATCATCTCAGGTCTTGTTTGTTCTCCTTGGTTGCTGTTGTCTTTTGATTTATCTGCTTGATTGTTGTTTTGGTCTTCTGATTTCGCTGCACAATCAAAAAACAATTACATTAAAAGTAAGTTGAGAAATAAAGCATGATTGGCTTGTCATGAAGAAGACAATTTCACATTATATCATTTCTTAAAAGCATTGTGTATGTCTGACACATTTGACTTTTGTAAGGTGGGGTAAACTCTTAAACACAAAGGTGTTTCACGGTGCCATTTTGAGGAAACATTTTTGGCTGTATGGTTTCATTAAGAACCTTTAACATCTCAAGAAACGTTGTGTTAAAATGTAGATTTATTGCTGTGAAAAAACAGAGGTGTAAAATACAATAAAGTATAAAGTTTTAAAAAAGTAAATTTTTTCAACATTTTGAAATGAAAAATAAAGGTCTTTACAAGATAATACATGAAAATCTAGTACTATGTATTAAATGTAAAAAAACAACTTGCTTTTATGAAATATAGTGAAGTGAAAGTACAGTAAAGCATTAGAATGTATAGAAGTAAACGTTTGCCAAAACAAAACACTCTTAAGGACAAATACTTGAAAAAATATCATTGAAAAGGTTTTATGTAAGAAAGAGAAGGTTCTTCTAAGAACTTTTGACTAAATGGTTCTTCAAGTAACCAAAAATTTTTCTATGGCATTGCTGTGAAGAAACTTTTAGCACCTTTATTAATAAGAATGCATATTGTGTCAAACTTTATCTGTAACAAGAGAAAGATTAATTTTAAAGATCTTACGAATCTCAAGAAAGTTGATGAAGAGGCAGGGCAAGCATTATGATTGAAAGACTGCAAAGTCAAGATGTTCAGCAATTTATAGGAAATGCTATGTTTTGTTTATGCTTTGTGCTGCTGCTGTTTTAGTTGTGGGTTAATATTTTTTTTTATTGTTTTAAATTTCATTGGTTATTTTTTTTAAAGAGCACTCAAATAAGAAACAAGGCATAAAATGGCTGTGTGCTATTTAACTGAATAAGTCACTGCTGAAGGTCGTTGTAACCTTGATTGATTGTAATTGCGATTATTATGGACAAATTACAATTAGAAGACTTTACAGTATGTTTTTTTGTGAAGCAGCTGCATGGTTAATTCTAAACATTCAAAACTAAATCATATAATGTAAATAACAAATAATTATGGGAGAACGAATGGCTTAAGACACATCTATAAAGATGCCATAGAATGTAAAACTGTATTTATAGGCATAGATGAATAATACGTGCAAAGACAGCTGGAAAAATCTCAACATAACACTGTGACATCATCTCAACATGATGTCACAGTCAATAGATACGCCCCAACATTAAATTACACATTAAATTAAGTAAAATGTTGTTACAATGTTTACTAATGTGAGTTTCTGGCATGAGCCTCAGAGCAGAGCAGAGCCAATCCGAGCAGAGCTCAACATTATTATTCATGACCCTTCCAAATAGACCATTTCATTTAAAGGACAAATCCTAGGGTTGTAAATAGACATGTTAAACCGTCTCTGGATAATTTTTGCACTAATAAAGTTACAAACCTTCTATGATATCAAAGACAAATTAACAGATTATTTCAATGCATTCTTTGGCACCTTTAAAATATCTAATTCACCATTTTATTTGGTTTTTACGTTATTCCCGATACAGCACAGCCCCAAACACTTTATTGCGTTTATAAAACAATAACCACATATTACAAATCTTAAAGCAAAAATATATGCAGCAACACAACTTAAAAAGTTAATAAAGTTATATCACTAAAAGGCCTCCTTCCGCTGGAAAAAAAGTCCCTGACCGATTGTAACAGAACGTTTCTTATATGTTTACATTACTACAAGTGCTGTGCAGTGATACACAGAATAATAATAAATGTGTTTTATCATAAATAAAGCACGCTAATGACCAATCAGAATCAAGGCCTGAAACTAACCGTTTTATAACCCACTAAGAAAAGCAGTGACAATATATTAAACCAACCAATAAGAACACGTATGTAAAAAAGTTAATAAAAATGAATGACATTTAATGGAATTATTTAAAGTATTCAGACAATATATTCAAACGTATGCAACAATTTTTACCTTTGACAAGAAGTTCGACCTTCCAAATTATTGACTCTTCACCGATTAAACAGGAGTACTTTCCTGCATCAGTCTCTTGAAGATTGTTCAGCCGGATGGAGAAGTTTCCTTTCAAATAAACTTCAGGAAAACTTTCAGTTCTGTTCTTGTACTGTAACTCTTGTTTCTCTACTGACGCTTTACCTTTAATTATATTATACACAACCATGCTTTCTTTATGTCGCCAGTATACATCTATGTCTTCAGTTGTACCCTGATCTGCACTTCCTGAACATGGTAGGACAACAGAACCACCGATGACACCCTTGACTGTGACCTCCAGAGACGCTGAAAACATAAAAGTACACATACATGAAAAATCAAACAGATTTTTATGAAATAAACATAGAAATAGCAAGATTAAGCACTTACCTTCATGTATAAACAAGAAGACAAGAAATATCCTGTAAACAATAAATGTACTTGTTAGTTTTCACCATACAAAACAGCACAGTTTGCTCTACTATTTAATGCAAAAATATATGATTCAAGGTAAAAACAACACTACATCTTTAGGGACGTTTAAAATTTAATTTCAGTTAACATTTTATTAAAGAATTTTGGGTCACAATTCAGTATTGAAAATGCCACAGAGAGCAAATGAAAAACAATGCTAAATGCAATTGATAGAATTTAAATAACCATACAATCATGCAGACAGCATAGCAACATAAACAGACCCCAGCAAAAAATTTTGGTTTCCAAACGTTCCCCTCACATTTGTTTTTGGTTAGCCAAGAAAGGTTTCTTTACAGAAATAGAATGTTATTTTTAGGTTAATTTAAAGAAACAGTATGTAGGATTGTGGCCATAACTGGTACTGCAAACACAAAACTTGTGGCTAAAACTGGTACTGCAATCACACATCTGGGGCCCGTTTCAATAAGGAGGTTCAACCAACTCTGAGTTTAAACTTGAACTCTGAGTTGAGTTACTCTGAGATAGTAAACTCTGAGTTTTCGGTTACAGAACAGCTGATCTGAGTTAGTTCAATCGACTCTGAGTTGAGTTAAGCGTGTGCACAGCCACAATGAAAAGCCATCATAAATGGAGCTCAGATATTACGATTTACCATGGCAACAGCACGTGACAAAGAGGTCTTAATAATTTTTACTACTAAAACTGAAAGTGTTACTGCAAGTGTACAGCAACTACGAGCATATATTTTAAAGTTAAGTGTTGTTTTTTGGAAATTGCTACTCTAGTAAATGCGTACATTTAATTTTTCATCACAGTTAAAATATCAGAAGTAAATAAACTGAGGACTGTACGTTACTATATTCATTTTCATGCAGATCCAATCCCATGGACAAAAAGATGACATCAGCTCAGCTAAAAATGAAATTAAGCATAATACTTTGTCATATAAGGCTACGAACTTTACAAATGTTTGTCATGAATAAATCAAAAATTTACCGAGCAGGGATTTGAACCCCGATCGACGACAATACGTCTGCCCTAACTAATGCATACAGCGCTACCCACTAGACCAGCGATAATGACGAGTGATATGTATGAAATGTCAAGGCAATTGTATAGATGTAAGAGCACCACGAAGACTGATATTAGTCATATAAGGATATTTATATATCTACTCCACTGCAACTCCACTTTTTAAACATTAGAGAATGTTCTGTAGAAGTTATTTTTAGGTTATTTTAAAAATAACCACCCAGCAACGATATGGGAATGTTATTTTATGGTTCCAAAAAATAAACAAAAGATAACCAAAAACTAACGTTAGGGAAACGTTCTTTATATTTATATAGATATTTAATGAGATTTAAGTGCTCATAGCTCTTTTGAACATTTTGGCTCAGTTTCATGGACTGAAATGCATATTTGAGCTGACTGAAAACAACTTGCATATAACATGCATGTTTCGTGTCATGTTTTTTTCTAAGGCACATTTATAAAAAACTACTTAAATGTCCTAATTTTACTACGACTTGACACTATATGGGGTGGTTTCCCTGACAGGGATAAGACTAGTCCTAGACTAAAATAAATGTAAGAGCTGCCCAAACTGAAAACAACATGCACTGACATATCTTAAAATACATCAGTGCCCTTTGTTTTGCCTTAAATGCACATAGGTAATGTTTTTTCAACCCGGGAGGCAGCCTTCTTGGGCTTAACTTAGCACCCTCCTCTATACATTACATTAGTTATACGCTCGCAGATGCTTATAATGTTGATCAGCAAATTTAGCTGCTTATGCTATCGTGTATTAATTTATGCTATCTGTCGATGTTCTATGCTTTTCACGGCTTCTATTAATGTATAGCTGCTTTAAAACAATTAACTATTGTGAAAAGCGCTATATAAATACAATTGAATTGAAATTTTAAGTAAGGCATGTTTGTTAAAACAAGTTATATTTCCTAGTTTAACTAAGGCCTAGTCCTGGCTTAAGCTAATCCCTGTCCCGGAAACCACCACAAAGTGTTTAAACAAAATTACAGAGGTTTAAGTTAAGTATATTTTGACGCCAAAACACAACAAATCCTTTGTGTGCTGCTTTACTGAACTGTATTCATGTATAGTGAAGACTATGTACAAGTTTAAGCACGTTACAGTCACGCAGGGTGGAGTGAAGAGTCTTCATCAATATCAACATTTAAGTACAGTAGTTAAAAAGATATGCACGACATGTTCGGGCACGTGTGTAACACATTACGTACGTAAAATTGAGTAAGCATAATTTTTTGGCAGATTGATTACCACAACTTTGTATTACTGTATCATAGTTTTACAACAAATATCATAATTAAACTATGTATAATGTGGTGAAATCGTAGTAAATTTGTGATTACGATGGTTTCACGACAATTTAGAACAAAAATGTGTGAAAATTTCAAACCATCTTTTAATAACTATCGTTAAATCTTTGATCTGGAAAGTCCCTCATACTGTAACGTTACTTCTGCCCACGGCATGTAACGATATACAGTTTTAAGCAAATATTGTGAAAAAAACATACCTGACGATCATGACTACAGAGATGAAATATTTCATTATATTCGTTTAGTGACGGGTGGATCTTTTGTTTGGAAATTGTACGCAACACTATTTCACAAAATGGCAGCCGATAGCGAAGAAGCTATCATGCCTGTGACGTCACTGAGGGTGACGAAGCAAAATGTGTCTGAAAATACAAAAAATGCTGGCGGGGAATGAGCTAAACTCAAAAATTTAATAATTTAACAGAAAATCTAAATCTCTGCATTTTTACTTGTTAATAAAATACACTTTTCTAGTATTTTGGTCAACAATTCTTTCAAGCAAGTCATCTTTAATTAAAATCTGAAAATATACTTACCCTTAGAAAGCCGGTCCTTATCTGATGACATTTTTGGCAGAACACTCATTCTGATTTCTAAATGATACACCAACTTTTCTAGATACAATCCATTTGCAGTTGTTAACTTAAAAGAATGATTTAGGCGTTACAAATCCCATGACTTCTAAACCCAAAAGGAGAACTAAAAGTGCTGACTGAATGATTCATTGAGGAACCAAAAATTGATTGGGTATCCATGGGTATCACCCATTTTTGTCATACGAAGAAAGAATGGTGATCTCTTTTCTGAAATGCGTGGAGCTACTGTGTTTTCCACCATTGATTTAGCAAAGGCTTATCATCAGGTGTTACTGGCAGAGGAAAGCAGAGATATTACTGCATTTATAACACACGAAGGGCTGTTCAGGTTTTGTTGAGTTCCATATGGACTGTGTTTAGCCCCAAGTGCATTCTCCAAAATGATGTCGCTGGTGCTGAAAGATCTTAAGGGGGTCCAGAACTATCTGAATGATGTCATAATCTATGGCACAGGAAAGGAGGAGCATGATCATAACCTGCAGATGTTGCTTCCTGTGCTAAAGGAATCTGGCCTCCAGCTCAACAAGGAAAAATGCCACTTCAACCAGACCAACCTATGGTTCCTTGGACACTCCATCTCAGCCAAGGGTTTGCTGCCAGACAAAGATCACCTCAAGGCTATTACAGCTGCTCTAGCACCTAGCGACGCCACCACACTGCACTCATTCTTTGGGCTAACAGCATGGTATGCAAACTTTGTGCAAAACTACGCATCTCTGGTGGAGTCCATGCGAGACTGCCTGCATGACGACACATTTCAGTGGATGGCAGCAGCACAGTAAAGCTTTGACATGGTCAAGATTCGCATTGTAACCAGTTCAGCAGTATTCGTCTTTGACCCCGCCCTTCCTACAATTGTGTCTACAGATGCTTCGGATTATGGCCTGGGTGCCATACTTTCGCCTCACGTTCACTTACCCTTGAGGAACGGAAATATTCCATTGTAGAAAAGTTGTCGTTAGCTTGTGTGTGGGCTGTGAAAAAGTGGAGGACGTTTTTAAGGGGGACAAGATTTACACTGTGTACAGATCACCAGGCTCTGACCACACTGCTGCACACCAAAGGACTTAGGCGCGCTAGAATGCCTATTGCCTGGTGGTCAGCCAGACTTCTTTGCTTCACGTATGATGTGGTGTATCGCGCAGGAGCACAAAACTATGCTGCTATCAAAACTATCTTTCCGTCTGTCCTCTCCCTGCTGAAAAAACAGCATCAAACCAGCATGGACCAGCATGGGAATTATGCTGGTCTATGCTGGTTAAGCTGGTGGTCACCAGCATACCAGCACCAAAACACAACAAATGCTGGTATGACCAGCATGGGATGCTAGTGCTAATGCTGGTTTAGCTGGTGGTAATGCTGGTTTGGTGCTGGTTTAGCTGGTGCTAATGCTGGTACTGATGCTGGTTTGATGCTGGTTTAGCTGGTGTTCACTAGCAAACCAGCACCAGAACACAACATATGCTGATCTTGCTGGTATGCTGTTTTTTTCAGCAGTTCTAGCAGTTCAGAAGAGAATGCAGAGCCAGTGACTGAGCCTGAACTTGTAGCTTTGCTGGACACAGAACTAAAAGCTCTCTCAGTGAAGGAAAGGGGCGGAGCGAGGGGGTGTCTTATGGGGCTCAAGCCCCGAATGTTTTGTCAAAAACCCAGAATCTTTTCAGATCTGTAAAATGAATTCATCCAGTACGCTAGGTGGCGGCATTCAGCTATAATCTCTCTGGTCCCCCACTCAACTGAAAATGAACAAGAGATGCGAGTTGAAGGCTGAAACTCCCCACAGTAAACGCATTTTTCAAAGTGTTTATGATTACAGTGCCTCCGTTATTACTGTAAGTGTATATTTATAGTGATGGGAGAAACGAAGCTTTTCGAAACTTTGAATCACTTGAACCAATTGCTTCGCAAATTGGTCAGTTTTTCGAAGCGTTCGAAACACCATACACGCTGGCGACATCTGCTGGTCAAAATAGTGTAAAAGCAGCAAGATCTGTCCAAACATTTTACACTTTTTACAAAATAAAAGCAAGATTGTTCTAAAAATATGTTTTTAAGAAAAATTAAGTATTTAATTTAATTAAGACATAATTAAAAGTGTATTCTGTGTTTTTAATTTTATTTATGGCAAACTCATCATTAAAACGATCTCCCTTTTTAATTCTGTACATTTATGTCATTAAATATGTCTATAAACAAAAAGTAGACAAATTGGTAGTGTTATTAGTCAGAAGGATGAATGTTTTATGAACCTTTATAATAAAACTGACCCGAGTTCACGTACACTGGTCATTTGTGATCAACTCCCCCTATTGGTGAATCGTTGGATTTTCAAAACGTTTCGAAACAGTTATGACGTAATGAAGCCTCGTTTGCTAAAATCCCGTGACTTTGGTCAGTTTGAAACAAGCTCCGAACCAATGATTTGAAACAAAAGATTCGTAAATGTTTCGAAGCCTCATGAAGCATGCTTCGAAATCGCCCATCAAGTTATGTGTTATGTCAAGTTATGTGGCTAACGTCTAACTTACTGTTGTGCTCTGGTCCCTCCTCTACTGCACTCTCGTTGGTAACGTTGTATTTAAAGTACATTTAATAATGAATTAAAACTTTGAAAAAACTTGCTCATTGTTGCATATATCCCTTTTTATAGATGGATATACGCATGCATAAGGTACAAGTTGCCTACAATGATGCAATGAGAATTTTACTCAAGGTTCCCAGAGGAGGGAGTGCTAATCAGATGTTTGTATTTGTAGGAGTGATTACATTAAAGGCACTTTTAAGAAATTTGATGTTTAGGTTTATGCAACGTTTGGATAAGTCTTCAAACAGTATCATGGTGGTACTCTCAAATCCCTTAGTGAGTTGCTCCAGGTACACATCCAGGTTGAGAATGCATTGGTTGAAATGTTTGTATGTATTTTAATTTTTGTATTTACTCTTTTTAACTGTTTGTATGTTTTCTCTGTTTTTATCTGTCCTGTCTTGTGTGGTTTTTTGGACATGAGTCTGGCAAATAAACTGAATTGAAAAATACGATTTATTTTTTTAAAGACGTCAGAAATAATTAGGTGAGAAAGAATATAGTTACTTACTTAGGCAGCTTATGTTTTGTTCAAATGCATTTCACTGAAATTCGCAATGATTTTACCTCAGAAATACATTGATAGACAGTTATAAAATGTAAATCCTCAAACTCTTACATTAAAATATTCTTATGTGTGATAACTGTCCGTGCAAATAGGAAGAGAGGAGGGGGGAGAGAGAGAGAGAGAGAGAGAGAGAGAGAGAGAGCTTCCATAAGCAGGTGAGAAATTGTACTGCTAGTGAAGTCAAAATTGTTATTCTTATGTAGCTTTATAGTTTCTGGATTAGCCTACAGCAAACATATTTAGCCTATTTTTGGATAAGAGAAGTTAAAGTGTCATTGTCCAAATTTGTTATGTTAAAGTTTCAAAATGACAATACAGAGAACACTTAGATTAAAAAATAGTTTATAAAGATGCCGTTAATGGAGAAAAAAATATCAGCAGGGGACCATTTTGAACCACTAAATTTGGGCTAAGCCCCCAATGTCTACAATGTCTGGCTCCGCCTCTGGTGAAGGACTTCACTGTGGCATGTGAAACATGCACTCGAGCTTACTGCCATCAGGCACAGATGAAAAAGGAATTGCCTAAAATAGCAAAGTCTCTATCTGCAGTGCTCAAACCCTATTTTGAGCTGAACTCTCAGTTCTTCTTCTTCTTCCTTTATTTCTCAACGCCATTCCAGGATCTATGGCTATCTACGGCTATTTTCATGGCGAGAACCAGTTGATCCACACACACACAAGTTTTATTCAGACAAGTTGATCCATACACAGGTTGGGGGAGGGACAATTTGATATCTTCAGTTTGCCTAACTTGCATGTTTTTGGCCTGTGGGAGTAAACCAGAGTACCTGGAATAAACCAACGCTGACACAGGGAGAACATGTAGAAACTCCACACAGAAAGGCCACCTGTATAAAGGGGCACTCACCGATGGCTAGTGCCTGTAGCCCTGAGAAAACAGCTGATGGACCTGGCACATGAAACTCACCAGGGTGTTGTGCGCATCAAGCACAGGCTGCATGACTTATACTGGTAGTCCGGCATGGACATGTTGGTAAAGGACAGTATTAGTAGTACATTTGTACTTATTCAAAGTTTAGCACTTCTGTTAGAAGTGTGATCAACATAAGGCTGCATGTTATACTGTTAAATTGTTACAATGATTGAAAAGAAAAAGAAGACTAATGTATAAGTAAGGAAACATATAAGTTTGCATTATATTACAGCCGTGGTCTAAGTGATTTAAGAGACGCACATTCATTTTACTTTACCTTGTAAGCTTCCTAAACAAGAGGGGAAATATTTTGTGTGAGTTATGGCTTAACCAGTAGAGGGCGATGTAGTTCACAATACATGGTACTGGATGCTGGTAATAGAGTGACGAAGGGTAATAAAAGACAAACAAGTTAAAGTTGAAGCTAGCTGGGTGCCTGAATCTGTTTTTTGTGAAATATTGCAATACATAACAAAAGCATTTGTGTGAGTGACTAAGTGAATGTGGTCAATGCAACCCTGACTACTTCCTCATGATGTGGTGTATAATACAAAAAGCTCTGGGTTAAAGTTCTCTGTATCTCATATGTGTGAGGAAATCTAGACTGCATCATGTTTATGGTCACATGCTTTAGAGGAAACATCATGAGGTTACAGCTCTGTAAGTATTTCTGTTTTTATTTCATATATTTGATCATGTTTTGTCATCTAAATGTGATGATTAAATATATGTAATTATGGGAAGTAAGCATTATTATATCTGTTTTTATTTCTATCTCTTAGATCTTCTCATATGGGCTCAAACTGTAAATGCTTTGATGGATAAACTAATAGATTTAGGACAGAATGTGACTATAAACTGTGATCTAGATGGGAATGAGGTTTATTGGATTTTACTAAAACTACCAGAACCACCAGTTATCATATTGCGCACCACGACATATAAACCTTTTTACTACAATAAGAAATATAAACAAAAATATTTTATTCAATCTAAACATCAACTGTTTATAAATAATGTCACTCTTGATGAGTTAGGAGTTTATTACTGTATGAACACAGACACAACAAGCCAAACATTCAGCAATGTCACCAGATTACACATCACTGGTAAGTAAATCATGTTAATCGTATACATTTTAACATAATTACAACTAAAACATCAACTAAACCCTTCAGTAATTGAACAGTGTTTGTTATAAAATTACAGATCAAATTCCAGGAAGCCAAAATCAAACTGAAGTGACGCATTTTGGGGCGACTCTGACACAATGGAAGATTATTGTCATCATATCTGCTATATTTAATGCTGTTATACTCATCGTAGTTATAGGTGAGTGATTTATACTTTGTAAGAAAAAAACAGCATGATCTCAAAGGATAGCTTGATACTAAATTAAATTTTTTCATTATTTATTCACACTAATGTTATTCCACATCTGCTTTGATTTTTTTTAAACCTACACACTTTGAAGAGTTTTTTCACACTGCACTTTATATGAAGACCAAATCTGCCAGGCTCTACAAAGAGCATAAAAGTATGAAAAAGAACAGGAAACTTCATTATATATAATTTTATTCAAAGGACTTGCTGTGGCGCTTCATAAAAGTATAAGACCCAGAAAACAGTCCAAACAGTTTGAAGATATCGACCCACAGGAGCTCATGGATTTTGAAGACTTAACCCAAATACAGGTATGACATTAAACTAATTATTATTGATTATGTAAGGAATAATTGATGACAGGCTGTTAAATTATTTGAAAATAAAGCAAAACCAAGGTGGTAATGCAGCACTACAGAACGCAGGTGTGCATTATTTTTAAATAATTCAAAGGACCAGAGTCATTTATTCCTCCTTATACCACGGTTACCACAAACAATGCTCTGGTGCCTATTTATAAGACATTTGAGAAGTTAGGTGTGTGCTTTACAGATAAATTTCTATTTGAATACATTTCTCAACCAATCAGAATAAAGCATTCTCCAGGCCTGTGGTATAACACAATATAACTTAACACCTAAAGGTTATTTAAATTAAACCCATGTGATGTGAAGGAGTCACACTGACAGGGTTTATTTTGTGATAATGACTAAAAGACGGTACATTATAATGTTACAGAATTAAATGCTAATATTAATTTCTTTGTTGTTTTTCAGTATGTTTTGGTGGACGTTCCCACACTACACAGTAGGTTTTAGTCTAACCATGTCAACGGGACCTACAACTGCACAAATGATGAACATAATTGATCCTGCTTTATTTCTTATATGTGATAAAGTATATTCATTATGTATTGCATAACTTTATCTATAGATAATCTTTTATCTTAAGAATCGCAGACTCAGTTTATAACTCAATGACTACAGTTGTGTATAAGATGCAACATACTTTGTAATCCAGTTATAAAATAAACATCCATTTTTTTGTATCCAGTTATAGAATAAACAGAAACATGAGTGTTGTATTGATGTGTATAAATGCATTTTGGTTTTATTTAGATATTAGACTCCATAAATGCCATTTTTTTCATATTTTATAAACTCATTAATGCCAAATTAATTTGTTACCCTACAGATCACTTTATATGGCAACAATGCATGCTGACTAAACAGGGTCATAGGGTTTCATATGGTACACTTTGAAACAAAACAAAAAGTTATAAAGTATTTGTGTGACTAATTGAGTCACGAATTAAAGACTAACAATGTGGTCAGTGGAAACTTCATGAGTGGTGTGTAAAAAAACTGTTGTACGCTTCAAAGTGTTAGTTTCATATCTCAGAAGTGTGAGAACACCTGCATCATGTTTAACTATTAAATATATAAATATATATAGACCATTTTGCAAAATGTACGACACTGGTCCAGAAGCATTCCTGTTTTAGTTTTTTTTAACACTAAACAAAATATTAATATGAATTAATATTAGAACAAAATACAACCCACAGAAAATTTATAACTGAAAAAAAGTAAAATAAATGTGAACAAAAAAAAAACAACAACAGGAAGAGCTTCTGGACCAGTGCTGTTTACATCTTGCAAAATGGTCTTTAACACCTGCTAATAAAAATGCTATAATAATATTAATAAATCTCATGAGAGATAAACTAATTCTGAACATAAATAATAATAAAAATTTTGTTTTATTGTTCGCTTTATCACAACAATAAAACTTATGTCTACAGATGAGTGATTTGTATAGGTTCAACATTTTTTTAAATGAGGTTTAAACTGGTTTACAGTGACACCACGTGGTAGAAATATGAATTGCAAGATTGACACTACTATTTTAACCACTATTCACTTTCAGGAATGTTAATCAATCAGAAATTATTTTTAAATACTATGTATTAAAAAGGACAGCTCTGTCTATTCAAACACTTTATTTAGTATTTGTTTATGGCATTCTCTGTCAGCTTGAAGACTCGTATGAAGATGCTCAGTCTGCTGTTATAGTGTATAGGCCTTAATAAATAACCACAAAATCCCAAACATTCAAAAATAAAGTCTCTGTTGAATAAAATATATAAAATATTTGGTCAGACAACATTTAAAAGCAGGTGAGACTTTATTTTCTTGAAACATGGGCAACAACATAAAACACTACAAGCTGCATTACAGTCGCAAATTTGTGTTGGGTACTTAATTTATAATTGTCATTTTATTGTATGTCTTTTATGTTAATTTTACCAATGTCACACAGTCTTTTAATCTTAATTTGTCTGAAAATAAATAAAAATAAACAGTCAAACAAACCAAACAATTGTAAACATCATAACAGAAACAGCTGTCTTAATAATACGTATAAATAATTGTACTAATACAGAGTATATATATAAACAAAATACTGCCTAAACACACCTACAACAATATGTAACAGGCAAACAGTGATAAAATACTGATAACATGGTTTGCAAAATTCCAAAATCCCTGGTGGACACACTTCAATTTTTGGTAGCCCGAATTCATTGCACGTAGCTTAAATAAAAAAGACATTACTATTGATGTTGAATATTGAGACAATAAAAATCTCTCAACACAAATAACGCACAAAATAACCAAATTACAATCATCAGTACAAATATTTGCTACTAACGGAACTGAATGTTTTTATAAACTTCAGTTAATATTTCAGATTCAATCTGAAGTCACAGATAACAAAATGCCACTCGATGTTGAGGGCATAGCACAGAGTTCATCAATTAGTTTTCACCACAGGCCAAATTGCAATTTGCAAATACAAAGCCAATAGGACCCACTGACCACAATGCTTGTTCTGCTATTCTTCTTCTTGTTTTTGATGCTGTTGTTTTTTTATTTCCATGCAAGCCAGCTGTTCCTGCACATCTCCACACTGGATATACTCATCATTTAATGGGTCACAAAACTCACAGTTTGGATCATACAATATTTTTCCAGTTACAGATTGGATCATTTTTCGCTTTAATTCTGTCAGTCTCACACATACTGTAGACTTTTTAGCAATTCTCTTCACTGCACATGCAATCTATATCACTTTTAAGTTTGCTGCGAGAGATGTTATTTTTACGTAAGGAAAGTAATGACTGACAGGATGACTTGGAGAAAAGTTTGCACAACAGATCGTCAATGACAAATCAGTACTTCTTGCTTGCTATACATAATGACCACGTAAACATTTCAACAATCTGGAAGCGGGAAACACATTTAAACACGAGCTTTAGTTTACCTACTTTTTGCTGCTTTTAAACCACCCGCTCTCTCTGGACTATGACTTAAGTTTAAGTTTAGACCAATGACTAGATGTCAATTATAAAAAGCCTCTTAAACTAATACATTTATGCTCACTGTAAACAAGAAAAGCTAAACACATGTAACATTTTTTAAAGAAACACCATTATGTTGGAGTGTTGCTATAGAGTTGCTAAGTGCATATAGTTTTTAAGTGCTTGCTAACGTGCACTGTTGTTCGAATCGCTCACACAATACATACAATATATGAAAGACAAACTGCAATGAAATGTTGTTTGAAACTTGAAACACAAATTCATGGTATAAATACTGCAGGTTATGTTATAAACTCACATAAACACCAGAATAGAAATAGGCAGCAAAAACATTACAATCATCTCAGGTCTCGTTTGTGCTCCTTGGTTTTTTTTGTCTTCTAATTTATCTCCTTTATGGTTGTTTTGGTCTTCTGATATCCCTGCACGACCTGAAAACAATTACAAAAAAAAAGGAAGTTTGTAAGGTGGGGTACACTCTTAAAATAAAGGTTTCACAATGTCACTTTGAGGAATTTTTGGCTGTATGGTTCCATTAAGAACCTTTAAAGGGGACAGAGAATGAAAACACATTTTTACCTTGTCTTTGTTGAATAATGGCAGTCTACCCGCATTCACAAACATACAAAAAGTGCTAGACATGCTAAACATCTCAGTCTCATAGAAATTCCTCTTTTAGAAATGTCTGCCAGAAAACGACCCAATCTGAAAAACTGATGCTTATGACATCACAGGCATCTACCTGCCCCTCCACTTTAAAATAATTGGCTACATTTTTTGAGTGGCAGCAAAGTCAGCCAATCAGTAATGAGATTGCAAGTTAAGCCAGTAGGGGGAGCCAAATAGGTGCAAAACCACTTGTTTAAAATCCCCCACCCTAATAGAGCTATCTGAGAGAGGTTTTTAGGAAGCTTCTAAGGCATTACAGACCCAAACAAAAAATGTTTGTCTTCATGTCACATCACAGAACAAGGATACTGTCGTAAATACTGCAGCATAGCTGGCTCTGATTGGATTGTAGGTCTGCCGTAAAGCAAGTTTTTGTAGTTTTCACTCGAACTACAGGACCACTACCCGACGGTTGGAAACTTTTTTAGTGCAGTTTTGGCCGATAGAGGGCTGCAAAGCGCATGTGAAAGTGCCGTTCACCCTGTTTCGAGTGGATGAATGACTGAAAGTTATTTTAAGGTAAAAAAAACTCTTTGGTGTTGCTTTAACATCCGAAATAACTTTGTGTTTCAATGAAGGTTTGTGTTTCATGAATACATTTTAAAGCATAATATCGTACTGTTTATTCCACTACATTTCACATTAAAGGGGCTGAATGTAAGTTATTACTTAAAAAAATCTTTAAGATAGAGTTTCCATTTGTATATTTATGAGGCAACCATAATGTAATAGAAAGAATGACACCTTGAGTGTCCTCCACGGTTGTCTCTATCAGCCTGTAGGCTCTTTTCTGTGTGGAGAAGTCGGGTCCGAATTGGCACGAAATTCAAAATGTGACGTCATGCGCGTGCTCGTCTACCTGGGCGTTCCATATAGACGCTTACGGCAGTCATTAGTAAACAGCGGCAATCGCTAGCATGTTTCAAATGGACTCTGTAGACGGAAAAAAGCGACCAACTTCCAGCACAATCCAGACACTCACGGAAACTCCTCGTAAGTTTAAAAAAAATCCTTATCTAGTGCGGCCAAAATAGTGCGTGACCGGCGTCGGGGAAAAGACAAGAGTAAACATCGGATTGGCATTTGATTCTTGGAGGGAGCTCCGGTCAGCGCTGGGTATGAAAACAGACCTTGAGCAGGTTTCCTTTTTACTGCAAAGGTAAGACATAGTTACAGGGCATCTGTAATATATTATGTTATTGTTTTTGTGGTGTAATGCTAACGATAGCATTTATTTTGTGGTGTAAAACTTTTAGAAGTAGACTTCTGTTGAAAATATAAAGTAGCACTGCAACATTTTGCTAAAATATGGTCTGTCAAACAATAACCTTACAGTACTGTAACTTTTCTTACATTTGTAAACATGCTGGTGAATCTCAATGAGCTGTCTGTGGTTGCTACGGCAACTCTGGTTGTTGTGGTCGTGCTCGTACGAGTGTGCCCACCGAGAACGAGCATGAGACTGGCTGCAGTTTCTATAACGGCCACTGGTGTCAGTAACGGTTAGAAATTTCTCAACTTACGGAGAGCACCTTTAAATATCTTTTAATACTTAGTTACATAAAAATAAAGTACGTACTTTTAACTCAATAAAAAGTACAATTTATATAAAAATGAAAATATTCATAAGATAAAAGTACTACATTTTCATGTTTTGTGTATTAAATGTAAAAAAACCTGAAATGTAGTGGAGTGAAAACTTTAGTATAGGCATCAGAATGTAGTGAAGTAAAGGATTAAGTACAAATACTTTAAATTAAAAATACTTGAGTAGTTTACACATCTGAGAAAAAGTTATAGATTATAAAAAGGAAGGTAAGGGGGCGTGCACACCAAAGCTTTTACGGCTGCCGTATGTTTTCAATTGTTTCCAATGGGAGCTCTGCGTTTTTCAAATAAGCCAGCACTAGCGGTTTTTCTTCCGCTGAAAAACGGCGCTCGGTCGTTGCTGATCATCGAGAGTTGAAAGAGATTCAACTTTGGGTGAAAAGCTCCACTCATCAATGTCAGTTCTCGCACGGCCACGTTTAAAAGTTTTGATGTGCACAACCCCTAAGAACGAAAAAGTCATAATTTTCTCATCCTCATGTTGTTCTAAACCAGTATGAAGTTCTTTTCAAAAACAAATACGATGGAATTCAATGAGTACCATCAACTGTGTGTTTACAATCATTTATCAAAATATCTTTTTTTGTGTTTATCAGAAAATAGAAATTCATACAGATTTAAAACAACATGAGGATGAAAAAATGATAACAGAATTTTCGTTTTTAGGTGAAGTATCCCTTTAACAAACAGATGAGTTATGAGAGGCTGTGTTGTTGAATAAGTCACGGCTGAAGGCCGGCATAAAGCAATGTCAATACAACCCACTTCAGACTTTTGACTCATTTAAGATACAACACAGACTAAAGTACTTTATTGTTTTTTAATAAAAAGTTGTTTTTTAACATTTTACAAATATTAAAGCAAAAATATATGTATCAATGCAACTTATAAAGTTAAATCACTAACTGTGGGCTCACACCAGACACAAGTTCAACGATTTGCGTGAGTAGATTACATACAAAGTCAATGCAAAGACACGATCAGACACGTCCTCGAGTGGGGGATGCGAATGACGCGATATGGGAGGCACGTTTGCCGCGAAAACACACGCTATTCACCTCAAACGCGTCTTCACCAAGTTAGAAATATTCAACTCGAGCGAAACATTCACATTACACGAAGTTAAATCCTGTGAGTAATCCCCGCGCTTGGTGTGTACGTAGCATAAGGGCTGGTTTCCCAGACAGTGATTATCTTAAAACAGGACTAGGCCTTAGTTTAATGAGGAAATACAACTAGTTTTAACAAACATGCCTTACTAAAAAGTTACTTGTGTGCATTTTGAGGAGAAACAAAGGACACTGATGTAGTTTCAGATATGTCAGTGCAAGTTGTTTTCAGCTCTTATATTTAATTTAGTCTAGGACTAGTCTAATCCCTGTCCAGAAAACCACCCCTAAAAGTCTTTCTTCCACTAGAAAAATAAATGACTGTGAACAGTAACAGAATGTTTCAAATATGTATTTAGCTGATCAATAAGAACATGAATAAAACTTTTGGGGAACCATTTAACACAGTGGTTCCTAACGTTATTCCTGGAGGCCCACTGCCCTGCACATTTTGTATGTCTCTTTTATCTGACAGACTCAGTTCAATTCATGGAGATCTCGGCTGTTTCTCATTATGCGTTCTTCAGCGATCTTGCGTCCTTGTGTCCTCTCTCTACGTCATCATTAACAGTCGAAGTTCAATTCCAATTCTCAAGAACACAAGAACAGAGGACGCGTGAAAATACCCGGATGAGTTCTTGATATCGCGGATGTATCGAGTGCAGACTTGTGCGTTGAAATCTGGGGAGGTCACGTGACCAGCAGGAAGATCGCACACAACTCAATTCTCACAGGTGTGTTCTGTGTTCTCGCGACCTTCGGTGTTCGTTCTTCCGAGATCGCCTGGCAAGACCAGTCTCCACGAGAACGCAAGTCCGTTCTTGGAATTGAAAAAACAGCCCTCTTCTAATGAGCTGATGATTTGAATCAGGTGTGTTAAATAAGGAAGACATACAAAATGTGCAAGGCAGTGGTCCTCCAGGAATAACGTTAAGAACCAGTGATTTAACGTATTTAGACAATGTATTCAATGTATATATAAATTTTTTACAAACCTTTGACAAAAAGCTTGACTTTCTCTTCTTGTGACTCTTTATTGATAAAACAGGAGTACTTCCCTGCATCAGTCTCTTGAAGATCGTTCAGCTGGATGGAGAAGTTTCCTTTCAAATAACCTTCAGGAAAACTTTCAGTTCTGCTCTTGTACTCTAACTCTTGATCCTCGTCTGACGCGTTACCTTTAATTATATCATACACAAACCTGCTCTCATTATGTCGCCAATTTACATTTATTTCTTCAATTGTACGCTGATCTGCACTTCCTGAACATGGCAGGACAACAGATCCACCGACAACGCCCTCGACTGTGACCTCCAGAGAAGCTGAAAACAGAGAAGTACAAATACATAAGAAAACAAACAGAGTTTTATGGAATATGCATAGGAATAAGAAGATTAAACACTTACCTTCATGTATAAACAAGAAGACAATAAAGATCCTGTAAACAATAAATGTACCTGTTAGTTTTCACAATCCAAAACAAAACATCACAGTTTGCTCTCATATTTAATCCTGAAATACATGACTAGGGCTAAAAATGATACTATTTACATCTATAAGAGACCTCTTTAAAAACAAGGAAGATAAAAAACCAGTTGCATTTTGCCGGGGAAATGCTGAGAAAGCCAGGTTGGGGCATGTCCTTTATCTTAAAATGAAACAAAACTTTTAAAGGTCAAGTTCTTTCTGATTCCATTTTTAAACCCTAGTTAATGTGTAATGTTTCTGTTACTTCATAAATAATAGCTGTAAAATGAGAAAGCTCAAAGTTCACTGCCAGGCAATATATTTTCTTTAACAGAATTCGTCTTACAAAGCCTACAGCGAACAGTCAGTTTGGACTACAGCCCTCTACTACTTCCTTTAATGACATCAGTAGAACAGTTTTTTGACTAAACTCTGCACACAGGAATACGTCAGTCTCCAGCTAAGCTAACAGCAAGTTAAGCTGCTATCGAATCACAACACACTAAACAAACTACACAATCAGAACTAGTTATGTATTTCTAAAGGAGGGACTTCATAGAACAAGGAAGACATCAGCCTGTTTTCAGGACAATGAAAACAGCACCTTACAGATAAGTACATTGTGTGAAAAATACCGTGTCTTTTTACACATGACACATGAACACATGTTATATTGTGCACTGTAAACACAATCAAAGCTTCAAAAAGTACGTATGTGAAGTTTAAGCTCAAAATACCCCACAGATAATTTATTATGGCATGTTAAAATTGCCACTTTGTAGTCGTGAGCAAAAATGTGCCATTTCTGGGTGTGTCCTTTAAAATGCAAATGAGCCGATGAAATTCAAACACTGATCGCCATAACAGTGGTTTGTTGAAATTGAAACTCAATTGTGCTGTCAATTATTTTGATTTTCTCTCTCTGCACTAAATGTCAGTTTTGTGGTTAGATAGTGCAGATTAAGGGGCGGTATTATTATAATAAGATCCCCTTCTGACATCACAAGGGGAGCAAATTTTTAATGAGCTATTTTTTCACATGCTTGCTAAGAATGGTTTACCAAAACTAAGTTACTGGGTTGTTATTTTTCACATTTTCTAGGTTAAGAGAAGCACTGGGGACCCAACTATAGCACTTAAACATGAAAAAAAGTCAGATTTTCATAATATGTGCCCTTAAAGAAGACTTGAGAGACTACATTACAGTTTGTTTATATATCACTGTTAGATATCAATGAGATTGTAGTAGAGCTGCAACTAACGACTATTTCTTCTGTCGACTAATCTAGCGATTATTTTTCCGATTAGTCGACTAGTCTAACGACTATTTTTTATTATTAATACAGTGTTCTTTTTTTGATTAGCTATTTAATCTGTTGGATAATCTGTTTTCTACTCTCTGTCTGATCTGACAGTTATTGTTTGTTTTATTGTATTTTAACACAACTGAATGCTATTTTCACATATTATCTGTTCTGTTGTCAGATATATATGGGGGACAGTTTCCCAGACAGGGATTAGACTAGTCCTAGACTAAAATAAATATAAGAGCTGTCCTAACTGAAAACATCTTGCACTGACATATCTTAAAATACATCAGTGCCCTTAGTTTGGCCTCAAAATGCACACAAGTAATGTTTTTAGTAAGGCATGTTTGTTTAAACTAATTATATTTCCTAATTAAACTAAGGTCTAGTCCTGGCTTAAGCTAATGGAAACCACCCAGGGCCGGAGTGGGACTCATTTTCAGCCCTGGAGTTTCATGACTTAGACCGGCCCACTTTAGTTCATGACTGACTATATTAAAATAATACAGTTAAATCCTCAGTAGCATATACATAAGTGTGCAATAGTGAACTGTTTTCTGCATCCTTGCAATTCATTGTATTTTTTTAACTAGATAATTTCCAAATCAATGCAAATACAGTAAACAATTATGATTTTTGCTCTAATCTTGCAGCCCTAAGATAAGGTATTTTTATATTATTCAATTAAAAGTATTCAAAAGCTACTAAAAGGGAACAAATGTGTTTGTGTTTTCCCCTATATTTCTATTTTTAAAAAATGGTGGGTCTTGAGATTACCTGTTGGGTTGAAAAAGTTTAGAAACTCCTGATATACAACACACAAGCAAGATTTATCAAGTATGCAGAGGAACAGGAGGAAAAATAAAAAATCCTTATCTTAATTTTTAGTACTTGGATCATGTACATTGCCAAATACCTTGTGTCATAAAAGAACAAATATTGAATGGACTTGTTTTACTTAAGAAAACATTATATTCATATGAAACGTTTTAAATAAACTGATGAGTTTTGCATCAAATAAGTTTTTGTTATCAAAAGACGATGAATAATATAACTATTCATAGATCATTCATTATTTCTCTCATTTTCATTTAAGTGGCCGTTCGTATCAGGTCGCGCATCTAGACGCGCGGCAAACGCCCTCAAATACAGACGCATCTGAACAGTGGCGAAGCTACGGGTGGGCCTGGCCGGGCCTGGGCCCGCCCACTTTGAGTTGTGGCCCATCCAATCAGAAGGCCATTTTCCAGACAAATGTGTAAATAATTTAACAAAAATAAATAATAGTACTACGAATAGACGTCTTATCACACTATAATTTCATATATGTAATACAATAATAAATATAATTAAAATATAAAATATAAGTGCAAGTTTGCATGTTCAAGCAGTTTCGCAGTTTTCTTTTACCCTATTGGTGCACACGCTTGTCAACATGAAACGTTGAATATGATTCGTCAGTCATTGTTAGTTCCGCCTACGCGCCATTGAACTGAATTTGAAAATAGCAAGTCGCAAATCATCGCGTTTAACAGCCTTTCCACGATGACATCTGCTTATGCCTGTTTACTTTTGGAAACGGAGACTAACATCACTCATGGAAATGTTGGATTACTGAGGACATCTTTTCAAAGGTCGTCAAAATGAAACGAGCACTTATTACTTTGATAAGACGTCATGCTGTGTCAAAGACTGTTCTTCACCACATACTGTATAAAACATATAACGTTACATATAACGCAGACTCTGTGTTGTGTCATAGGCTGTATGATTTACTGTTGTTGGAATAAAATGTACACTTAAATGACAACACATGCAATTTTGTATTGCGCCATGTTGTTTGATGGCCATTTTCTCATTAAATAACAATCTCTCAAACGAGTTCTTTAGTAAAATCAAATCACTAACGTTACCTGTTGAATCTGTCGTATCCTATGACACTTTCACGTCATGCATTTTGCTGACGAGGAATGACAAATCATTGAACGGAACTATGTTCACGTAACGTAAATAACGTAAAAACTAATTCCTTTACTAATCCAGTTTATATTGAGTTCTGTGTTTTCAAGTGGATTAATAATTTGGTGTGGCACTGCCCATAGACTGTATAAAACAGGCACAGCCCCACCTGCCCATATACTGTAGACAAGCTACTGTTGGTTATTTATAAGTTGTTTTATAATTTTGGCTTAGGTAGCGTGCACACCAACGTTTTTAAACGCGGCTGAAAACGCCTGGAGGACGCCAAATACCAGCTGTTTTTTCAGCCTAGCGCTTTGGTTGCTGTGATACTTGAGCTGTGAGCCGGTTGGTTGTTGTGATATTTGTCCCGCCCTTCGTCCACTGTGATTAAACGGCCGTGTGAGAGACGAGCTGAGCTTTTTCAATAAATGGACAGCTGCTGGCTGTTTGAAAAACGCCATGCTTCCATTGGGAAAAAAACATACGCCCACAACGGGCGTAAAAACTTTGTTGTGCACGCCCCCAGTTTATGTACATTCTATGCTTTGCCCACCCTGTTTTATAAAGGCCCACCCACTTAAACATTTCTGGCTTCGCCACTGCATCTGAATCTAAACTCGTGTTCACAGGCTAACATTTTTAAAGCCGGCAAATTACGCGAGTAGGGCTGAATAAGTGCTGGCAGCAGCAACCTTCAACCCGGTGGCATGACAACTCACAATTCGGCGCAAATTAAACAATTGCCGTTACTACAAAAGGCATGCGCGGGCATAGGAGAGAGAGAGAGCTCGCGCACAAGCACATAACCTGTTTGTGTGGGAAAACACTGCCTAATCTTTCATGATGAACTCGAATCAGTCGTCTTCTCTGCCAGTAACATCTGACGTTTACGTGAAAATGCAAGTACAAAACACAGCAAACTTTTAATTCTTTCATTCAGTGTCATGTATGAGAGGCGCTGTCTAGGGGCTTCACGCAGAGAAAGAGAGAGAGCGCGCGTGCACAAGAGAGGCACCACCGAGCGCGCACAACAATAAATGAAGCCGTTTAAAATGAAAATAAAAATGTAACGTTAAATGTTGCGGCCATTGTTGATTTTGTGGCGCACACAAACAAATCAATGTATGGATAACACTGCCAGGAGCAGAAGCCGCCATTACGCGAAATGAATGTAAACAGCGACGCGTCGACGCATTTTACGCATGTCGACGTATTTTCATAGTCGACGTAATCGATGACGTTGACGCGTCGTTGCAGCACTAGATTGTAGTGCTCATAGCTCTATTAACACATTTTGGCTCAGTTTTGCAGACAAATAAAATGCATGTTTGAACTGTCTTAACTGAAAACAATTTGCACAATTGTTTAGTCTCGACATGCACACAAGTAACAAGTAATTGTTTATTCGAAGGCACATTTATGAAAACTACTTAAATGCCCTAAGGCTTAATCCTGTCTTAACCAAAGTCCTATTGGTGATGCAGGCCTTTATGTTTAAACTAAACTACAGAGGCTTATTTAACCTGTTTCAACGCAAAATCATAACAGCAAATGTGCAAAAACTTCACAGATTCAAGCCTGCATGTGCATGTTCAAACACGCTACAGACCCGCAGGGTAAAATGTCAACATTGAAGTAATGGTGCGTTCCAGGCAGGTTTTTAAACCCGTGAGTTACGACTTCAAAACCACGACTCACGACCCTATGCGTTCCAGGCAGCCTGTAACTCGTGTTTTTACAACCTTCTACCGGTGAAAGTGCTCTGGAACGGCAGTCAAACCCGTGACTTCCCACCCGTGAACTCGTACTAGATCGATGTACTCCCAGTTCAAAGTCGTGAGTCGTGGTTTGGAAGTCGTGAGTTACGGGTTACAGGTTGCCTGGAACGCAGCATAAGTTACAGTATTTTTGTGTGTCTGACATGTTCGGGCACGTATGTAACATATTACGTTACATCTGCGCGCATTTATATCGTTATAATACCGATGCATAGTAAAATATTGTAACCATATGGCTTTTTGGCAGACTTGTTGCAATTTGTCCTAGTTTATCATACTTTCATTACAAATGCGCTAAATAAGCTATGTATAGTATGGTGAAATCATAGTGAATTTGTAGTTACTATGATTTTACGACAATTTAAACAAACACACTGTTGATTAAAGTTTAACCATGCCTGGAAAGCCCCGTATATTCTAACGTAACTTACTTCCGGCTAGGCCTGTAACGTTATACGCTTTATAACGAATATGGTGTATTCGGATAAAAATTTAAAACATACCTGGCGATCATGACTATGGAGATGGAAACTAATTATATTGGATTAGTGATGAGCGAATCTTTTGTTTGAAAAAAAAGATTTGTCGTCATTTCTTCTTACTTCTTCTTCTCTTGTTTTTATTGGCGGTTGGCAAACAACTTTCGGGTGCATTTACCGCCACCCACTGATCTGGAGTGTGGACCAAAGATCTCTACCAGGGATTCCCAAAGTGTGGTGCGCGCACCCCCAGGGGTACGCGAGCTGCCACCAGGGGGTGCGCGAGAGGAAAAATGTAATGGCGGTCTGTTTCTTTAAGTGGGATTTTCCATACAATAAATAAATAAAAAAATGAACAGTCAACATTTCCTTTTTAATCGCTTTTATTTTAAATAAAAAACTATAATTTATTAGTTTTTGATAGAAATGTAGAAGACAGCTGCTGTCTTTTTCTACGCACTGCTCTTCTGTTATGCACTGCAGCCGCTACATGCGTGCCAACTCGTTTCATTCATTCCATATATATTATAAATATGCTTAACTGGCTGAAATAAGGGAAACTGTCAAGTGTGGGACGTCTTATGATAAAGTTGTTAGTCACGAAGGAGGAGAGGGACCAAGATTTTTTATGGCAAAAATAGAAATAATGAAATATGACGAGACATGGGCACGTCTAATGCACAGGATACGCGAGCAATGTGTTTTCATGCATGGCAGAGAGACCGCCAATGAATTATATAATAAAAAACATAAATACTTACAAAGACTAGAGAACTTATTAAAAGCTTTCATTTAATTTTGTTTTAAACTTGAGCTGTTATAATGAATCTGCAAACTATACACCTTTTGTGTGAACAGTAAAGGCTTTCGTGAATGATGGGTCTGCACGTTACGCACGCATCTAGAAGGAGAGAGCACTCTCATATATCATCTATTAGCTGACAGCAGTAAGTGTACGTTTTTTACCATAGTAAACTCGAATGGCATCTAAATATCACAGTGGTTAAACGCATACACGGGGGCGCGCATCATCTACGCTGAGCGTAGCTGCGTCTGGTCGTAGTTTCAGATGGTGCAACACGCGTAAATATTTTTCACAATGTCAGACGTAGTTGCAACCGGCCCCTGGTTATTTGTGCATGATTAACATGAGTCTTTAAAAACAAATCTTTATAGCGTTTTTTTTTTTTTGAAGTGGGGATTGGGGGTGCGCCAACCCGGTTGGGGCATAGAAGGGGGTGCGCAGGAAAAAAAGTTTGGGAACCCCTGAACTATACCAAAGAGTATAGAAGTACAAGAGGGGAAACTCTCCTTCGGTTTTGGCAACAGTCACTAGGTGGCGCTTCAGTAGCGCGGCCGCCATTTTGGAATGAAAATTCTCACAGCCAATTCATTCTCAATTCATTCTCAGCGAATCACAGCCAAATCAGAAGCGCAGTAGTAAGTTTCTTAAATTAAAATTTTGTTCAATTGCTACACCTACACGAAACGCTGTATTGTCTTGTATGTATGTGTTGATTTGTTGTTGTTATCAGTTGTGGAATCCAATCATTAAATAGATACACATTTGAGGGTTTTTTTCTTGCTTTATTATGTAATTATATTTTATGCTACTTTACACATTTACTACTATTATTAGTTACCAACTCCACTAGGTATGAAATATATTTTGTATATTAATCCCCTGGATCCCGCTACAAACATTATAATCTTATAGAACATGATGCATTGTTCTGTCTGTTAACTATAATTGCCACTATAATTGTGTGTTTTTTTTTACTTAATCCATTTCGAGCAATTCAGATGTATATGTGTATGTATATGGAGCCAAAATATTATGTGTGGATGAGTTTATGTCGGTATGTATCTATGTAAAATTGGCCTATATAAAAGTGGAAGACTTGTCTAAATATCTGAAAATAAGGTGTAAAAAGGGATTAATGATCACTGATCTGATTGTATGTTATTCTGTGTAATCATCATTCAGTTTGAATTTGATCTTTTAAAGTACAAAGTAGCTGATATTGCCATTACTTTTAGTTGACTCCCGATTCGCTTTCATTCCAAAATGTCGGATTCGTGGGGCTGTTGCTGGGCGCTGGTGATGCAATGGAACGTTCTATTGAGTTTCCTCTATTGTACTTCTATACTCTTTGTCTAAACTAACATTAACTGTTAGAAAAAGGAAAAGAGAGAAAAAAAGAACAAAAAATACTATAAATACACATAATTATTTTGAATTGTTTTTAATTGCTCAGATTATATTAATTAATCTTGTTGTTCCTAAATATTTTAATAGGAGATCCCAACTCTTGTCACCAGGAGATTTTACCAAAATATTACTAATATCTTGTTCTCCATTTTGGTTTACAGCATTTTTTAATTCTTCTCTCTCTTTATAATGGCGGATGGCAAACAACTTTTGGAAGCATTACCGCCACCTACTGAAATGGAGTGTGGGTCTGGATATGTTTAAATTCTAACAATAGCCGAAAAATTACAATAAAATAAAAATAAATAAATAAACTAACACACATACATGTACACAGGACCTAATCTATTTTTATTCTAATCAGACCAGTTTCTTCCAAAAAATGAAACAAAGACCTAAAACAAACTTCACTTGACCTTTTCTGAAGAATTACTTTTATTTTTAAATGTTCACTTTCTATCTCCATCTCTTGAATTAATTGCTTTCTCTCCTGGTTAAACTTATTACAGTGTTCTATAACATGTTCTACAGTCTCATCAGCATCACAAACACTACAGTTTCCATCAGCATGCTTTTTTAAAAGAAATAAAGAACTAGCCAAACCTCATCCTAGAAATAATGTTTTCTTCAAGAGTAGATCTATTAGTTGGTCTTGCTCCGCCCACAAACTTTTGGATACTGTAATATTTTCTACCAGAAATAGCATTATCCCATTTACTTTGCCATTTTCCCTTAGACTTTGATTTGACTATGGTTTTAATTTCAGATCTACTATGACTAAATGCGCTGGAACCCATAGAAAACTGACACTTATTTCAGAATTTAATAATCTACTTATCATCTGTACAATTTCTAAAACCATGTGTTGTCTCTTTATTAAGACATGGCACCTTGGATGCTTATCAATGCAGATACGGAATCTGAAGCAACTACAACCCCATTCCTAGGTCTATTACTCTCCACCCAAGACAAAGCATTAAAAATTGCTAGTAACTCTGCTGTGTAAACTGAAAGATCATTACTCAGTCTTTCTTTTTTTGCATATATTGAGACTAGGAATCACAAACATTACACCAACTTTACCTTCTATTGACTTTGATGCATCTGTAAATACCACTATTTTGTCTCTATATACATCTCTATTGGTGTTCTACTATTCCACTGTTGATTTCCTCACTCAATTTTAACTCTAAAACATCTAAATCAATTTCAGGGTTTCTCAATATCCACAATGAAACTGTTGGATATGACACTGATGGACACACATTAATCAACTGAAGACCCATTTCACTTATCTTTTGAGATATAATCCACCCAAAACTTCCACTTTTAGACTTATCTCTCTCTTTACAATAAATTAAAGAGGTTTTACTTATATGATCTTCCTTTTGCCCTCTAAGATTAGCCCAATAAACCAGCGTTAACTGATCCCTTCTGATGTACAGAGTCATTTCACCCATCTCAACCTGAATTGCATTAACTGGGGTAGTCTTCATAGCACCACAGCATAACCTCAAAGCTTCATGTTGGATTACATCCAATCTCATTAAGAGAGACTTAGCTGCAGATCTATAAGCTTCACACCCATAGTCAAATACAAACCTAATGAGGCCAATGTAAATAGCTCTTAAGGCTGGCCTATTTGCCCCCCAATCCACACCACGCAAGCATCGCATCACATTTAACACTTTTTTACATTTCTCTATCATCTTCTGCATATGTACAGACCAGGTAAGCCTTTTATCAAACCATAAGTGTTATGTCGTGGAGTGAATGACACGCGTGTAAATACATCATACACCGACACCGTCTTGTAGCAACATAACTCTTTACTGTTGTTAGCAGTAGCAAGCATTACAGACACACTGCGCATGCGCACAGCACATGCGGGAACACATAAGGTCCTTAAAGGGGTAACACCAGCATAAAGAAATACATAACATATTCCTCCCCTTTTACTTTGAACAACAACCATAACAATTTTCATTATTATTATTTAACATTTTCCTACTATTTGAGAAAGAGGGTAGACTACCTCATTTCTCAGGCTAAACCCTGGGGATTATTCTGCCCCAATGCTGTGGGTTAGCCACTAAACTAAAGATCTAACCTCTGCGGTGCTTTCCGCATTCTTGTGGGATAACGTGGAGACACAGGCACCTGTGGTGTTTTTACTGGAGTCTTGATAACAGTTTCTGGGACAGGAGATGTGTCTTCAAGCGGGATGATTTCAGTATCCGTCACCACTGGTTTGCTGGTAAGTTGTGTAGGAGACATTTCAGGTACTCCTTCCTGGCCAGAATTTAAGGATGTTTTTGGTAGGTGAATCTGGGTTTTACACGGAACATCACTGGAGACCGCTGCAGACAACATCTGATCAACATGTCTCTTCCAGGTCACATTGTCCTTCGTTTCGACTGCATAGGAAACAGGGCCTGTTTGCGCGATCACTGTAGCAGGGACCCATTTGGCTCCTTTTCCATAGTTACGAACAAGGACATTGTCACCTCTGTTAAAGCTCCTGAATTTTGCCTTGCATCTCCTCTCCACCTGCTTTTGCTGTTGTAACAGTACAGTCTGTTTAGTTTTCACAGGTCTCAATAAATCCAGTCGGCTGCGGAGTTGTCGTTTCAGCAATGCCGTAGCTGGAGAGACTTTGGTGATGGCATGAGGTGTGTTTCTATATGCCAAAAGAAAAGCGTTTAGTCTTTGGTTCAAAGAGCCCTTGCCCTGGGATGCCTTTATGGCTTTCTTCAGAGTCTGCACAAATCGCTCTGCAAGGCCATTAGTCGATGGGTGATAAGGCGCGGACCTGATGTGCTGAATCCCATTTAAGCTTAAGAAAGACTGAAACTCATCAGACACCAGTTGGGGACCGTAATCACTTACAATCTGTTGTGGCAACCCAAAACGACTGAAAACAGATCTGAGCTCCTCAATAGTTTTCTCTGAAGTGGTGTTTTTCATGATGGCAACTTCAGGCCATTTACTGTGAGCATCGACCATCACAAAGAACATGTTATTCTCCAGTGGACCAGCGAAGTCGATATGCACCCTTTGCCATGGCTCCTCTGGAAACTCCCATGGATGTAAGGGGGCTGTCTGGGGCATTTTTCGCAGATTCTGACAGTCTGGACAGATTTTGGCTTCCTCTTCAATCTCAGCATCTAACCCAGGCCACCAGAAGTAGCTGCGTGCAATTTCTTTCATCCTCACTACGCCGGAGTGGCTGGTATGCAGTTCCTTAAGCAAGGGTTTTCTCAGTGGTGGGGGTATAATGACCCGATAACCCCAAAGTAAGCAGCCAGATTGTACCGTCAGCTCATTTTGGCGATTCATATAAGGTCTAAGATGGTCAGACATCTTTCCTCTCTTACCCTGTGAAATCCAGTCCATAACTTCAGACAAGACTGGGTCATTTCTTGTAAAACGTTTCACTTGTGCAGCCGTGACCGGTGCATTATGCACTTCTTTGAAGTAGAAGATATCAGCTTGTGAACGTTCTGGAGGTGTATCTGGCAGGGGCAATCTGGACAAACCATCCGCGTTGCAGTGTTGCTCGGATCTCCTATACCTGATGTCATATTGGTGAGCTGACAGCAAAAGAGCCCAACGCTGCATGCGACTTGCGGCCAGTGAGGGGATGCCAGATTTTGGACCAAAAATTGAGGTAAGTGGTCTGTGGTCTGTCAGTAGCGTAAATTTGCGCCCAAAAAGGTACTGGTGAAATTTCTTGACGCCAAATACAATTGCCAAGGCTTCTCGTTCGATTTGGGCGTAGTTACTCTCCGCTTTGTTCAGGGTCCTTGAAGCAAATGCAATTGGTCTCTCATCACCGGACGGCATCACATGAGAAAGTACAGCGCCAACACCATACGGTGAGGCATCGCATGCCAACTGTACTGGCAGTGATGGATTAAAATGTGTGAGTACCTCCGATTGGGTTAATGTGCACTTCACATCTTTGAAAGCCTTCTCGCATTTTTCAGTCCATTTCCATTGTTTGGACTTATTCAACAGCTCATGTAGGGGCCGTAGCTTACTCGCAAGATTTGGCATGAACTTTGCATAGTATGTCAATAGACCCAGAAATGAGCGAAGCTGGCTTACATTCTGTGGAGATGGTGCTTCGATGATAGCCTTTACCTTGGATGGTGCTTTGTGAAGGCCAGCGCTGTCGATGACGTGTCCTAGGTATTCGACAGTTGGACAAAAGAATTCGCACTTGCCTTTCTTTACCCGCAGACCGTATTTACTCAGTCTCTGCAGTGTTGCATTCAAGTTTCTGAGATGATCTTCATCATCTTTCCCTGTGATGAGCAGGTCATCGAGATAGCACTGTACTCCATTTAAGCCACTTAAGATCTGGTCCATGGCCCGCTGGAACAAAGCCGGAGCCGAAGTTATGCCAAATGGGAGCCTCTGGTACCTGTATAGGCCTTTGTGGGTTACAATGGTCAGCAGTTCCTGGGAAACAGGATCGACATGCATTTGAAGGTAAGCTTGACATAAGTCTATTTTGCTGAATTTTTTACCGCCTGCTAAACCAGCAAAAAGATCGTCAATTAGCGGCAGAGGGTACTGTTCCACGGTTAAGACAGGGTTGATAGTGACTTTAAAGTCACCGCAGATTCTGACTGATCCGTCTTTTTTCATTACAGGAACAATTGGTGTTGCCCATTCGCTAACACTCACCTTCTTTAAAACTCCTGTTTTCTCCAGACGGTCAAGTTCCATTTCCACCTTTGGCTTAATCGCGTATGGAACAGGGCGGGCTTTTAAGCACTTTGGTGTGCTGTCCGACTTAATGGTCAGCTTTACTGTAATGTCTTTCATGCTGCCAAGTTCCTCAGAAAATACCTCTGCATGTTTCCTTAGGATGTTTTCTAGGCTGGCTGACTCTTTCACAACCAAATGTACTTCTTGCCAATTTATTTTTATTTTCTCCAGCCATGATCTGCCCATCAATGTTGCGTGACTGCTACCTTTCACAATGTAGATTGGTAGTTTTACATTTTGCCTGTTAAGCTCCACAGTCACGTCCATGACTCCTACTAGAGGTACCAGCTCTCCTGTATATGTCTTTAGGGTCAGCTTAGGCTTCTTTGGAGACAGATCCGGCCAGTTCTCTTTGTATGTTGATTCTGCCATGAGCGAAACGGCGGCTCCTGTATCCACTTGCATGGGAATGGCCTTACCATCCAGCAGTGGTGTCACCCAGTATCCATCTGAATTTGAAGACACAGACATTACATGTGCCAATTCATTTTCATCTGAATCATCTGATTGCTGCATTGCAGTATAATCCACTTGATGAATGTGTTTCTTTTTTACTTTTCTGGCATAGACTTTCTTTGCTTCCATAGGCTTGCTTGCGTTCACTTTTTCACTTACATTCAACTTTTTGCTTTGACATGCCCGTTCAATGTGTCCTTTTCTTCCACAGTTATTACAGTCTTTGTCTTTAAACCAGCATTCTTGTGGCAGATGCCCACTCTTTCCACACCGATAACAAGTTCTCTTGCTGTCTTGTTTCGGTTTTTCCCTGTATACTTTGTTCACTTGGGTGAAAGTGCTCAACTCTTGTGCTTCTTTTGCAGCCATCTCCATGGAAACGCTGATTTCCATTGCTCGTTCCAATGTCAAATTACTTTCGCACAAAAGACGTTTCTGGATGGTTTCACTTCGCAGTCCGCACACAAATCGGTCTCTTATAGTGTCGTTCAGCGTTGCTCCGAACTCACAATGTTCAGAGAGACGTTTCAGAACAGCAACAAACTGCGCGATTGATTCTCCCTCTAACTGGTTGCGTTTATGAAAGCGAAATCTTTCGGCAATAATGAGGGGTTTTGGTGCGAAATGTTCTTTGAGCAATGTTACAACGTCCCTGAATGAGCAATCGCTAGGCTTATTGGGCTGGACCAGGCTACGCAGTAGATTGTATGTTTTGCTTCCCATTACACTCAGAAAGGTCGGTACGAGAACTTCGTCTTTAATTCCGTTAGCCTTAACAAAACAATCAAACCGCTCCGTGTACGAGCTCCATTGCTCCGTATTTTCGTCATATGGTCCAATTTGTCCCACTAATCCAGCCATCTTACAAGTTAATGCACTTTTCACTCACTGTTTGTGTATGTTGATTTTCCTTTCGCCGAGCATGTGTCGATCGTCCCTGACGTCGTGCCCTTTTTAACTTTCTCTATTTCACTCGGCGGTGTCACAATGACACAATATCGCGTTCATCCTCGTCGCCAGTTTACTTTGTTATGTCGTGGAGTGAATGACACGCGTGTAAATACATCATACACCGACACCGTCTTGTAGCAACATAACTCTTTACTGTTGTTAGCAGTAGCAAGCATTACAGACACACTGCGCATGCGCACAGCACATGCGGGAACACATAAGGTCCTTAAAGGGGTAACACCAGCATAAAGAAATACATAACAATAAGCCTAAATATTTAAAACAATCAACTCTTTCTAGATCTGCACCATATATCTTCAGTTTTAAATCTTGAGGAATATTTCTCCTGGTAAAATAATGTCTTAGTCTTATCTATGGATATTCTAAATCCCCATTCAAGAGCCCACTTTTGTACCAGGTCCACTGATTGTTGCATCTTCTTCACAATAACCTTAACATTTTATCTCTCTTCCACATAGCCCCATCATCTGCAAACAGTGCAACATTAATTGATCTCTCTATGCTTTTAAAAACATCATTAATCATAATCAAGAATAATATTGGACTGATAATACTACCTTGAGGTGTACCATTTTCAACTACATATTCATTACTATATTCCTAATTAATTTTAACTATAATTCGTCTACCAGATAAAAAATACTAACCCATTGGAACATTCTTCCCTTAATTCCCATCTGTCTCAGTTTATTAAGAAGACCTTCCCTCCATACCATATCATAGGCCTTTTCAACATCAAAAAATATGGCCAAAACTGTTTCCCTATTAGCCTGTGCTTTCCTTATTGAATCCTCCAAAGCAATTATTGGATCCACAGTCCACCTCCCTTTCCTAAAACCACTCTGATAGCTATGTAAAAGATTTCTTGTTTCTAACCAGTAAACCTGTCTGTCATTAACCATTCTTTCCATTATTTTACCCATTTGCGAGGTTAATGCTATAGGTCTTTAATTATTTGGGTTCTTTTCCAGGTTTTCGAATAGGGATAATAACAGATTGTTTCCATTCTGCTGGGATGACTCCCTCTGACCATACTTTATTGAATAAACTCAACAACACTTCCTTCCCTTTATCAGTCAAATTTTCTAACATAACACAACAGATCATATCCCTCCCTGGGGAAGACTTTCCAACTTTCTTTAGAGCCCTATTAAATTATTGTAAATTGAAAGGAGCATTTGAAATTTCCCCATCTTCTATTTCCTCATATAAAACATATCTGTACTTTTTATTGTAATATCTCTTCCTCTTTTCTCCTCCTGAGTTAAGTTCTCTGAGCTATGCACCTTTAGGGCAGGGTTTAACGTCAATTCCCATCTTGAAATTGTTCTTCTTGTTCTTCTTCTTCTAATAGGCTTGTTCGACTTCCTCCGGCGCCGCTAGAACTGACAGGCAAATGACGTTAAAGTGCCGCGAGAGCTAGACGAAATTATACTTAGTATGATTTCTCGAATCATTCTCGCGGGACTTTGACATCATCTGGCTGTTGGATCTTGCAGCGCCGCATGAAGTCGAACAAGCCTTTTGTTTCCTGGCGGGCTGGTGAACTGAGCACATACCGCCATAGATATGAATAAAGGCTAGATGTGTTACGGCAGAGTCTCTAACGTCCTCACCTGGTGGCCATCTTACCACAGGCAGCTCGTTCACTCATAGCATTGAGTTTAATGGTGCAGGTACTTTTAAATGACCATAACTTGCTCAATTTTCTACTGATATTTAAACAGTTTGGTTTCTTACAAACGCTATTAACGTGGCTATAAATCTGGATGCTGTAACATGTTTCATTAATCTTTTTTTTTATTAGTATGCAGTGTCATCGGTACATCTTTGACATTTATAACAAACCAAACCGTTTGAAAATCGGTCAAATGAAGCAAGTTATGGTCATTTATAAGTACCTGCATCATTAAAACATGCTACTAGAGAGCTAGCTGCCTGTGGTAAGATGGCCGCCAAATGCGAACGTTCCACTCAATTGGCCAGCAGCGCGGGCGAGCCATCTAGCCTTTATACATATCTATGCCGCCACCTACTGTTCCTTATAGAGAGTATGCACATGACATCACCGTCGGGGAGAGGGACTGCGGTTACGCCCACTGAGTGGCTAAAGACAGAGCGGCAGCATTTGAGTACAGCGTGACATCGGCGGAAACACGTTAAAGTGGGAAAAGCTGTTGTGCGATAGACTGTACTAACAGATTAACAGGAATTCGGAGCTATCGTTTTACAGACTGCCAATAAACACTGAAAGGAGAAATAAATAGATTGTTAATGCCACTGTCCACAGACCACATGGGTTGATAAGTTGCTAGGGTCACTATCAAGCAGAGGTTTTACTTTCTACTTAAAAGTATTTTTCAAGTATTTGTATTTTATCTGTGTTTTTCTTTGGAAAACACATTCCAAAGCATATTATCATAATTTTTACTCTATTACATTTCATAAATAATAAGTGTTTTTTTTACATGTAATATTTAAGTACATTAACGTACTTTAACTCAAGTAAAAGTACACAATTTTAATGGAATTAGGTATTAAATAAATTTTAATATGCAATAATAATAAAGAATACATAGTATAATTCTATGCTTTAGAATGTAGTGAAGTAATGTTTTTCCCAATACAAACATCCTAATAAAGCACAGATGCTTGGAAAATGTAACAAATGTAACTAAGTATTGTCCATATCTGCTATCAAGTCCAACTAAATTCAATTTAAGCTGATAATAGTCAGTTTTACTGGAACTGCAGCTATGAAAACTAGCCATTTTATTGAACATTTTGCCACTCAACCGGGCGAGCTCTCGCGTGTTCACGTGGAAAAGTGACTTCAATGCATACCCTCTATAGATTGGCTTTGTCCCAATATTCACACTAAGCCTTAAGGTCTTCCTCGAAAGTGGACACTTGTTGGAAGTGCACTTAGCAGAACCCAAGGGCCCTAAGCTGTGAAGAGCAGAATTGGGACAGTTGGGACGTCACTATCTACGTCACTTCTGTTGTGATCTGGGGCTGGATTCACGAAAACATTAATATTAAAACATTGTTTTGTGTTAAACGATTTAACACATTATGTGTCATTTCATGTTGATTTTGAGTTCATATAAATAGAAGGGAAAACACAAGATGTGTTAAAACAACATACAGTGTGTTGTTCCAAAAATAACACAAACTAGGGCTGCGTCCGAAAACTCTAAATTGCTGCCTTCTGAGGCAGCTTTCCAAGGCAGGAAGGCATCAAGGCATGTCCGAGGCTGCGTCCGAAACCGCATACTGTATAGAAGGTACTGAATAAGATGAAGTATAGTATGAATCCTTGCAGTATGAAAGATTCGGACGTAATACATCCGCCATGTTGCTACATCACGTGACATACATCGTCATTACGTCATGTCATTCCAGCGCGAAAACAGCCGCATGATCTTCTTCGTTGGATAAATCCTCTGCCAGGGCATCATGGGATAGTGAAGTGTCCATTGTATGCACACTGCAAAATCTAACTGGAAGTAGTAGGTCATCCGAGTACTTTTCGCATACTGTTTTTCGAATACTATGTATTCGGACATACTACTCGCCTCGCCTACTGCATTTCGCGTACTATACAGTATGAAGTAGGCGGTTTCGGACGCAGCAAGAATTCAAAGTTAGGTTTACTTCCTGACTCCTGAGATACCTATGCGTGGGCGTACAATAGGAATGTGATTGGTCGAGCCTGGTCGAGTTCGAAAAAATAAAATGGTGGCCAAGGAAGCGACTGGAGCACAAATTTAGTGTAAATAAAGGTATATTTTCACTTTTTACACATTTTAATTGCATTTCTAGCGATAAATTAGTATTGTAGTTTTCAAATATGTGATTAGTTATCACAAAGGCGCTCTCTGTTTATATTTCAAACACGCTGCCTTTGAAGTGTGTCCGAAAGCCTTTCACTGAGCTGCCTTCATGCCTCCGAAGTCATTTCCTCATGCCTTGAGTTTTCGGACGCAGCCTAGATGTGTTGTCCTTAACCAGACACAAGATGTGTTATTTTAACACATTCATTTTAAGAGTGTAGGAGCATTACCGCCACCGACTGGACTGGAGTGTGGATCAGGATATGGGTTGTGAAATAAAGGAAGGGACATATATAATAAAAACAGTAAAAAAAATCTGCTGTATTTTCTCTTATTTAATTTGCATTCTTTTATTAATGTAATAATATCATCATATCTTGTTTGCTGCTTGCCCTACTGAAAAATCCAGCTAAGACTAGCATAAGGTGTGATGTCAATGTATGTGGATATCCATGTCTTAGGAGGTTAAGGTGGCAGTAGCTGGTTTAAGCTGGTCCTCCCAGCCTGGCAAAGCTGGTGGGTCAGCTGGTTTTCCAGCCTGAAGTTCAGCTAGACCATCTTAAAAAGTGACCAAAACACAGCTAGACCAACTTGCTACACCAGCAAAACAAGTTAAAACCAGCTTATGCTGGTCTTAGCTACATTTTTCAGTATGGATAAAGAAAAGTCATGGTATTTTACTTTATTCAATAATCAAATAAGGCGAGCTCTCATTATTGCATTTCATTTCAATCGTTCTGCGCTAGACAGGTATGTAAACTCATAAATGGACTCATTTATGCATTCCAATAGCCTGCTTATCCTACGCCATGAAAGTTTGTATTGTTTTCATTCTGGAAAAGTATAGATAATTAAGTGCATTAAAAGAAATGGGACATGCTAATTCTAATTACGAGGAGCCTATTTAGTAGGCCTACTGCGAATTGGGATGCATGGTCTGCCTCAGTGTTTATAGGCCACATGACATTTCCCCACTGAAAAAGTGACCAAAACACAGCTAAACCATCTTAAAAAGTGATCAAAACACAACTAGACCAGCTTAAAATGTGACCAAACCACAGACCAGCTTAAAACGTGACCAAACCACTGATAGACCAGCTTAAAACGTGACCAAAACACAGACCAGCTTAAAACTTGACCAAAACACAGCTAGACCAGCTTGCTACATCAGCAAAACCAACTAAAACCAAGCTGAGAGACCAGTTAAAACCAGCTCACCAGCGTATGCTGGTTTTAGATTCATTTTTCAGTAGCGATGACACTCTTCTCAAGTGTTGTATTAATTAAAGAGCTGAACAATGACCATTATTTTTGTTGCAAAAACTGAGATCATTGCATTTTAGTCCGAAAAAAGTAATCTTAAAAAGTTTTACCCTTATGAGCCTTAACATCGACACCTAAAAAAGGAAATGGTGCTACACAGCGCCAAAAGTGGTTCATTGACTCGTAATCATAGGGGAACCATATTGTGCTATGCTGATCCATAAGGGGTGTTATATTCATGCTTAAACACCACTTAGGGTTCTAGAAAGCTGCTATATACTGTAGGTGATCTGTAGCACTAAAATTATTCCCCTATGATTACAAGCTTTTGTGTAGCACCATTTTTTTAAGTGTATGAAATCAAAATGGACTCTATTTACTTTGTTAATAAAATGAATTTTAGTAGTCTTGTGGTAAACATTTTATATTTATCCATGCAAGTCAATCCGCCCCCTCCAAAAAAAATTGTCTTCATAATCTTCAGTGAAAATCGGAAAATACACTTACCCTAGGAAAGGCGGTCTGATGACATATTTGGCAGAAAACTCATTCTGATTTTTCTAGATCCAATCTATTTGCAATCGAAAAACAAGCCACACCTTCTATTTTCCATTTTTAAAGTTAACCAAACAGATCCAGTAACTCTGACATACAAGTAAGCATAAAAACACACAAAAAAGATTGTTGTTAACTTAAAAGTATGATTTCATGCTAAAAACTCCCATGACTTTCTTGGAAACACAAAAGGAGAAGTGTAACTAAAAGTGCTGGCTCCTCCTTTCCAACTACATTGTCAGAAAAGAATTGTCAAAATATGCTGTCACTGGGACTTTCAAAAAGTACATTGTTGCACCTAAAGAGTTCATATTAGTACCACAGAGGTACATATTTATACTTATTAAGAGATCTTATTAGTACCTCAAAGACTGCATATTAGTACCTAAAGGTACATATTTCTACAGTATATGTCTGTACCTAATGGTATGCATATCTTTTTAAAGGGTAGTGTTGTAGTGTTGAGACCGGTCTCAGTCTCGAGACCGTCTCAAGACCACTTTTTAAAAGGAATCGACCGCATTTTTTCTCGGTCTCGTGTCACACCCCGGGGGCGGACCCGAATAGACTAAAGGTCACGCCCCTCTCAACTCTTCCACCTCGAGGAGGTTCCCAAGACCACCCCAATGACCAGACAGACGAGTATACTACAATTAAAACAAGCTTTATTAAATATTTAAAAAGGGAAAGGGGGAAGGGGGAAGGGAAAAAGGGAAGTTTAAAACTAATCTGCTCTTCTTTGCCTCCAGGGCCACTTGGGGGAAAGACTGGAGGCCGGGGCTCTGGCCCAGCAATCCGTGGCGCGCTCCGCTTTTCCTGGAGGCAGAATCAAACCCTGTCCGACCAGGTAAATACTTCGCTGATGCTTGCAGTACTGGGGGATCCTCGTTCCCACACAGGGCCTCACTGGTTCAGGTAGGTATTTGAGTGCCGGGGGATCCTCGTTCCCACACAGAGCTTCACGGGTTCCAGGTAGGTAGCTGCTATAAGCACAGAACAGGTTATTTCTAGGTTGCGTTACTCACAGTGCCGGGGGATCCTCGTTCCCACCCAAGCTTCACTGGTTCAGGTAGGTATTTGAGTGCCGGGGGATCCTCGTTCCCACACAGAGCTTCACTGGTTCGGGTAGATAGCTGCTATAAGCACAGACAGGTTATTTCCAGGTTACGTTACTCACAGTGCCGGGGGATCCTCGTTCCCACACAAGCTCCACTAGTTCAGGTAGGTATTGGAGTGCCGGGGGATCCTCATTCCCACACAGAGCTTCACTGGTTCGGGTAGATAGCTGCTATAAGCACAGAACAGGTTATTTCCAGGTTGCGTTACTCACAGTGCCGGGGGATCCTCATTCCCACACAAGCTTCACTGGTTCAGGTAGGTCGTTGCTATAAGCACAGAACAGATTATCTCACAGGTTGCGTTACTCACAGTGCCGGGGGATCCTCGTTCCCACACAGAGCTTCACTGGTTCGGGTAAGTAGTTGTTATAAGCACAGAACAGGTTATTCCACAGGCCGCGTTACTCACAGTGCCGGGGGATCCTCGTTCCCACACGGGGCTCCACTAATTCAGGTAGGTTGTTGCTATAAGCACAGAACAGGTTATTTCACAGGCTGCGTTACTCACAGTGCCTGGGGATCCTCGTTCCCACACGGAGCTCCACTGGTTCAGGCAGGTTGCTGCTATAAGCACGGAACAGGTTATTTCACAGGCTGCGTTACTCACAGTGCCGGGGGATCCTCGCTCCCACACGGGGCTCCACTAATTCAGGTAGGTTGTTGCTATAAGCACAGAACAGGTTATTTCACAGGCTGCGTTACTCACAGGGCCGGGGGATCCTCGTTCCCACACGGAGCTTCACTAGTTCAGATAATAGACGAAGCTCTCGCTGTCACACCCTGGGCACAAAGCTTGATTTTCTCTCTCTCCCTATAGGATTCAGGCCGCAACAGATGTCACCATCTCGTGTCTCGTCGGAGGCTGGGCAGTTCGAACGCTACAAGCACAGCATACGCACAGCAAGTCAAGCGTAAACACCATCAATCAGTGAAACTCACCCACAGCACTCTTATACCACGTCACGTGAAATTTTAGATCGTCCTTGCCACCTGACCACGACGACCTCGAGAGATTGGTTGGGCAACAACTGGATCACAAAGGAGGGGGAAAAGTATGGTATTCACAGGCCCGGCGTGTCAGTTATCACTTCCCTGGCTCACCTGTACTTCCTCTTTCCCACAGGGCCACTGGCTTACTGGCGGGCGGTGCTTCGTCCGTGCTTCTGGTCAACCGCGGCTCACCCACGCTCTCCTCTCCAGTGGGGCCAGGGACCTCACGAAACACAAGAACACACACCAGGATAACTCTTCATACGAGACATTTGCAGAGAAGTATCACAGCGGTTACTCACGCTTGGTTGCCAATAACCTCTGTTCACGGTGCTCTCGATGGCTCTGTGTCCACTCCTTCTCACATAAACTCCACAATATCCCTTCGTCCACTGACTGTCTCTTACTCTCTTCCCCAGGAGAGCGATCCGACCAGCGTGGTCCGTCTGCAAAGCAGCAACACAACGTACACAACGTATACCACAAGCACACCGTTTGATGTCTGCAAGGTGTTTTTATACCCTGACTCTTCTCCTTGTCAGCCTATTAGCAACCGCTGTGTTAATTTCCCCCACCTGAGCGTGATCAGGCTTAATTTGGCTTCGGGGAAACCCCGGAAATGAAATGTGGAAGCCGGGTTCCGCCCGTCGTCCAAATAAAATGTGGAAGCCGGGTTCCGCCTGTCGTCCAAATAAAACGTCACCTGTGACATCCTCCCCCGCCGAAATGGTTCTAGTCCCTAGAACCGCTTCCGGTGACCCACTCTCCGTACCGGATGGGCGGCCGCCCCCGGGTCTCCCGCTGGGGGCGCTGTGGTAGGGGCTCTGGGGCTTCTTCAGCAGGTAAGTCATCCAGTTCTCCTGGAGCCTCTGGGGCTCCTTCAACAGGTAAGTTCTCCGGCTCTCCTGGAGCCTCTGGGGCTACGTCGTTCACTGGACCCACTACGACAGGTAAGTTCTCGGGCTCCCTTGGGGCCACTCGGGCCGGCCCCTCCGCCGGGCCTCTTGGAAAGATGACCCACCCTCCATACCAGGGGGTAGCAGTCTCCGGCTCCTTAGGAGCCACCTCTGTGACTAGCGGGGGATAATTTGGACAGGGGCGGATCATGTTCCGATGCACCACCCGATCCGGTCCAGGCTTCCCTTCTGGCCGGATCGTGTATACCGGCTGCCCCGGTCTCTGCTGCCGTTGCACAATGTACGGCCTCGCCTCCCACCGATCACTCAGCTTGCCTCCCCCTAGTCGCCGATTGTCCCGGACTAGTACTCTCTCTCCAGGGAGCAAGGGGGCGTCCCGTGCCGTCCGGTCATATAACCTCTTGTTCTTGTCCCCCGCCGCCTGGATCTTCTTATTGACCTGTTCGTATGCGAAGTGGAGACGGTGGTGGTGTCGTCCCACCCACTCAGTCACGCTCCCTTCTTGCTCCCCTCCAGGTGTTCCCAATAGGAGATCTGTGGGCAAGCGGATGTGTCTTCCAAACATTAAGTACGTGGGGGCATACCCCGTTGTACTGTGCACGCTGTTATTATAGGCTTGTAATAAATTCGGCAAGGCACTCACCCAATCATCCTGGCGTCTCTGGTCCAGAGTTCCCAGCAGATTCAACAGGGTCTGATTGAAGCGCTCACATCCTCCGTTTCCTTGGGGATGGTACGAGGTCGTATGGGTCTTTACACACCCGTACAGTTGGCATAGCTCTCGGATGACGCGGGACTCGAAGTTCGGGCCCTGATCCGAGTGCAGGAACTCAGGGCACCCAAATGGCTGGAACACTGCCCTCCATAATGCTGTGGCTGTGGTACTTGCTGTCTGGTCGAGGGTGGGGATAGCCCAGGCGTATTTGGTGAACAAATCTGTCACCACTAAGATGTTCTGGTACCGGTCCTTGGGACGACTCAGGGTCAGATAGTCCATCGCCACAATGTGGAGGGGGGCCTTTGCGTGGATCGGGACCATCGGTGCTCGGGGTTCCTGCCGGGATTTAAACAGAGTACATCGGGGGCATGCTTGAATGAACGTACTCACGGAAATCTCCATTCCTGGCCAATAGAAGTGTCGGCGTAGCAACGACATGGTGCGTTCCTGCCCCTGGTGTCCCATCTGGTCATGGTAGGCCTCTAACAGTGCCCGAACTTGGCTGGCCGGTACCACAATCTGGCTAACCTCCTCATCGGTCCCCGGGTCCCGTATGGTCCAATTTCTCCCATTGCCCCAGTATTTTTCGACCCACCTCTGTCTGGGCTTGTCTCTCGGCGGGGGTCGGTCGCCGGGCCTGCCTAAGCCACTCGCCTAGATTCCGCAGCTCTAGATCCTCCTGCTGTCTAGCCTTCCAACGCTGGGGGTCCCATCCCCAACTTACAGGTGCTGCCTCCTGTTGGCTCCCAGGCGCCTCCACTACGCCGACCATCAGTCCTTCCTCTCCTTGTTCTCCCTCGAGTGGGGCAGCGCCCCTCGAATCGGCCCTAGCTGGCAACCGGGAGAGGGCATCTGCGTTGGTGTGCTCCCGCCCCGGCCGGTACTGCAGCTGGTAGTTGTAATTGGCTAGCTGGGCCACCCATCGCTGCTCTACTGCTCCCAACCGGGCTGTCTGCAAATGTACCAGAGGGTTGTTATCGGTGACCACGGTTACCTTGGCTCCCCAGAGGTAGTCCTTGAATTTCTCGCTCAAGGCCCATTTCAGCGCCAGCAGTTCGAGCTTGAAAGAACTGTAATTTGTATCGTTTCGTTCAGCGGGATGGAGGCTCCGGCTGGCATAGGCGATCACCCGTTCCACTCCGTCTTGTTTCTGCGCGAGCACCGCTCCCAGGCCCAGATTACTGGCATCTGTATAGAGTAGGAAGGGTTGAGAGAAGTCAGCGTACGCCAAAATCGGGGCTTGTAAAAGTTCTTGCTTCAGGGCCCTAAAGGCCGTCTCACATTCTGGGGTCCATCCCACCGTGGGGGATCCTCGTCCCCGTGGTCTTCCCGTCCCGACCAGCAGCTGGTTCAAGGGTCGAGCGATCTTAGAGAACCCTTTAATAAATCGTCGGTAATAGCCAACAAAGCCTAAGAATGATCTCACTTGCCTTACAGTCCTGGGGGCCTCCCAGTCCCGAACTGCCGATACCTTCCCGGGATCAACGGCCACACCAGCTGCGCTCACCACGTGTCCCAGGAACTGCACCTTACGGCGCAGCAGGTGGCACTTCTCCGGTTGCAACTTCAACCCATACCTCTCCATCTCTCGGAACACCTTTTCCAGGTGTTGCAAGTGAGTCTCGAAGTCTGGGGAATACACAATCACGTCATCAAGGTACACCAGCACAGATTCTATTAACTAACCTCCCAAACATCGTTGCATCAGTCTCTGGAAGGTGGCGGGAGCGTTGCAAAGACCGAAGGGCATCCGGTCCCACTCAAAAAGACCAAACGGCGTGGTAAAGGCGGTCTTCTCTCGGTCCCGTTCCTCAACCGGTACCTGCCAGTACCCGCTGGCCAAATCCAAGGTGGAATACCAGGCAGACTTGGTCAAACTTGTCAGGGAGTCCTCAATACGAGGTAAGGGAAACGCGTCTTTCTTGGTCAAGCTGTTCAACTTCCTATAGTCCACACAGAACCTCCAGGCCCCGGTCTTCTTCTGGACAAGCACTATCGGTGCCGCCCATGGGCTACTACTCTCTCTCACGATCCCCTGCTCCAGCATACCTTGCAAAAGGGTCCTCACTTCGGTATATAGGGTGGGGGTATTGGTCGGTACCGCTCCCGACTTGGTGCAGCTTCTCCCGTAGGGATACTATGTCGTATTACCGTCGTGCAACCATAGTCCTCATCATGGGTGGAAAACACATGTTGCCATTTCTTCAGTAGCTTCTGTAGCTCCTCCACTTGTTCCTGCTCCAGGTCCTCTCCTCGTAAGGAGTCCCCTGTCAAGTGGGCCGGTACCTTGTTCTCCCTCGTCCTAGACGCTCCTACGGTTTGCGTTAGTGCTACCTCGACTACTGCAGGGTGCACTCGCCGGAAACTCACATCTTCCTTGTCCCGCACCTGATGTCCCTCGACCGACGTCACCGTCACCAGCCGCTGGTGCTTGTGTAAGTGTACTGGGTAGGGGTTTTCGTTACAGACTTTTACCGGCACTCGGCCTTGTCGCACCACCGTCAGTCCTCGAGCCACCCTCACCTGTGTGCAGTCTTCGTGAGGTTCAACCAACACCCAGCTCTCAGAGCCTCGACGCTGTTGTGGCACCCTGGCCCACACTATGGCTTCACTTTCTGCTGGCACCGACAATGCGAATCGACATGCTACTCGACCAACCTCTTCTCGGCCATCTTGGTTCTTAGCCAGCTGCACTCGCCTGCAGTCGGCCACTACTCGTTCCCAGCCTGGCCGCTCGGCCCTCGGTATTGTCTGAACGGGCCTAGCCCGAAATAGCTCCTCCCAACACTCCGAGAGGACATTCATACCCAGGAGGGCTCGATGACGGCCGAGGCAATGGTCCTGTACAATGATGACCCCCTTCTGCGGAACTCGTACTCCATACAATTCAAAGTCGGTAAGTCGATAGCCGATGTAGGGGATCACTAAGCCGTTCGCCCCCTTCAGGGTAAGCCAGGGCGCTTCAACCTTGTGTGTGGGGTGGGCTCCAAATAATTCATGGGACAAGCTTTCTGAAAATAAAGTCACTTGAGAACCAGTGTCGACGAGACAGCGCACCGTGGTGCCACATACCTGGGCCTCTACTATTGGGCTAAGCCCAATCATCCCGTCCTCGGGTTCCATTCTTCTATGGGGGTCACTTTGGGGGGCGCCGACCACATGACCCACTGTGGTCGGTCGTCTTAAAAACCCCCCTCGGAGGCTCTTCGTGGTCCGCACTGTCTACTCACATGCCCGGCGGTCCCACACCGATTACAAATGGGCCTCCCTTGCTCGTCCCACTCGAACCTAGGCCGACTCGCCTGCCAGGGCCGCCTCATCCCATCCCGGCCTCGCTCAGAGTACGTCCGTTCTCGGGGGCGGGCCCTTCTTCTTTCCTTCCCGGCCCTAGGCGCAGTTCCCCTACCAGGGCCTTGGTTAGCTCGGCCATCTGATCTCGCACGTCTTTTAAGAGCTCCATCTTCAATGTTTGTTTCCAGTCTGATACCTCCGAGGCTGCCGCCGGGCCACTCACTGCTGCACATACGGGGGCCACCTTAGCTTCCGCTTGGTCGCCTTCCAAGGCCATGGCCTCCTTTTTCAGGTCATCGAACGTGAGCTCAGGGTCTCGTCTAAACTGCACTCGGAGATTTTGTCGTAGGGGGCCCTCCCGTAGCCCTAACAGGAACTGGTCCCTTAACAGGGCCTCCTCATCTCCAATCCCATGATCTCGTCGTCGCTGTAGGCGTGTATACTGCTCGCGCAGCTTCAGGGCGAAGGCTCGAATGGACTGGTGGGGGCCCTGCTTACAATTAAAGAACTGCGCCCTCAGGACGGCCACAGGGGTGGTATCACCATACTGCTCGGTGAGGAAGTGGAAGATGGTCTGGGCTGTGGCTCGAACGGCTTCGGGGGCGGCCTGTACTTCTCGCCGGGCTTCTCCTCCTAGTGAGTTTAATACAAACTGCTGTTGTTGACTGGCACTCAGCCCTTGAAGGCCGGCCAAATACTCGATTTGGGCTCTCCACTCCGTCAAATGAACCTCGGACTCGACCCCAGTATACTTCTGCACCCAGGGGTTTCCCAGGAACACGGGCATGACACGGGGTGGTGTTTCCGCCCTTTCCGGCACAACACGGGGTGGGGTTTCTGGCCTTTCAGGCACAACACGGGGCGGGGCTTCGGGCAACTCGTCGTCGGCCATTGGAGGACCTTGGTCGCTCAACTCGAGGTGGAGCCCTGCCGACTACGCCAAATCTGTCACACCCCGGGGGCGGACCCGAATAGACTAAAGGTCACGCCCCTCTCAACTCTTCCACCTCGAGGAGGTTCCCAAGACCACCCCAATGACCAGACAGACGAGTATACTACAATTAAAACAAGCTTTATTAAATATTTAAAAAGGGAAAGGGGGAAGGGGGAAGGGAAAAAGGGAAGTTTAAAACTAATCTGCTCTTCTTTGCCTCCAGGGCCACTTGGGGGAAAGACTGGAGGCCGGGGCTCTGGCCCAGCAATCCGTGGCGCGCTCCGCTTTTCCTGGAGGCAGAATCAAACCCTGTCCGACCAGGTAAATACTTCGCTGATGCTTGCAGTACTGGGGGATCCTCGTTCCCACACAGGGCCTCACTGGTTCAGGTAGGTATTTGAGTGCCGGGGGATCCTCGTTCCCACACAGAGCTTCACGGGTTCCAGGTAGGTAGCTGCTATAAGCACAGAACAGGTTATTTCTAGGTTGCGTTACTCACAGTGCCGGGGGATCCTCGTTCCCACCCAAGCTTCACTGGTTCAGGTAGGTATTTGAGTGCCGGGGGATCCTCGTTCCCACACAGAGCTTCACTGGTTCGGGTAGATAGCTGCTATAAGCACAGACAGGTTATTTCCAGGTTACGTTACTCACAGTGCCGGGGGATCCTCGTTCCCACACAAGCTCCACTAGTTCAGGTAGGTATTGGAGTGCCGGGGGATCCTCATTCCCACACAGAGCTTCACTGGTTCGGGTAGATAGCTGCTATAAGCACAGAACAGGTTATTTCCAGGTTGCGTTACTCACAGTGCCGGGGGATCCTCATTCCCACACAAGCTTCACTGGTTCAGGTAGGTCGTTGCTATAAGCACAGAACAGATTATCTCACAGGTTGCGTTACTCACAGTGCCGGGGGATCCTCGTTCCCACACAGAGCTTCACTGGTTCGGGTAAGTAGTTGTTATAAGCACAGAACAGGTTATTCCACAGGCCGCGTTACTCACAGTGCCGGGGGATCCTCGTTCCCACACGGGGCTCCACTAATTCAGGTAGGTTGTTGCTATAAGCACAGAACAGGTTATTTCACAGGCTGCGTTACTCACAGTGCCGGGGGATCCTCGTTCCCACACGGAGCTCCACTGGTTCAGGCAGGTTGCTGCTATAAGCACGGAACAGGTTATTTCACAGGCTGCGTTACTCACAGTGCCGGGGGATCCTCGCTCCCACACGGGGCTCCACTAATTCAGGTAGGTTGTTGCTATAAGCACAGAACAGGTTATTTCACAGGCTGCGTTACTCACAGGGCCGGGGGATCCTCGTTCCCACACGGAGCTTCACTAGTTCAGATAATAGACGAAGCTCTCGCTGTCACACCCTGGGCACAAAGCTTGATTTTCTCTCTCTCCCTATAGGATTCAGGCCGCAACAGATGTCACCATCTCGTGTCTCGTCGGAGGCTGGGCAGTTCGAACGCTACAAGCACAGCATACGCACAGCAAGTCAAGCGTAAACACCATCAATCAGTGAAACTCACCCACAGCACTCTTATACCACGTCACGTGAAATTTTAGATCGTCCTTGCCACCTGACCACGACGACCTCGAGAGATTGGTTGGGCAACAACTGGATCACAAAGGAGGGGGAAAAGTATGGTATTCACAGGCCCGGCGTGTCAGTTATCACTTCCCTGGCTCACCTGTACTTCCTCTTTCCCACAGGGCCACTGGCTTACTGGCGGGCGGTGCTTCGTCCGTGCTTCTGGTCAACCGCGGCTCACCCACGCTCTCCTCTCCAGTGGGGCCAGGGACCTCACGAAACACAAGAACACACACCAGGATAACTCTTCATACGAGACATTTGCAGAGAAGTATCACAGCGGTTACTCACGCTTGGTTGCCAATAACCTCTGTTCACGGTGCTCTCGATGGCTCTGTGTCCACTCCTTCTCACATAAACTCCACAATATCCCTTCGTCCACTGACTGTCTCTTACTCTCTTCCCCAGGAGAGCGATCCGACCAGCGTGGTCCGTCTGCAAAGCAGCAACACAACGTACACAACGTATACCACAAGCACACCGTTTGATGTCTGCAAGGTGTTTTTATACCCTGACTCTTCTCCTTGTCAGCCTATTAGCAACCGCTGTGTTAATTTCCCCCACCTGAGCGTGATCAGGCTTAATTTGGCTTCGGGGAAACCCCGGAAATGAAATGTGGAAGCCGGGTTCCGCCCGTCGTCCAAATAAAATGTGGAAGCCGGGTTCCGCCTGTCGTCCAAATAAAACGTCACCTGTGACACTCGTCTCGGTCTCAGACAAAGAGGACTCGAAATTTTATTTCAAGACCGGGCAAGACCACAACTGATGGCACATCACAAATTTATTTTTAATCATTCATTTTATGCAGTTTATTCAGTTTTGGCATATGATGATGGCATTGTTTAAGCATTGTTTAAGTTTCTCCCAATGACAGTTTTTCTAATTTTATTACTAAAAACACCTACATTGTGTTAAGTGGATGGCAAGCCATGGAAAGAGAGTTCAGAATAAATGGTTTAGTTGATTTCAGCTCTTTAGTGTTTGTTCACTTTTATTTGCTTATAGACAAAGATAAATTCCCACATATCTGCAACGCCTTTGATTATTTTATCAACTTCTCTGATGGCACACACACACACACACACACACACACACACACACACACACACACACACACACACACACACACACACACACACATTCTGGTTTCCATGTTTTGTGGGGACATTCCATAGACGTAATGCATTTTATACCGTACAAACTGTATATTCTATTCCCCTTACCTGCCCCATTCCCTAACCCCAACCATCACAAAAACCTTTCTTGTACCTTAGATTTTCAAGAAACATCATCTTGTTTGATTTATAAGCTTGTTTCCTGCATATTTCACTATTTATTGGTTTAATTATAGCTTAATGCAGTGACTTGCACTTGTCTTGGTCTTGACTTGGTCTCGGCCTGTCTTGGTCTTGACCCTTTAAAGTCTTGGTCTTGTCTCGATCTCGGCCTGTCTTGGTCTCGGTCATGACTTGGTCTCGGTTTAGGTGGTCTTGACTACAACACTATTAAAGGGTACTGCCTCAGTGACAGCAAAAGCCATATGATGATATTATTAAGGTGATAAAAGAATGTGATTTTTGAGTGATATTTATATTACAAGGTTTTTACAAGGTTTTTCAGGCTCTATGCACCATAAAAATGAAACTTGGATCAACTTAAAAAAACTTAAAAATACTTCAAATTGATAACACCTAAAAAAATAATTTTCTGCTAAATTGAAAACTGGCTTGACTTGTCTTCTCAGGAGCACAAAGGGAGAAGTTCACCTAAAAGTGCTTGTTGCACAAAAGGTTCTACAGAAAAGGTAAAAAAAATGTTTAAGCCTGAATGGTACTTTGGGAAACCACAAAATGATTCTCTATGGCAGTGGTTGTGCCTTGGTGCCCCAGTTTTAGTTCATTGAGGAACCAAAATGGTATTTCTGTGGCATAACTGTGAAGAACCTTTCAATCACCTTTATTTTTGTGTACTGTTACCATCCAGGAGGTTAACCTGGAATTGAAGAGTTGAAGGTAAATAATAGCAAAACCTAATTATTATAATACCTAAGGCAATGCATGAGAACATCCAAAAAATTGTAGGGGCACATCAACCTGTTTTGAAATCAAGAACACACTGCTAACAGAACTTTTTTTTTAAAAAGGGTCATACGCTGCCTTTTACTAGTAACGACACACTTTAAACAACACAAGAAGTTATAAAGCATTTGTGGTAGTGACTGAGTGTATAAACAGGATTTTGAAAACTAACAATGTGGTCAATGCAAACCTGACTACTTCCTCATGATGTGGTGTATAGTACACTCTGAGCTTCAAGTGCTGTGTTTCATCTCATATGTGTGAGGAAATCTAGACTGCATGTTTATGGTCACACGCTTTAGAGGGAACATCATGAGGTTACAGTTCTGTAAGTTATTTCTGTTTTTATTTTTCATTTCTTTATTTATGTTTTGTCATCTAAACATGATGCATACATAGATTTATGATCGTTATTAATGTCTGCTTTTAATTTTGTTTCATCTCATAGATCTTCTCATATGGGCTCAAACTGTTGAGGCTTTGACAGATCAACTAACAGAATTGGGACAGAATGTGACTATAAACTGTGATCTAGATGGGAAAGAGGTTAACTGGTTTTTACTAAAACTACCAGATCCATCAGTTAAGATATTACGCTCCATGAAAATGGGACCTTTTTACTTCAATATAACATTTAAACAAAAATATTCTATTCAACCGAAACATCATCTGTTTATAAATAATGTCACTCTTGATGAGTTAGGAGTTTATTACTGTATGAACACCGACACAACAAGCAAACTAATCAGTGCCACCAGATTACACATCAATGGTAAGTGATTAAAGTTACTGTATAATGTTATAATTTGTTATTCACTGTTTAGATACAAACATAAAACATACATACTTACAACTACAAATGTTAACTTAAACCTTCAATGGTAGCACAGTGCTTAATATACAGTTCTATAGTCAACATTTGAAGTGAATCAAAACCTTTCATAAAAGTTGTCTTAAAACCAACACCCAATACCCATTCTTGTCTCTGGAAAACTTTGATGAACTTTTTTGATCCACTTCAAATGTTGAATAGTGTATGTTCTAAATTACAGTGTCAACTCCAGAAAAACAAAATAATACTAAGACGAAATGTACTGAGGAGAATCTGAAACAATGGCTAATTATATCCATCATATCTGCTCTGTTAAATGCTGTTTTGCTCGTTGTGATTATAGGTGAGTGATTTCTTTTCTCTACTTTAGATGTGAGATAGAAACACTACAGTCTTAAAAGAAGAGTTTAACCACAATTTAGCATTTGGCATTATGTACACACCCTGCTGTCATTTCACATTTGCTAAATATTTTACAATGCCCTTTATGTGCTGCATAAGGACTCACGAGCTACACAAAGAGCTTGAACAGTAAACTCTGATGAATGTAATCTACCTTGTGTGATACATTTCTAAAATCCTTTGAATTAATAAAACACCAGTAATAACTTAAAATAGTAGGTTTGAATTTACTTGCAAAACCAAGTTGTTTTTTAGTGCATCCACTACTTGCGTCTATAATAAAAATAGCAAATTATTACCACGCTGCAGACTTAAAAGGTTTAAAAAATCATTTATTCTGTCTGCAATCCAGCTTTTGATAATTACAAAGTAAACCTGGACTGAAACATCCTAGGATGTTTCTACTTTCATAAGAAATCCAGATTATTTACTCACCCCCATGTCATCCAAGATGTGTTTGTTTTTCTTTGTTCAGTCGACAGGAAATTACTTTTTTTTTTTTAAGGAAAACATTCCAGGATTTTTCAATGGACATCAATAGTTTCAATGCAACTTCAAGGTCTCTAAAAAATCCCAACTGAGGCATAAGGGTCTTATCTAGTAATAATACCATAACTTCTCGTCTTGCCCCATCCGTGTGATGCACCAGCCGTGTGATGCATACAGCGCAACCTTACGTATTGCAAAATCATGTGGAATGGTCATGCATTTATGGACCATTATAAACAATAAACTGACACAAAGACATTAATAAGTATAATTTCAAACACAACAACATCTGAATGCTCCTCTTTCTCCACACTTGTAAACACTGAAGCAATAGTTTCCACATAAGTCATGGCGCGTCACACGGCTAGTGCAAGATGAGAACTTTTTCTTCTTGCCAAAAATTACAACTGTTTCGGAAGATAAGACCCTAATGTCTTGGCTGAGATCATTCAGAGCCCTTTGAAGCTGCATTGAAACAGCAATTTTAAACTGCATTGAAACGGTTGAGGTCCAATAAAGTTTATTAAAGTGAGAAAAATCCTGGATGTTTTCCACTCAACTATTTATTCACTATGCTAAATTTTAGGTAGTTTATATACACATATGTATATATGTGTTTTTCGAGTTTTTATTGAATGTTATTTTATGTGATGCAGCTCTTCTATGGTGGAACCCAAGACTAATTTAACTTCAGCAAAATAAAGTTTGCCTTGCCTTTTTCAGTAGGCCTAAATGACAACAAATGTTTTGATTGTTATGCCATTTTGCAATCTAGATTTGAATAGTCAGTATTTTCATTTTAATGTTGCTACATTATTAAAGTTAAATCTGTATTCACTTTGTTATTCCAAGGACTAATGAAAGTGTTTGTGTGTGGAAGTAAGACAACCAGCAAAACCCCAAAAACTCAGGATAACCTGCAACAACCTGAAGATTCGGGGCAGGTAAACAGCTAATAAAATCACAACATTAGTTTTGAGACAATTTTAAAGTCATTCACTGTTCAAAATCATAGAAACAACAGATTTGCATCTATGGGATTTTAAACCCTTTAACTGAACTCTGGGTCCATTTAAACCTCACGCTAAAGCCACTTTCAATAATAGGCAAAGCAACATTACACACTTAAAAAGTGGGTCAGGACTGCTTTTAAGCCTGGCTTATGAAACCACAACTGCAGTGCTTACAAAGTGAAATGAGTAATACTGTGTGCATGTGTTCAGTGAGACCTTTAGCAATAGACAACCAATCAAAAACTACCCCAGTACTGACCCCATTATATATTTGTGTGCTTGATGTGGTTACAGACCCTTTTACATGCATGTAGTGTCTGCGTCTGAGAGAAATGTTTGTCTGCAAATGCATGGCGGGGAAGACACTTAAACATTTCTTTACCGCGATGCTATAGAAGACTTATTTCTTTTCATTAAAGAACTGCTTGATTAAATGCTTTATACTTTTTATAATCTAAAGAATGTTTGAGATAATTTCTGAAGATGTTAAAGGTCCTTTAAAAAACCGTTCAGCCAAAATCGGTTCTTCTGTGGCATTGTGAAGCGTCTTTAATTTATAAGAGTATAGTTAGAGTGAAAAGAACCTTATCTGATATAAGATGCAACATTACCACAGATGCACCCATGACTTTGTTTGTGCAGTGTTACTGATCTTCAATTAAAAACCCAGATAAGGTTCACAAATGATAAATCATAAAATCTGACTTCACTGGATTTACAATGACCATGAGGCAACAGCAGCGTGTCTACATGAACATCAGATGCTAATAATGTATTCTCTCGTTGTTGTTTTTTCAGTACGCTGAGGTGACTTTTTCCACACACTGCAAGCCCACCCAATTCAACAGCACTTATGCACTTGTACAGCTGCCTACATCACAAACTTGTAACAACAAATAACTTCATTTAGTTTCCTATTGCGTTATGATTTACTTTGTTGTGTTCTGTATGTAAATGTAATAATGTGTTATTATTAGATATGACATCTCTGTGGGAAGGGATGTTTTAGAAATAACTACGGAAGTTGTGCTTAACATTTTCTTTTAATAAAGAGTCACATGGGACATGTAAAAAAATGATGACTACATTTTTATTTAATATATTCCTACGCTTTTAGATGAAAATGGCTCCTAGCTGTCACTATAGGAGGACCGTTTCAAAAAATGCATCTTTGCATCTAAAGAGTTTATTTTAGTACATTAAAAGTGCCAAATGTATAAATATCTGTACCTAAATGGTACATATTTGTACTAAATGACATTTCTGAATATAAAAATATTAAAATGTATATAAGCTGAATCTGTTTTAAACTATAGATTTCCAGTAAAGCAACACATGCACAGCTTCACTTATACGTGGCTAACACCTTGTAACCCACATGTTGCATGTTTTTCTAAGCTCAGAGACATGTTTCACAATACAAACCTCAAAGTCTGGCCTACTTTTTAAATCATTTAGTATACATACTCTTTTAAAATAAAAGTGCTTCACTATAGAAAAATAATTGTCATCTGAATTGTTTCATAAAGACCCCTTAACATCCAAATTGCAAAGTACGTTTTTTTTGTAGTCCATAAAAGTTCTTTGGATGATAGTTTTGGACTAGATTAGTCCATGTCACATCTTACCCCATCTCCCACATCTCTGACCTCGTCTATACAACACACATTTCCTATCAGGCCTTTACTTCCTCATGAAGTTACAACATGCTTACCCCTCACGTCACCAACTTAAATTGGTCATCAATAGAAAGCATTCTGACCTGCAGTAGCATGCTATGGTTCACCAGTTATAGAGAACAGGAAAGACCTGCAGCGGGTGTTAAGAGCTCAAGAGCACTATAAAATGTCTGGGTTATTTTTAATCCATGTTTGGTAAATATTGGACAGAACACACCGCTGGGATAAAATTGACCCAATGCTGGGTTGGTATAATCCAACTGCTGGGTTATTATAACTCATGGTTGCAAAACAACAACCCAACATTGGGTAATTTTTAACCCAGCATGTGATAACCCTAAGGTGCAATAACCTCACATCCGCTATATTACTGCATTACTGTAAATACTACCTTACCCACAAATGAATATGATGAAGTTTGTTTTTGCATGAGAGCAGAGGATTTCTTAAACTGTGTTCCAAACAACTTTGGTCATCAAAATGTTTCTCCTTGGTGAGCATTAAGATGATATAGGCACATGTCCTCTTTCATGCAGATTTGCAACATCTCCAGTCAATTAAAACATGTTCATTATTGTGTTACGGCAGCAAAGTCCTTGATTATTAAGCCAGAATGAGAGTATAGTTCCTAGCCTTATCGGCCTTTTGATATTTTTCCTATTTTAAAACTTTATTCTTATGTAGTACTAAGACAGACAGAAAATTAAAAGTTGCGATTTTCTAGGCAGATATGGCTATGAACTATACTCTCATTCTGGCGTAATAATCAAGGACTTTGCTGCCGTAACATGGCTGCAGCAGGTGCAATGATATTACCCAGTGCCCGAAAATAGTTCCTGCTATTGAAAGTAACCAAGGGGACTATTTTCAGGTGCTGCGTAATATCATTGGAAAACATTGAAATTCTTTGGTTATTTTTTAGCGTGATGCTAATGGTCTAATCAGATTCAATGGCTTATGCTAAGCTATGCTAAAAGTGCTAGCGCCACACACAGAGATCAGCTGAATGGATTCTAAAATGTAAAAATCAAGTGTTTTACTTTAGGGGAGCTGGAAAATGAGCATATTTTCAAAAGTGGAGGGTTCCTAGAAAGTCACCTTCTATTTTGTGTAGCTCAACAATCTTTTGCTGCACGTCAGCACTCTTTGGTTTTATCCACTGTGATGACTGATTATGGGGACTTCAGGTTTGTGTTTCTTAATATTTATTTTCTAGTGAAACAGGAAGCCATGACTGGACAACATCATGTTTCTGGTCAGTGTTAATATAGTTTAGAGATATTTTAGTCCTAAAAATTTCCAGGGGTGCCAATAATTGTCCACTCGATTCAGCACTGGATTATTTGCGCTTGCACAACTATATAATTATTTCGATTTTTTTATTTAATTCCCATCGTTTGGGCCCAAAGTGCCCATTTGATAATCCGGCCCTGACTAAGACGATCTAATGAGCACTGGTCACTGCAGCAGTTTCATATGATGTGTATGGCCTTTACTTAAGCAAGGGGGCGACATTTGGCTAATATAAAAATATGAACATCATACAAATAGGCAGGCCACAGCTATATTAAATGCCATTTTTGATAACAACATAATCCTAAACAAAAAATATATCTTCTATAAAAAATGGCACCGTTTATTAAAAAATTTTTTTGAATACAAATGGGAATATATATATATTGTTTTATAGTGAAACAAACCAAAAAATAAAATGAGATGGATTGTAACAGTTTATTTATGTAAGATTTTACTAAGAAATGAAACTCACATTAAAACAGTGGAAACTAAATACCATGGCATTCGCAAAAACGGTGGGTTGAGTGAATTATCAGGTTGAGGACTAAAAGACTAAAATGTGGTCAGTGAAAACTCGAGTTACTTCCTCCTCTTAGTTCTAAGAGATTTCAGTTTATTACTCACCAGTGTGAAGACATCAACAGGCAATAGACGTCAGGATGAATTTGTTTCTCAAATGCTTTAACTTGAAGATTATGCAACTTCTGCTATGTAAGTTCATTCTAGTTTATAAATATGAATTCACTTTCCATATAGCAATTAGTCATTTATGATTGTCTTTGATTTCGTCTCTTAGATCTTTTCATATGGGCTCAAACTGTAAATGCTTTGACGGATCAACCAACAGATCTGGGACAGAATGTGACTATAAACTGTGATCTAGATGGGAAAGAGGTTTATTGGATTTTACTAAAACTACCAGAACCACCAGTTATCATATTGCGCTCCACAAAACATAAACCTTTTCACCACAATATAAAATATAAACAAAAATATTTTATTCAATCTAAACATCAACTGTTTATCAATAATGTCACTCTTGATGAGTTAGGAGTTTATTACTGTATGAACACAGACACAACAAGCAAAACATTCAGCAATGTCACCAGATTACACATCACTGGTAAGTGATTAAAACATGTTAACTGTATACATTTTAACATAATTACAACTAAAACATCAACTAAACCGTTCAGTGATTGAACAGTGTTTGTTATAAAATTACAGATCAAATTCCAGGATGCCAAAATAAAACTGAAGTGACGCATGTTGGGCCGACTCTGACAGAATGGAAGATTATTGCCATCATATATGCTGCATTTAATGCTGTTATGCTCATCGTGGTAATAGGTGAGTTGATTTATAATTTGTAAAAAAACAGCATGATCTCATAGGATAGCTTGATATATTACCACATTACCAAGCTTTCATTATCCAGTGTTTGTGTCCTGAATTAAAAAATGGCATGTCACATGCGGTTACTTCACACTAATGCTACTGATGCACATTTGGACTGGGTAAAATTTACTTTTCAAATGAAATCTGATTTACAATTTTATTTAAATTCACGCCTTGAAAACATGATAGGCATCCGTGGTACTGCTCTAAAATGGTTTAGATCATTTTTAACGAATAGAAAATTCTCTGTTAATTTAGGTAAGTCTTTTTCTTCTGCTGCTGCCTTGACCTATGGAGTACCACAAGGCTCCATTCTTGCACCAATGCTTTTTAGTCTCTATATTTTACCTTTAGGTTCTATTTTTCGGAAACACGGGATTTCCTTTCATTTCTTTGCTGATGACACTCAAATATATTTGCCGGTGTGTAACAAGACTAACTCATCTCTAGATTCCTTAAAAAATTGTTTGAGGGATGTGAAAATGTGGTTATCCAATAACTTTTTAAACTTAAATGATAATAAAACTGAGCTGATTTGGTTTGGCACCCCTGAAATATGTGATCCTTCAAAACTAGGAGAACTGTCCCCATTCTGTAAACCAGTGGTTAAAGACTTAGGGGTTTTGCTTGACTCTTCTTTGAAATTTGATAATCAGATAAACGCAGTGGTGAAATCTGCATTTTTCCACTTAAGACTATTATCTAAAGCGAAATCTTTTCTGTCATGTAAAGACTTGGAGGTGTTAATCCATGCCTTTGTGTTTTCAAGATTAGATTACTGCAATTCTCTCTATATCGGTGTCTCTCATTCCACTTTAAATCGTTTACAAGGAGTACAGAATGCTGCTGCAAGACTTTTGACTGGAACCCGTAAATTTGATCATATTTCTCCTATTTTAGATTCTCTTGGTTGGCTTCCTATTTCATTGAGAGTTGATTTTAAACTTCTCTGCTTCGTTTATAAGTGTTTAAATGGTGTAGCTCCCTCTTATCTTTCTGTACTTGTTAAGGTGTACGAGCCCCCTAGGTCCCTAAGATCTGAAAAAAAAGGGACACTCTGTATTCCAAGGTCCAAGTTAAAGCGAAGGGGTGATCGGGCTTTTTCGGTAGCTGCTCCTCGGCTCTGGAATAGCCTTCCACTCCAGATTAGATCTGCCCCCACATTTGGGTCTTTCAAAAACTACCTGAAAATTCACCTTTTAAGTAAAAGTCTGTGAGTTGAGATCTACGACTTCTATATGTGTGTCTTTCCTGTATATTATTTTGTTATGTTTTACTATGATATGTTTTTATATGATGCGCTTCTGTACGTTTTTATTTTTATTGTTGTATGGCTGTAAAGCACTTTGGTTCAACTGCCCGTTGTTGGAAATGTGCTCTATAAATGAATAAATAATAATAAATAAATAAATAAATAAAGGACTTGCAGTGGCTCTTGTTCATGAAAGAGCCAGAAAAAGCACAAAACAATTTGAAGATATCGACCCACAGGAGCTCATGGATTTTGAACAAGACTCAACACAAATAAAGGTGAGATAAAACTGATTATTATTTAATATCACAATATAAAACATAAAGGATCATTTACATTCACTACATGTGACACTACATTATAATGCTTATATGGCTACTTGGCAAATAAATAAATTAACATTTATTTAAGTTTCATTTATGTTAAGTTGAAAATATCACATTGTAGAAGATTGGTGACAATTAATTACCCAATTTATTTTTAGTTCATTAGTAATATTTGACTTCATTTGAGGAAAACTGCAACACATTTATAGATGTTTTAAATGCTAATATTAATTTCTTTATTGTTTTTCAGTATGTTCTGGTGGACGTTCCCACACTATAGGTTTTAGTCTGTCCATGTCAACGACACCTATACAACTGCCCGAATGATGAACTCCTTAACATGACTGATCCTGCTTCATTTTTTTATATTATTTGATAAAGTATATTCATTATGTATTGCATAACTTTATCTGGATAATCTTTCATCTTAAAATTTTCCAGCAGACTCAGTTTATAACCCAAAGACTATTTTAAAACAAATCAAACATGTATAAATCATTTGTGTAAGTTATTGAGTTTACGAATTAAAGACAATGTGGTCAGTGCAAACCTTAGTGCTTCCTCATGGTGTGGTGTGTAAAAACTGTATGTTTCAAAGCTCTTGGTTAAAGTGTCATATCTGAGAAGTGTGAGAAAATGTATATCATGTTTATGATCAAACACTTTAGCTTGAGTCAGGCTGTATACTGACTTTCAACAGATTGGAATGTGACTATAAATTGTTATCTAAATTATTTTACTACCAGACTACAAGTTATTATGCACTCATACCAAAACATGTCTACTACAATTTAAGATTAATACATAAAATAATTTAAATAAAATAAAATAATTTATGCATAGACAAATACGTACACTTTAATGGATTCTCCTGTGAAGTCTTAGGCCTGCATGAAAAATAAAGTGTTTTTATTTGATTAAAAAATACTAAAGCAATACTAAAATTTTGTTAATTATTCATCATCCATGTTAAATTATAATTAATAAATTAGAGATTTCTACCCTATAAGCAGATCGCATCACAAACAGTAAGCAGAAATACTTGAAGTTAGAACGGGAATAAAAAGTTTGGTGAGGTTTTTTTTATTGTCCAGGCATAAGAGCTTGTGTGCCGAAATATATTTCATGTCAAGCGTTTCAGATCACTGGAAAGCCCAATGAGATCGTGTGACCGGGGCCTTTGCATCCAATTCCCGTAGTAAGGGATCCTTTCGAACGCTTAATTTTAAATTGTGTAGGGTCGCTTCCTTAAAGCAAACACCAGTAAATTCTTACGCTGATGTGCGCAGCTACTCGGTTTCCTGAGGCGGCCCTCGGCGTAACTTAAAAGCAAAGACTAGTCAAAGAACTCATCAAACTCTGTTCAGTCTGCCTCGAGTAATCCAAACAGACAGAGGAACTAATTTTACGTCCAAGATGTTTAAACATATGCTGACTGGAATTTTGGTGTCACATAAAATGTCCCACTGGTTATTAAAAATTTGGCAATCAGGCCATGCAGAGCTACGCTCAGGCTACGGATAACCTACGGCGTAGACCTTACACACGATTATAACATGGGCTTTAGTTGGGCCAGAGCAGGCCTGTCGGAGCGCACAACAGTACCGGTTTGGAAGAGGTTTAAACAGTTATGGGCACAGAACTACGTTTTTTAAATCGCAAAAGTGCAAAGAAATTACAGGGTTAATCCTCGTAAACTTGATTTTATGAAAACGGATGTGGAATACATGTTGCATATTGGATTAGCAGAACCTAGCCAAAGCGCCTGGAGTTCTCCTTGCCTTGTAGTACCAAAAGCTAATTCAACATTCCGGTTCTTTACAGATTTTCGGAAGGTAAACGTCGTGACTAAGGCAGACTGTTCCCTTTACCAAGAATAGATGACTGCATCGATAGGGTTGGTCCTGCCAAGTTCATTTCAAAGCTTGACCTATTTAAAAGGTACTGGCAAGCCTGTGCTGCTGAAACTTTAGCATTTGTCACCCTCGACTACTTCTGTCAATATTCAGTAATGCCGTTCGGATTATGCAACGCGCCATCCACATTTCAGCCCCTAATGCAATTGGTACTCCATGGGATTCAAAATTGTGACGAATATCTTGATGACATCGTTGTGCCGACAACATAAGAACGTAACACATAGGATGGAGTTCAAAATTAGGCAGCCCCCACCTTTTGTTTATTGTGTTGGCTGACTCAAACCCACTGACTCTGAGACACTTCCTTATTTTTATATGAAAAGGAGATATTATTATGACTTTGAAGAAATAAACTTCTCTTTTAACTTCATTCCGAGACGTTGTGGTGTGTTTGTGGGAGCAGGAGACACACGTACCTTGTGTTACCCTATGTGTTATGTTCTTATGTTGTCGGGACAGTTTGTAACTACATATATTTGTGTGTGTGTGCATGTGTGCATGTGGTTGCCAACCACCAATAAACACTAAAGAAGAAGACGACAGCATGGGGTACATATTTTGACCACTATTTTCTGAAAGTGTAAATGAGCCATGTTTTCCCACTTCTTCTTCACACTTGATTTTCTGCCAAAATTCTGGTTTTCTGATCTACAGAAGAAAGTCACACGTGGATTTGGTAAATGAGTACAGAATTGTCAGTTTTGAAATAAAAATTGGGTTTTTACAAGGTTCTTTGTCAGACTCTATATGCACTGTAAAAGTTGGATCAACTACTGGATCAATTATTTCAATTGGCAACACCTACAATTTTATTTTTATATAAAAATATTAAAAACTAAATGTATAAGCTGAATCTCTTTTAAACTATAGACTTCCAGTGTAGCAACACATGCAAAGCTTCACTTATACGTGGCTAACACTTTGTACCCAGGTGTTGCATGTTTTTCTAAGCTCAGAGACATGTTTCACAATACAAACCTCAAAGTCTGGCCTACTTTTTAAATCATTTCTTTTAAAATAAAGGTGCTTCACGATGACATAGAAACATTTTTTTCAGCTGAATTGTTTCATAAAGACCCCTAACATCCAAAGTTTTTTGTTTTTGTTTCAAAATAGTTTTTTTTGTAGTGCATAAAAGTCCTTTAGATGATAGTTTTGGACTAGATTAGTCTTTTAGCAAACACACCTCTCCCCATCTCCCACATCAAATCTCGGCTGATCTCCACAACATTTCCCATCAAGCTTAACAGAGGCTTTACTTCCTCAAAAATTACAACATGCTTACCCCAACATCACCAATTTATATTGGTCAGCAACAGAAAACATCTTGAAGCAGTAGCATGTTATGGTTTACCAGCTATAGAAAACAGGAAAGACCTGCAACAGGTGTTAAGAGCTGAAGAGCATTCATTGCACTATACAAATGGATGGGTTGGACAGAACACACCGCTGGGTTAAAATTTATATCATTTTTAAACAAGCATGGGTTCATTTTTTTAAGACTAAGGTGCAATAAAGTTTAAAAAATTGAATTATTATTTTGAATTATTATATTTTTTATTATAAAAATAACTTAAGGCCATTTAATGTTTTATTTATACCAACTCCTCACTAGTCAAGAAAGTTTAAAGAGGACATTTCACAGGACTTTTTTAAGATTTCAAATAAATCTTTGGTGTCCACAGAGCACATATGTGAAGTTTTAGCTCAAAATACCATATCAATAATTTATTATAGCATGTTAAAATTGACACTTTGTAGGTGTGAGAAAAAAAATTGCCGTTTTTTGAATGTGTCCTTAAAAATGCAAATGAGCTGATCTCTGCACTAACCGTGGTTGGATAGTGTAGATTAAGGGGCCGTTTAATCCCCTTCTGACATCACAAGGGGAGCAAAATTTCAATAAGATTTTTTCACATGCTTGCAGAGAATGGTTTACAAAAAATAACTTACTATGTAGATTTTTTTCACATTTTCTATGTTGATTATTGCACGTAAACATGGAAAAAGTCAGATTTTCATGATATATCCCTTTTAAATTACATATTTATTTAAGTTGTTTAAACTTAATGTAAGTGCAACAAGGATTTTATTTACAGTGAATTATATATTTTTAGTTACATTGTTGTCTGTTTCCCTGCCTGTCATCCCTAACCGGACTTCAATTCCCATAATCCTCTTCACTCCCTCACCTGTCATCTATTATGTTTATCATCATCATTTTCTATTTATACCCCGTTGTTTCCCTTAGGCTTGGTCTGTTATTGTCAATGTCTGTTGTTGTCATATATTAGTGTGTTTATTCGTGCTCATTTTTAGTGATTGCAAAATTAGGTTTCCTGAAGCCCTGACCCAAGCTTCGAATCGTTCGAAACACCACACGCGCTGACGACACCTGCTGGTCAAAATAGTGTAAAAGCACCAAGATCCGTCCAAACATTTTACACTTTTTACAAAATAATAGCAAGATTGTTCTAAAAATATGTTTATAAGACAAAATAAATTATTTAATTTAATTAAGACATAATTAAAAGTGTATTCTGTGGTTTTAGTTTTATTTATGGCAAACACATCATTAAAACTAACTCCCTTTTTAATTATGCACATTTTTGTACAAAAAGTAGAAAAAATTGTAGTGTTATTCGTCAGAAGGATGAATGTTTTGTGAATTTGCATGATAAAACACCCGAGTTCAGCTAACCATATTAGACACTGGTCATTTGTGATCAACTCACACTAGTGGTGAATCGTCGGATTTTTTAAACAGTTATGACGTAATGAAAGGCTTGTTCGACTTCATGCGGCGCCGCAAGAATCTGCAACCGGATGACGTCAAAGTACCACGAGAGCTAGAAGAAATTAGACATCGTATTATTCCTCAAATTATTCTCGCGGTACTTTGACGTCATCGGGCTGTCGGTTCTTGCAGCGCCGCATGAAGTCGAAGAAGTCTGAAGCATCGTTTGCTAAAATCACGTGACTAGCCAGTTTGAAACACGCTCCGAACCAATGATTCGAAATCAAAAAAGATTCGTAAAAGTTTCGCAACACCTGAACACGCCCACTTCCCCGAGGACCCCGTCCCTGGCTAGGTGAACACTACATACAAACACAAACATGGCACCAACCATCAAAGAGATCAGTGTTCATTACGATCCGATAAATGAAAGCAATACATTTGCTAGCGGTGACATTGTGGAGGGGCGAGCTGTTTTGGAAGTGACCAAAGAAATTAAAGTGGACAGTTTGTTCGTGAAGTTTACGGGGGACGCACACGTACACTGGACCGAAGGCTCAGACGATGATGAAAGAAGCTACAGTGACCATGAAAGATACTTCAAACTAAAGCAGTATTTCATTCAAGACAGCTCTAAAAGAGGTAAAATTATATAACGTTAAACGTTACTTATAAAATATTTAGCGTGTGTGCAATCCTAAGTTGTAACTTTTATACGTAAACAAACATGACTAACATCAGTGTTAATACGTCCGTGAATACATTTGATGTCCAGTCCGGTGATAAGCATTGCTGGAAGAATGCATTTGACAAAAATGTGCGCAAAGAAAAAAAAAAAGGAAACGGAGCCATTCGTAAGAACCGGAAATGGGATCCGAAAGCTAAGCATATTGGGTGGTCATCAAAATATCCAAAGCCTAATATCCAAAAGCGATCAAATAAATCATTTAATTTAGACTTTCTCTGTTTAATAGAAACCTGGCTCCATGAAAACTCCCCATCTGCTGTTCTCATAGTTCCGCATTATGATATTTACCAAAGGTACAGAATTGACGCAAAAGGGGGTGGAGTTATGGTTATGTAAGAAAAAACATCCACTGTTACGAGAGAGTCAATTGCAAAATCAAAAAGATCTTGACATTCTAGCCTTGAGTATGATCATCTCGCCTCAGAGGTAGTTATTTATCGACTACCTTCCTCAAACATTAGTTTTTATATTTTTTTTAAACAGTATTAGGTGAACTCGATTTTAAAGAAACACCCCCACATTTTGGGAATTTAGCCTATTCACCGTATCCCCCAGAGTTAGATAAGTCCATACATACCTTTCTCATATCTGTGCATGCTGTAACACTGTCTGACGCAGCCCCCGCTAGCTTAGCTTAGCACAAAGACTGGAAGTAAATGGCTCCAGCTAGCATACTGCTCCCTATGAGTGACAAAATAATGTGAACATTTTTGTTTATGTGTTGTGATTTGTATAGTCACACGATATTTTGTGAGAAAGAAGAAAATCATAATGGGTCATTTTTTAAATTGGGAAAACAAGTCCTCAATAACTAAACTCAAGCAAGTTTCTGATGGTTTTAATTTGGTTTAACTGGTTAAAGGTCCAACAAGAATATCAAATTGTACCAATACCCAAATTGACTTTATATTTAGTAATAGACCAGAAAGAATAACAAAATCATTTAATATGATAACATTAGCCTCACAGCATAATTGCCTAAGTCATATTTCAATGTTTTTGGAAAACACGAAAAAACACAATATTTAAAATTAGAAATCACATTGTTATGCTAAGGCAGATAATGTTTTTGGGTTTTAATAAGTGTTGTGCTTGGCTAAGGACATAGGCAGAAAGGCAGGATGATGCAGCAGTGGAAGGAGAGTAAAAGTAGGCAGATATCACAAGTTGGCCAAAATGACTTTTAATGGCAATTAATGCTATAAGGCTTATCTCAAAAAAGCTCTCCTACAAGCGAGTTACGAACGCTGGCAATACGGTTTTTTTTTGGCATTTTGAAAAATAAACAATAAGCCGGCTATAAAATGGGATGATTTACTTCCTAAAAATGACCAGTCAAATCTTTACAGAAAAATTGCAATCTACAATTCATGACTTTTTACATTTAATTATAATTGAAAACAAGAGACAAAATATCCCTTGGCTGAAGGGGAAAGTTCTAAAATTAATGAAAGAGCAGGACAATGTTTTAAAGATTGTTATAAATATTAAAGATGGTTAAGAAATACTGTAACTAGAGAACTGAGAAAAGCTAAGGCTGACTTTTTCATTGTAATTGCTGACATTCTAACGGTAATTCAAAAGCAAAATGGAGTCAGATTCAAAAATTAACTTGTCTAATTTATTTATAATAAAGAATTTTATTGTATTATTATAGTTTAATATTTTAGGATGCCTAATAACATCTGGCAAGAGGACTGCCGATGAAAACTAGCCTGTGGATAATTCAGGTACTCTTATCGAGGATTCACACCAGCCACATTTGAGGTGTCAAATTCGCGTCTACCGTGTCTAGTTTGCCACTGGAACATTTTGAGTTAACTCGCTTCATTCACGCGGAAATTTGCGTCATGGGAGGGGCTCCTGCAATTCCGCTCGCTTCATGTTATTACGTCACTACTAGAGCAAGCTCCTGATTGGTTAATGCGGCAAATTTTTCGATACGATCCAAAATATCAGATTGGTGCATCCCTTTCAGTGCATTTTACAACTGGTATACATTTTGTTTTATCCCTGTGTTCAAACCCCTGTCTTTTGGGCTGCTGTTTTGTTTTTACACCTGCTTTTTGTTTCTAATTTCTATAGGTAAAGAAGAAAAGAATACGACTCTTATAAGTGGAGAGATTTGTAAGTAGGGGTATTTTCTATTTATAGATGCATGTCCACAGTAATGTTTTATACTGTATATGTAAAATGATTGTAGAATTAACTGTATAAAATACAGCCATTATAATCTGTTAAAATAGCCCCCGCACACACATTTGTATTTGATATTTTAACAAAAAATTCATACCTGTATTATTATTCACAGATGGACAAACTGTGAAGCCAGGGTGCCATGTTTTTCCATTCAGATTTCAGCTGCCACAAATGTGAGTGATATTACAAAATTGTTGACATGTAAAGTGAAATGATGCAATAGTCAGTTGGTGTCATTCCCTGATTCCCTCAGTCCTGATGAGCCATTGAATTATTCGAAAATAATGCACAGCTGTGCTGTTTTACCGCGAGTGTGCAGTATTTTCAATTATTCCGCTTATTCCACGGTTATACACTACCAGGCATTGCTATGGTGCAAAAAGACACTTGACAAGGTGTGCGGTTATCGAAAAATAATGCATACCCGGGAACATTTCTGAACCAATCAGAAAACAGCCTTCAACAGACCCGTGGTATAAGGTATTATCCAAAAATGTTTTTGCAGCTCCAGATTTCACTCTCTTTTTGTACCTTTTGGATATTGTTAACATGTACTAATAAACACTTACACACCAGAGGAAATGTAAAAACATGAATTTGACCATTGGTGCTTTTTTAATTTCAGGAATATGCCTCCATCTTTTAGCGGGCATCATGGATGGGTAAAGTACATTTTGGGAGTAAAGCTAAACAGGCCTTGGAAGATGGCTTCTACTAAATCAACAGAATTGACCTTTGTGTTAAGAAATGATGGCACCAAAGATCATTTACTGGTATGAGTTCAGAATATTTGTGTTAAAATAGCAGTTCTCAACAATAGGGCCGCAGAGTGAATGGAAGTGTGCAGATTCACATTTATTGATTATTTATTTTTCAGATGCTTTTATTTAAAGTGACTTACGATTTCTAATTTTCTCGCTAGATGTAGTGAGTGACTTTTCACACCCCTGTAGCGATTTGTTTACAAAAAGTACATAGAGACTTTTTAGATGAACCTTTATCTTCCTGTAGTAGAAAAGTGTCAGCAGTACTGCCATGGTCTTGCTTTCCTGCTGGTGCACCCATCCATTGTCATAAAAAAATCTTATCATTGTTATCTGTAATGCTTTCAGACACTCCTATTACTTCTCATAACTGTTTGTGGATGTAACAACTAGTTATGGTACAGTATGCAGTAAGACGTGTATTTTTGTACAGGCTACTTACAGCAGGGAATATAAGTATTTGAAACATCAGCATTTTTGTCAGTAAGGGGATTTCTAAGTGGGCTATTGACACAAAAGTTCCACCAGATGTAGCAATTAAGCCAAATATTGAATTCATACATTAAAGAAATCCGAACATTTAAGTATACAAGTTGAGTCATAATAAATAAAGTGAAATGACACAGGGAATACGTATTGAACACATGAAGAGAACAAGGTGCAAAATGGCATAGAAACTGATATGTAAGAACTGAAGATCAAAGTTCATAAAAGAGGCCCAAGGAACCTTCAAGATTTAAATACCATTTGTGTGAAGAAATGGGCCAGAATCACCCCTGAGCAATGCAGATGACTGGTGTCTCCATACAAGAGGCGTCTAGAAGCTGTAATCACCAACAAAGGCTTTTCTACAAAGTATTAAATAAAGTGTGTTCAATACTTATTCCCTGTGTCATTTCCCTTTATTTATTATGACTCAACTTGTATACTTAAATGTTCTGATTTCTTTCTATAAATTTTAATATTTGGCTTGATGGCTACATCTGGTGGAAATTTTGTGTCAATAGCCCACTTAGAAATCCCCTTATTAATAAAACTGCTGATGTGTGAAAACCTGTATACTAGCTCAAAATAAAGCAATTTATGTATAACACAATTTGCTTGTGACTGTACTATAGTTAAAGGGTTTAATGCGCTGTTATAAATTTGTTGTTGTTTTGTTTTATACAGCAACCACAAGTTGGCACTAAAGACAAGAAGTTGAAATTCTTCGCCTCAGGAAAAACCTCAATGACAGCAACAACTGAGAAATCGGGCTATATGCAAGGTGACGTTATAAAACAAACCAAATGTATTTCTCAAGTGCAATGTCAGCATTTTCATGATTATATTGACATGGTCTCAAGTTACTTATTTGGAATATTTGCTACAGGTGAGCAAATTAAAGTTTTTGTCGACATTGACAACTCTTCATCTCGTGATGTCAAGCTAAAATACAGCCTCAAGCAATGTCAGACCTTCATTGCTGGGAAAAGTACTAATAGAGGATATAAAGACATAGTCAAAGAGACCAAGGACTGCATTCCATCTGGAGAAAAGAAAAAAGTCACAGTAAACCTAAAGCTCCCACCTGACATAGATGTCACTATAGAAAACTGTAGAATAATTAAAGTGGAGTATGAACTCAAGGTGCTATTTCTTTTCCTTACTGTAATATTTTTAAATATGTCCTAATTTACATAAAGTAGTTATACCTTAGTTTTTACATGCAAACAATTGTTTGCATTTTCGTGGTTCACATTTTTATTCTCTTTCAGATTTATCTGGATGTGCGCTTTGCCTCAGATCCAGAAATCAAATTCCCTGTGGTTATTCTTCCATTCATGGCTCCGTGGCAAGGCCCTCCTGGAGGATTCCAGCCTAACCTCTTTCTACCTCCTGCTCCTCCTGTTGGGCTACCACCTGCACCAGCCGCAGGGCTGTACCCCAGTCTTTTCAACCCAGAAAATACAAATCCACCTCACCCAGTTTTTGATCTCAATCAAATGACTCAAGGATCTTCTCTTAAAGGTGTAGAGGAGGATTTTCTCAAATTTTAGAAAAGAACCGCCGCCTTCACTTTTTTGAAAAATGCAATTGCGCAACACTCCTGATTTACAACTAGGAGGACCAATTGATGATCCACCCGGAAAAAGAAAATCCTCCGCAATACCTTTAATTTGCCTTATAAGTATCCTTTACCATCCAACCTCTGAAGAGCACTTACAGGTCCTCAAGTATCAAGTATGACTTTATCTGTGTGAATTCAAACTATTATGGTGCCTCAAAACCTTTAAAATCACATTTCATAACTTTACAGTAAGTGGATAAGGGGCAGCTTTTAAAATGCCATCATTTTTTGTCTTTGTTAAAGTTACGTGCAGTACATTTCCTTATACTTATCAGCACAGTGGGTTGTGCAGTTACACCCAACACAAAGATCACAAGGTCAAAACCTGAAAACCTCACAATTTTTATGTTAAATTGCACTGATCATGTTAAAAGAATAGTACTCTACTATACTATATACTATACTATACTACAATCTGCATTAGTAAATGTTCTTTTTTAGAACTTTCTAGCTGTTTAAGTAATACATTTGCAATTTTTTACATCCGTCCATGACTGTTTTCTGCTGATTGTAAATGGTGTAAAAATACTTTTACTAAATGCATTATATTTAAAAATATTTTTGTCTCGTTGGATAATTGTAATACGTTATATAACGTATGGATATCAACAATCCCTGTGAAATGATCATAATTACTGGCATTATGATTAAAATAAAATATTTATTTTATATCAGCTTGATTGTGTCTTATTTAACGTACAGCAATGTAATTAAAAACCACAAATTATGTGTTCATTAATTCACAGTTCATTAAATTCATTAATCCCCAGAATAAACATTGACAATTAAAGGTGGGGTGCATGATCTCTGAAAGCTAATGTTGATATTTGAAATCACCTAAATAGACACGACCCTACCCCAATAGAATCTGGACCTTTTTTTATAAGACCCGTTTCACACATATGTAAACCAGGCAAATATTTTGGTTAGTGGACATGCTGTACATATCCTGATTTAAGTCATTATTCATTGGTAATATTCCTGTTTGCATTCCATTAAGTGGCACACTTGGACTTGAATGACAATGACTACATTTATGTACATAGTATATGTACAACATACTTTATAAAATCTAATAAAATATAACATTTTCATTTAACATCCAGCTATAGAATAAATAATGACTCTTGCATGCTGTGTTGTTGTCCATAAATGCATTTTAGTATTATAAAAAATGTTATAAAAAAGTTATAAAGCATTTGTGAGTGATTTAGTTTGCAAATTAAAGATTAACAATGTGGTCAGTTTTTCCTCATGATGTGGTCAAAGTGTTTTATCTATTTTATATCTCAGAAGCGTGAGAAAATCTAGACTATATCATGTTTATGATCAAACACTTCAGCTTGAAGATTCATGCTGTAGAGACTTTCAAAGATCATCTGCAGATTTTTAATATGTGACTGTAAAATGTAATGCAAATGCTTTACCAAAACTATCAGACCAGTTATGATATTATGCACCTTCAAACCAAAACATTTCTACTATGTAAGATTGATTTATGCACAGACAAATGTGTATTAAAAAACTAAACCAAATGCATTTTTTATTATTATTAATGAAGCATGTTAACCTGTGTTAATGAATAATTTACATATTTTACCTTACAATTTAAACAGGTCACATCACAAAAATACAGTTTAAGCAGAAATACATGAATTTAAAATGGCAATAAGAAGTTTCTCAATTATTTTTTTTATATATAAACTATTTTCACACCGCTGATAAACTTGGTCACGTGGTACCTTTTACTTCAGCCTTGTTTGACTTCATCTGAAATGCGGATGACATCAAAATACCGCGAGAGCGAACCAAGAAATCATACGGAGGAATCTGCTCTCGCGGTACTGTGATGTCATTGCCTGTCGGTTCTTGCAGTCGAACAATTCTTTTGTTTTGGCTTGATACGATTTTTAAGGGGATTTTAATCATATATCATACACCAACTAGTAACTATAAACAGTATATTTTACTTGTTTTTAGTGTTTAAATTCATAGTTCTAGCCCAAATGGATGGCTTTATAGATCACAGAGCCCCACCTGCAGGAGAACACAGAGTTTGTCGATCAGATTTTGCCGCCCAATGATTTGTGAAGCAGGCGGTGAAAAGCATTGTGGGTAATTTTGAAAGATGGCGGACGACGTGGAGCAGGTTTGTTATTTTGTTTTAGATTTAAGTGTTATAGTTTAAGCATTTTTAAGCGAATCTAAATTTGATAGTTTTTATTAGCATTGGCTAATTGCTACGGCGTTTAGTTAAGTTAAGTATGGGTATGATTCTGTGCAGGTTTTAAACACTGGATGCGATTATGAACATATGAATGTGATTTGTATTATATTAATAATATATGTATGCATGAAAACTTACATTTGCAGCCCCCGGCCACAAACACAGTTGAAGAGCCTCTGGATCTGATCCGTCTGAGTTTAGATGAGAGGATTTATGTGAAGATGAGAAATGACAGAGAGCTGCGCGGCAGACTGCACGTGAGCTCATTTACATCTCTTCGTCATTTCATATCTTTTTATATCTAATATCATTAATTTTCCATTTAAAACCTTCTTGCAAGAATGCAAGAATCTATGTTGTTTTTGTCTATAGTTACTTACCATATAAGTGTAATACTGTGTGTCTGAAAGATTCACGTGCACTTTAAGATGTTTTTGTGTGTGTAGACTGTATTAGGTAGAAAGAAGTGTTATCATGAACAAAACCAACAACAAAAAATACATAAAACAAAACACTTTAACTATAACATTATTTATACTAACGTAAATAATGTTGAAATTAAAACGAAACAATAAATAAGCAATATTATATGAACAAGAACTTTGTTTAGTGCTTTTATGAATGTTTTCAAAATGACTTTGTTAAAGGTAAACTCCTAAATTGAATGAGATTAGCTTTACTGTTTTACAATTGGGGTGTTAACATATTTGCCATATTATATTTAAACCCAATTATTCTACATCTTTGTACCAGATTTATCAGTTTTTTGACTGTTTTTGTCTTACCGAATGTAGTAGGCTATCCTGTCTGCAATAACCATGTGCCTTATTTGATAACTGTCAGTTTGCAGTAGGTTCTCCTCACCAAAAACAAACAAAAAAAATAGGCCATAAAGAACAAATAAAATTCAAAGCTTGTCTTTCAGAAATAAATCATAGATATCGCTAATGCTGCGTTTACACCAGCCGCGGTAGAGGCGGCAAAAATGTGCTATTCGCGCGTAGTTGGACGCTTGAACATATAAGTTTACTCGCTTCATTCGCGCATGAAATTGTAGTCATTCGAAACACTCACGTGGAAATTTGCGTCATGGGAGGGGCTTCTGCGACTCGGCTGAGACTCCGCTCGCTTCCTGGAACCACGTCACTACTACAGCAAGGTCCTGATTGGTTAACGCGACGCGGAAATCCGCCAAAGTTCAGATTTTTCAACTCGCGCGTTTCCCGCGGCAACGCTCAATTCGCGCTGCAGGATGCCTAATCGCGTCTTTGCATTGACTTAACATGTAAATCACCCGCACTTGCCACCTCTACCACGGCTGGTGTAAACGCAGCATAACACTTACCTACACCTAATCATCGCTTTATAAATATCCCAAAGTGTCACAATTATTACTAAAACGCTACGTCTGAAGTGGATTTTTAACAATGGGATCTGGCAACACCGACTCAAGCTGCGAGGGCGCAGAATTTGCAATCTTTGTCATTTTGACTACACAGTAAATTGTCCAAACTTAATTATATGCACAATATATTTATATATACAAAAGATTGCTGGAAAACAGACCAATCTCAACATAACACAAACTGTGATGTTACATTTGTGATGTACGTCTCCAAGATTAAATTACACATTAATTTAAGTTGTTAAAATGCTAAAACAAAGTTTAGACTGCTGAGTTAGCCCTATATGCTAGTTAATGCTATATGCTAGCAGTTAGACTGAAGTTTTACTATTGACGTTACAGTTACATATTACAGGTCCATACTGAAAAAACTTATACAGACTTAAACATAAGATCTGTTTACACACACACAGAGCTACTGAAGGAGCTGCTCTGAGAAACAGCCAATCAGAGCAGAGCTCAACATTATTATTCATGACCCATTTCATTATAAAGGCAAATCCTAGGGTTGTAAATGGACATGTAAAACTGTCTCTGAATCATTTTTGCACTTAATAAAGATGTAGATATCAGAGAACAATTTAACAGATTATTTATATGCATTTTTAGGCACATTTAAGTGTAAAAACTACACTGACCTTAATATTTAGCTGACATCGTGTGATCTGGATCATGCAAAACTAGTTTGGTTTTGTATTTTCATGTAAGGATAACATAATAATGCAGGCTTAATATGTTATTGTATAGTTGTAAAAAAACACACACTGATAATTTACATATTGCACTTAAAAAGCAAGCATGTAGACCATCTAGATGTATGCAATTATAATTGTTTATTCATATACACACATTATTTCTGTTGTTTCATGTTGCTAAATGCTGACGGCAATTGAGATTCAGTTCTTCTTACAATGTTGTGTTGACTGATTTCATGTCTGTTTGACTGCAGGCCTATGACCAGCACTTAAACATGATCCTGGGTGATGTGGAGGAGACGGTCACCACTGTGGAAATCGATGAAGAGACGTATGAGGAAATTTACAAGGTAACTGCTGTGAGAGCGATCAGATTTTGATTGTTTTTTATTCATCAGATGCATTAAATCTCTCTCTTCTTGATTTTGCAGTCAACGAAGAGAAATATCCCCATGTTGTTTGTTCGAGGGGATGGAGTCGTGTTAGTCGCCCCTCCGCTGAGAGTCGGATAACTTCATTTGTACGTTCATTATTTTGGATTTTTTTTATTTTCTTGAAGTGGATGGACTTTTAAGTGAATGACATTTTCACTTGAGCCACAGATTTCTGTTCGAATTTGACCTTTTATGTTTTGGAAACTCTGAAGGTGTTTGCACGCTTTATTTTGGATTGTATTAAAATACTAAAACGTTTCATGTTTTTCAAGTGTAATAAAAAAGTGGTTATCTGTTTTCCTTAAAGAATCTGTTGTGTTGGTCTAATATTTTACACATTTAACACAAGACCTTGAAACTTGCTGAAATTTTTAGTTGTCTTTAGGAAAAACATTTCTGTAGTTTCTGTATTTTTCTAGTTAATCTCTTAAATGTCTTATTAGCAAAAAAATGTAATATACTGTACATTTCTGTAGTTTTATGCTACACTGATGTGTGTCCAGCAGAGGGAGTCACATCCAATCAAAACACTTTTCATGGTGCTCCACTTGTTTTTTGGTCCCCTGTGTTTTAGTTCCACAGGGACGGTGGCTATTAAAATCGATGTTATGATTACTTTTTAATGTTTAGCGTCATCCATCTTTCCTGACAGCGCTGTACAATTAAGATAATATGATAAAAATACTCATTTATGGCCCAACTGAGAACACTACTTTTTTATAAAAATTGAACTCTTGTTTGGAAAGAGACCCCAAAATATCACTTTCTCATGACAGGGGTCTTTCTCATTATACTTAAGAGGAGGATTATTTGAGTTTTTCCCACAGTCTATAAATAATCCTGTGTTGGCCGATGATAACCAAATCGAGCTGTTTTTGGGACAGGTCCAGAGAGGACACGGTTCAGACCAGCTGAAAATATGTTTCCAGTCAAATTTTTTTATTTTTAAACACAAATAAGTCAATGAGAAATAAGGTTGGGGGAAAGGATAAATCTTTTTCTAACTAGTTTAAACTAAATAACCTTTCATTGCAGAATAAAAAAAAATAAAAACATTATGTTGATATAAACATTTCTTTAATGCACTTTAAGTTGCTTTAGGTCCTTAATTATAATGTAAAAAATAATTAATCGAAAAATTATGCAATATTAAATAAACAATGCCATGCACATGCAGGGATCCTCTTTGTGACGTCATCTCCTGTTTTGAAAAAAATTTAAAAACCCTAAAATCGAAAGTAATTTTGGTGATTTACAGTTTTTAAAATGAATGAAATGTTGCTAGTCTCATAATAAAACTCATTGCATACAGAATTAATATTATGCACCCCACTCGAGTTCAACAATAGCATGAACATATTTCAATCTGTTTTCCAGTATATGGAATGTTGTGTTTCCACTAAATATGTATTTTTGGATAGAAAGTTAACCATGCCCTCAAGATGGTTTACATATTTGTTCTTATTTCTACCAAATATGTCTTAAATATCGTGCTGAAATATGCACTGAAAAACAGGATCATGCATTTTTATGTGGAATTTGTGGTTTATTTAATACCCACTGTAATTCACTCACTCTGACCACCTATTTTGTTGTACCAAACCTGCTGTCTGTAGAGAAGAAAGTATGCATATCCTTCTCTATTTTCTCCCTTTTTATTGGTGCAATATTTTAAATTGCATTCATATTCTTTAGCTTTGCATTGATTATATAACTGTAATGCAGAAGCAACGTACTGCTCCTTCAACAATAAAGACATGTCGGAGAATCCTTATGCATGCATGCATGCATACAAAATCATATTTTATATGATATGATGAATGCTATGTGTATATTATCTTTCATTTAACCCAGGGGTCTCCAACCCTTTTGTGAGCAAGGGCTACCACAATGGATAAAACAAAAATCTGGAGGGCTAAAAGTTTTTTGTTGTACTTGTTGAGGTTTTATCATGGTTTAAAATGTAAACATACATAAAAGAAGCCAAGCTAATAAAAAAATGTTTTAAAATAAAATCAAAATTGAGGCTATTTGTAGAATGTGCTTTGGCGGGCAACTCACAGACTCTGTGGGGGCAACCTGGAGACCACTAATATAGCCTATACTATTTAAGTACAGCTTAAAGTGACAGTCCTGTGTCTCTTAGACTATATGAAAAATATTGTGTTCATTTCTTTATTCCTTAAACATTTCTGAAATGCAACAATCCTCCTGTTGTTCTTGTACTTTAGTTATCCAAGTTTAGCCCCTCCTGGTGGATGCTGTAAATACAATAAGAGACAGAAAAACACATTTTCCTTTTGACAGGCATTCAAACGTAGCTGTGCATTTTGGTAAAATTAAGAACATAAAAAAATGCATGTATGCACTTTTATGCAACTTAAAATGCATTCAAGCAATGTATACGTTTTTCAGATGTTTTAATAGTCAAACATGCAAAAATAGACAAATAAGTGCAAATAATCATGTTCATTTTTTTAGCAGACATGTCCAATTATGTTGCAGGGCTAATGTAAATATGATGATTATTCATTCATACCATGAATATACGGCTGCGTTGACCTTGGACCTCAGAAAACATAGTGGACCAACACAAGCAGATGACATGGCACACCAAACCAAACCATCACCGACTGTGGAAACTTTACACTGGACCTCAAGAAAAGTGGATTGTGTGCCTTATTATACACTCACCCAAAGGATTATTAGGAACACCTGTTCAATTTCTCATTAATGCAATGTTTTAATGGTGTGGGGGATGTTTTCTTGGCACACACTTTAGGCCCCTTAGTGCCAATTGGGCATCATTTAAATGCCACGGCCTACCTGAGCATTGTTTCTGACCATGTCCATCCCTTTATGACCACCATGTACCCATCATCTGATGGCTACTTCCAGCAGGATAATGCACCATGTCACAAAGCTCGAATCATTTCAGATTGATTTCTTGAACATGACAATGAGTTCACAGATCTCAACCCAATCGAGCATCTTTGGGATGTGGTGGAACGGGAGCTTCATGCCCTGGATGTGCATCCCACAAATCTCCATCAACTGCAAGACGCTATCCTATCAATATGGGCCAACATTTCTAAAGAATGCTTTCAGCACCTTGTTGAATCAATGCCACGTAGAATAAAGGCAGTTTTAAAGGCGAAAGGGGGTCAAACACAGTATTAGTATGGTGTTCCTAATAATCCTTTAGGTGAGTGTATTGTAGGTGATTCCTTCTGTGCATGCACATTGCAAAAACAAGTTTTTCATCATCACCAGCTCCCACAGCTCGCTTTTCAGAAATATCTCATGAGCAATTGTATACATACTTGATTTCACTCCTAAGAGACTCACCGCTTTTAGCTGTGGTAGGTACACTTTATTTGCAACAGATGGAGGTATGTATGTTTATTGATATCTGGTATGTATTGATTCATACAGCCCTAAATGCCCCCCCCCAATGTTCTGTGGTTATGGCTTTGATTCAAAATATGTTAGACAAACTAGTAAACAGTTGCATGCCGAATTTGGTTATTGTGCTTCTCCATATTACCAAATCTTGATTTAATTGTCCTTGGAATAAAACCCAGACGCACACTGAGGCCAAAAATCTAATTCTTCATCTTGGCCTGTAAACTGAAGTGATGGTAATGAAAAACAGCTCTGTGGTTATATTACAAACAAGAAACAGTCAAACACAATGCCTGCTGTATGTATTTTGAAAAGCTGCCCATATCAAAATATCAATAGCCAATTTTTCTCCATGCAAAAAGTTATATATTATAAAACAAGACATAGCTGAAGAAGATTATTGGTTGACTTGTACAAAACAGCAACCATTTTCAAGATGGCTGCCATCATAACAAAGTATGTACTGGGGGTCCCTGATCTATCCATTAAGGGGTCCTTGGCCCCATGGTGGACTTTCTGTAAAGTTCTAAAATCGCATGATTCTTATTCTTGTTGTTTCTACGATTTTTCTGTTTAAAAAATTCACCAGCAACATTTTAATCCGCCCTCAAATAAGCTAATAGCCGAAAGGAATTTACAACGAGAATTTGAAAACAGCTTCTTCCCACAACTTTATTGCACAGACTGCCAGGAGGATCTGGAGAGACTCGGGATTCCTTATTTGATGGCCATCCTAGACATGCAGACTGTCCTAGACAGTTCGGGTTCACCAGTGTCATTTGGAGGCTTTCCTCGGAGTCATTTACATCGCTCAGAGAATATTTTCTGGTTTTTGGTCGACTTTGAACAAGTGATTTTTCAATTGTCCGGCGTACTTGCGAAACCACAAAGTGTTTTTCCGCTCGGTGTTTCTTTTATAGATGCCAGAGGATGTTTATATTCCAGAGAATTCGAAGTCGAATATAATTGCCTCTTTTGGTCGCAGGTGGTACTTTGCTTCAAAGCCTATACAAATACATCCCATAACAAAACTTTCCCACTGATCTGCCAGGATGGTTTATAAAGCAATTGTCTATTTCATAATGAAATCCACCGAGCTTTACATACAGGCACCTGTGAATTCTCACTTGACTCTATGGACAGCTGCGTTTCTCTTTAAGCGTCACGGTGACGGAATGTAAAAGCTATGCTGTCCCAGCCAGGGGAAAAATAAATGCCTCTAGTAACCTTGAGCGGAGCCATGCGTCACCGATACAGCCTGACACGCCACTTGGCCACGGCGCAGTACGTCTGTTATGTTTCAATACTGATTCGGTTCCAATGATCATACTTAAGTCATTTTGGATAAATGCATCAAATGTAAACGTAAGTCATGCACAGATCAGATCTTTTTATTTATTCGCAAATGCAATAAAAAGTAATAAAAAATGTGTTATTTATTTATTGCAAGGCCATGTCAAAGATTGAAATCAAACTATGAGACTTTAACCTTTACTCAAAACTATATGGCTATGCCAAGTTCGCCACAAATGAGTGCATGCATGATTGAATCAATGTTTTGATTCCCTGAGAATGCATTGAATAAAAGCATCTGCCGAATGCATAAATGTAAATATATAACATTGCTGCCTCATGTACCCCTCAGCACACCTGATGCCTGTTTCCACGTGTTTGTCATCTTTCATTCTGGACCGATTCCCTGAATGTATTTCTGGTGCCTTTGTGTGCGAATCATTTGAATCTGAATAACAGTGGACAGCAGCGTTCGCGCTCGGTTAGTTTTGCGAAAGCATTGTTAGGATAATCTATCAATTGTTACCTGTGGGATATTTTTCTCATTTGGCCGTATTGTTTTTGAATTCATAGTAGTGTGTCACTGGTGTGCAGGGCAAACCGTTGCACCTGTGCCGTATGTGTTATTGTAAAGGGTCATTGCTTTTGATCTGAATGACCAACTCAAGTGTGTTTTATGCATCGCAGGGCAAACAGTAAAATTTATGAAGCACAAAAAATATTATAAGGGACTATGGTCCTGGATGTCCATTTGCCCTAATGCACTGTGGAAATGTCTTTGGGGCGGCACAATGGTGCCTTACATCAAAAACGTCCCCGGCTGGGTCATGAAGTCTTTCTGTGTGAATGTTCTCCAGGTCTTGGTTGGTTTCTTCCCACAGTCCAAATCATGCAGGTTAGTTCAATTGGAGATTCAAGTTTACTGCCATATGCACAGTTCCCAATACCATTTAAAGAATAAGAATAAGGTATAAATAAAAAGTAGAAATTGCTAATATACAAACAATTCAACGTATAGTGTCTTTAATAAATGTTTTTTTTCTATTACTAAACTGTTATTTCTACTTAATTTCATAGGAACTTTGCGAGATTTAATATTAATTTTCATGAATATGTATTGAAAGCGCACATATTGCAGTATGTTTAGCACCACTTTGATTGTATTTTCTCTGGCAGTTGGTTTTGTTATTGCAATAAAAGATGGTTATGTTATAATTGCAACTCTTGTAAAATAACATACTGCTTTGGTTCACCACTATTTGACCTCGAAGTGAAAAGATGGCAAAGCTCGCACATTCCATCATCCGACAACAACTCTATTAAGCACAGCTCAATTCAATAAAGAGTGGTCCACCGCAGAACTTGTGCGTTATTGGCAGGAAAAACCAATAAAGTTGTAATTACGGCTCTGATCTTGTAATGCTATTTAGGGTTATGTCGAGCTATTCACATTTTTGCCTCAGGTAAAACATTAAACTGAGTTTATGTAAGGATGGGGGTCATGCATTACGGGGCGTGTACACCAAAGCATTTATACGCGACTGAAAACGGCAGCTTGTGGGCACTTGCTTGCTTTTTTCTGCTGGGCGCTAGCTTCCCATGATACTGCTGTTTTGTTTATCAGTCGTTGAACAATGCACCGGTTGGTTGTTGTGATATTTGTCCCACCCCCCTCCACTGTGATTGGACGGTCAAGTGAAAAGTGACATTAGAGTGTTTCACCCAGAGTTGAACATTTTTCAAAATGCATGGACAAAACCCAAGTGTTTTTAAAAAGCGTGGTGCTTTCATTGGAAAGCATTGAAAACATATGCGAACACAGGCAAAAATGCCTTGGTGTACATGCCCCCTTAGTTACTGTAAGAAGCTGCTACTGAGATAAATATGAATGCTATAATGAATATTGTTCAATAGGTAAGCTAAAAAATGTTTTGATAGCTACTCAGGATTATAAGAATATATAAAACAAATTCAAAAGCACACAAATAAGGTGGAATAATCAATATACATTCACCTAAAGGATTGAACACCTGTTCAATTTCTCATTAATGCTATTATCTAATCAACCAATCACATGGCAGTTGCTTCAATGCATTTAGGGCTGTGGTCCTGGACAAGTCAATCTCCTGAACTTCAAACTGAATGTCAGAATAGGTAAGAAAGGTGATTTAAACAATTTTGAGCGTGGCATGGTTGTTGGTGCCAGACGGGCCGGTCTGAGTATTTCACAATCTGCTCAGTTACTGGGATTTTCACGCACAACCATTTCTAGGGTTTACAAAGAATGCTGTGAAAAGGGAAAAACATCCAGTATGCGGCAGTCCTGTGGGCGAAAATGCCTTGTTGATGCTAGAGGTCAGAGGAGAATGGGCCGACTGATTCAAGCTGATAGAAGAGCAACTTTGACTGAAATAAACACTCGTTACAACCAAGGTATGCAGCAAAGCATTTGTGAAGCCACAACACGCACAACCTTGAGGTGGATGGGCTACAACAGCAGAAGACCCCACCGGGTACCACTCGTCTCCACTACAAATAGGAAAAAGAGGCTACAATTTGCACGAGATCACCAAAAACTGGACAGTTGAAGACTGGAGAAATGTTGCCTGGTCTGATGAGTCTCGATTTCTGTCAGAATTTGGTGTAAACAGAATGAGAACATGGATCCATCTTGTTCCCACTGTGCAGGCTGTTGTTGGTGGTGTAATGGTATGGGGGATGTTTTCTTGGCACACTTTAGGCCCCTTAGTGCCAACTGGGTATCATTTAAATGCCACAGCCTACCTGAGCATTGTTTCTGATCATGTCCATCCCTTTATGAACACCATGTACTCATCCTCTGATGGCTACTTCCAGCAGGATAATGCACCATGTCACAAAGCTGGAATCATTTCAAATTGGTTTCTTGAACATGACAATGAGTTCCCTGTACTAAAATGACCCCACAGTCACCAGATCTCAACCCAATAGAGCATCTTTTGGATGTGGTGGAACGGGAGCTTCGTGCCCTGGATGTGCATCCCACAAATTTCCAACAACTGCAAGATGCTATCCTATCAATATGGGCCAACATTTCTAAAAAATGTTTTCAGCACCTTGTTGAATCAATGCCACGTAGAATTAAGGCAGTTATGAAGGCGAAAGGGGGTCAAACACAGTATTAGTATGGTGTTTTTAATAATCCTTTAGGTGAGTGTATATTTATTATATGTCCCAGCTTGAAATTTTGTGTGTAACTATAGCAGATGCTCGTAATTCCTATTCACTCATTGTTAGTTTTCATCCTGTTTTTCTCGTATTAGTGCCTGGACCTTTACAGTAACCATAAAAACAATAACAGGGCCGCGGTCGTGGGCAGTGGTTCGGGTCAAACCGCCATCAACAAACATGTAATCCACCCATTGCCATGGCATGCTAACAGTTTCACCAAGATTATGGGATTACACGGTGCCCCAAACGCAAAATGCAGTTTGGTCACCATAAAAACACCACTACCATATGGAAGTCATCTAGTAAAGGTCTGTGTTCCTGAAACTGTCATTTCCCATTCATGCTAACACGTTTATGGGATTGCCCTCATCGGCTCATATAGCAAAGGATGTCTGGTGCGGTGATGGCATGCCGTGCTCCTCCGAGTGTTTTTCCACATGCACGCCAGTGGTCAGGCGAGCGAGTCTTGGATCCATGCGGAGGTCTCGTCCGGTTGTTGTTGACCTTCATTGAAAGTTTTTCCTGTCCCTGCATCTGTGCCTCTTCTCTGTGGACTTCATTTTCTTCCTCAATGTCCTAATTTAATACGAGAAGGCTTGTTGTCCTCGGTCTATTGCTGGTTATAGCAACTATATTGTTCTCTGTTGGCTGTCCTTTACTAAGCTCAGATTTATTGGTTTTGGGTTTGAGCCAGATGAGTTTCTAGGACATTTGGGTGGCTCTGTTTGCATCCTTAGTAAACTGTTTTGATTATTGTGAGAAGCACCACTAAGAACATGCAACTGGATTACAAATAATATTTGTTCTGTGCTTCAGAAAAGCTTCAAAACTTTGTATTGCTGGAGAATGAATGGTGTTTATATGTACACCCAAATCCCTTTTCAATTTCAATGTTTTTGTGAAAAAAAGTTGGCACTTAAACGTTTCATTCTTTTAATGTTTTGATGCAGGCACCATTAAGATTTTATTTTTGTTCGAATTTAAATGTCCTCTTCATCTGATGTGTCCCAGCTTCACACAGCAGTTAGAATTTATATATAAAAATATTTGTAACTCATATTGAAATGATGATAAAATATTTGTGAATTTCCTGAAAACATGGTCAAGGTCACATTTTAAACCGAAGTTGCACAGTATTTTTGTGCCAATAAGCACAATTTTGTTCCCCAAAGTCCATTACTTTTCCGAGTGTTGACATGTATTTCCTATTGTTGTTAATGGTGAATCACATTACATTATGAAATATGTTAAAGTAATAACATATAAACAAATCACAAAATTCAAAGAAAGTTGTTTGTATAAAGTTGTAATTTGTGAGATTGTGAATTGCAACCAACCTCAACTTCGAAACGCAATGAGAAGCTACCATAGCTGCCACAGGGCAAACATGTCATCGTCTGAGACAACATAGGAACAAAAAGCGGCGCATTTTAAGGTAATGAAAACAATACAGTTTGTTATGTAAGGTCTTTATATAGTTATGCATTTATTATATTGCATTTCTCTCAAGAGATCTTTCTAAAACTTACACATTGCACCTTTAAAAAAATAATAATTTGTTTGATGTTGACATTGTGCCTTATTTTCATGAAAATAATTTCTATCACAAAATGTAATAGTCCCAAAAAGCATTTGAATTTGAGCGTTACCACTTTGGGACATTTTTTAACTCTTTCCATGCCATTGAAGAGTTATCTCGTTAATTAAGAAAAAACATTTGCATAAAAAATATACGTGTTCCTGATGAGTTTTTATGGTAATCTTACCCAATTTATAAAAAACTTAAGCAAAATATTATTTACAAAATATAAAATGTTACACTTAGGTGTTTATCTTGATATTCGTTCTGAATTCTGATCTCCAGCTTTTCACTCAAAATGTTGTATTTTTTGAAGAAAAATATCCATATTTATGAGTTTATATACAGAGAAAACAATAAAGAAAGAATTAAACAGTTTTTTCTCCATTTTGTTTGTTTGTTTGAAAGCAGATGGTCTGTTCTTTTATTTTTATGTTTTTATATTTCCAGAAGAACAATTTCTTGGAAGGCATTTTGTGAAAATTACAAAAAATGCTGGGAGACATCTTTAAAAAGATGCTGGCTTATTTATTGTTAAACTTTTCACCCAATGGCTCATTGGATAGTAAAGTGTCCACCGAATGAACACTTCGGGATCTTGTAATGTCTTTGAAACAATTTTACATTTTTTACTCAAAGAACTTGCATATTTCTTCAACAAACAAGCCTGTTTGAATCCTCAATGTAGTCCTTTAAAAAAAGAAACTCAGTAGAATGACTCATGTTTGTTGCACATGTTAGCGACAACACAATGGACCTCTTTTGATACCGCCTGTGATCTAATAATGAAAATATGTTGTTGTGCTATTTAGAGAAGCACTTGATGTTTGTTCAGGACAGCAGAGTCCAGGTTACTCACCCAAAAGTAGAAAAAACTCCATAGAAGTCAATATTTTTGGTTACAAACATTGTTCAAAATATTTTCATGAGGTTGAGTAAATGAAGATGAATCTATCCATTTGATGAATAAGACCTTACAGATAGATAGATAGATAGATAGATAGATAGATAGATAGATAGATAGATAGATAGATAGATAGATAGATAGATAGATAGATAGATAGATAGAGTGAAGAAGCTAAACATGACTGTCAATCTCCCTCGGACTGGGGCTCCATGCAAGATCTCACCTCGCGGGGTCTCAATGATCCTAAGAAAGGTGAGAAATCAGCCCAGAACTACACGAGAGGAGCTGGTAAATGACCTGAAAAGATCTGGGACCACCGTTACTGTTTCCAAGGTTACTGTTGGTAATACACTAAGAATTCATGGTTTGAAATCATGCATGGTATGAAAGGTTCCCCTGCTTAAACCAGCACATGTCCAGGCCCGTCTTAAGTTTGCCATTGACCATTGAGAGGGTGACCGGGGCTTTGCAAGATTTTGGGGAACAACCTCCTTCCCTCAGTAGATCCCCATTGTGAAAGTACTTTATTTTCCTTTATCTCTGACACTGTAAACTCACTCAAAGGGACAGTTTGCCAGCATGTGAGTTAATATTTGAATAAATCTGTCACCTACGAGTAAGCTTTACTATTGACTGGAATTTACAGCAGAGAGCAAATAAAAGTAATTTCACTGGGTGTCGGCTGATGCGTGAGTTTGTTTACTAGTGAGACAGTTTGCATGTAAAAACACATCAGACTGCAGTCGGTTAGCGTGGCTTTGAGTTTTCGTGATTTACTAAAGCGATTTAATGACCGTGTTGGATTGTTTGGAATTGGAGCTTTGCATGTTTAAATGAAAATGGCTTGTGGTCCAAGGCCACATTTGAAGAATTTACCAAAGATCTCTTACGTGACACAATGGGGTTGCACGCCTCACGCAGGTTCCTGTAACTCTATGGAAACAGAGAATAATACCACTTCTGATTTAAATAGAAGTATAGTAGAGAAAGGCCAATGTCTGTCTCACATTCAACAGGCCTGGGAGATTCTGCAGACTTTATTTACATTTCTGCACTGATACTGTATCAATAATTTGTATAGAATCCATAGATTTAGTTTTTCTAATTCTGCAGATCTGTCTCCATGTCCATCTACCTGTCTGTCTGTCTTCTATTTGTCTAATCGCCTGTCCATCTATCTGTCTGTCCATCTGCCTGTTCATCTATAAGTCTGTCTGTCTGCTCAACTGTCCAACTATCTAAACGTCAATGTGTCAACATGTCTGTCCATCTATCAGTTTGTCTGTTGGTCCACCTGTCCTGTCTGTCTGTCTGTCCACCTGTCTGTCTGTCTGTCTGTCAATCTTTCTGTCTGCCCACATGCTGTATGCTTTTTAAAAACAAAATACAATCACATACAGGTGCACACAACACCGCCCCACAGCTACAATAGATATGCATCATCCATAAACCCTATCCTATTTTGGGAAAGATAAATTTAACATGCCTGGGAACATTACGTCAGGCTGTCCCGTTGTGTTTTGTTTGGTATTGTTTTGATTTGTATCCTATTTAAGTTTGATAAACGTGTTAGTAAAAACACATGTAGCCTAACAGAATGACTTTGTTTTTCCATTATTCTTGTCTTAACATGTGCTTGTGTTTGGAATCACCGCATTCAAGGTTTTGTTATAAAGAGTAACGATAGCTGAAATGTCACGAGGGTGTTTTTTAAGACGTCACAGACCGATGATGTAAACGTTTCCATGATGGATGTTTTATTGTTACCAAGGGTACAGTTAAACTGATAAAACTGGAATTGATGAGAAACCTGCAGGAATTTTCTCCAAAGTGACTTAATTTATTTAGGCACAACACTTTTTTTATATCAGTTCACGGATTCCCTGGAAATCGAACCCAATACTTTGGTGTTGCTAGCTGTATGCTTTACCAAGAGCTACACTTTTAACAATGCTGGGTTAATTTCAATCCAGCATTGGATCAAAAATGGACGAACCCAACCCATTGTATGGATTTTGAGAGTGTACAGAAAAGCAAGAGCTTATACACTGTAAAAAAATGAAAGTGGGATTAATAAAACAAATACAGTAACACTTTAGTATAGGGACCAATTCTCAATTTTAACTAGTCTCCTATTAGCTTACATATTGGCTGTTTATTAGTGCTTATAAAGGACATATTAATGCCTTGTTCTACATGAACATATTGTATATCCCTTAACCCAATCCATTACCATTATTAATCTTAACCAGCACTAATCTTAACAAACTATATTGTTGGAAAGCTTACATTGAGGTTTTCATATTGCATCACTATTTTGCAAAAATAATGATATTCCCATAAGTAATTTTCAAACATTTCAAGGTGTTTTTACATATTTATTATAAGAAACCTGAAATAATCTTGACAAACTATATATTGTTGGATAGCTCTAAGAATGTATTTTTCATATTTCAATGTAATTTGATGATAGATATTTAGTATTGATCTTGTTAAATGTCACTCACCACATAATTACTATATATTCATAATTGTAATATCCTACTATAAATCTTCAAAAAATCTTGACAACCTATAAATCACTGGAACACTCTAAGATTATATTTTTTATATTTCGAAACCTTTTTTTTTATTAATAATGATGCAGTGACAGTCATTTATTAATTTGTGATATGTGAGTATGCAGCACACTGTTGACATCTAGTGGCCTTAGTTGGTAAAACCACCAAAAGTGTGTCAAAAACTTAATTGTTTGTGATTTTAACTTGAAATTTGGAACAGAACTAATTGAGACTCATGGCCTTATATTCATAGCATTTTGGAAGTAAAACATTTTCATTTTCATGGGGTTTTAATATAAAATATTTACTTTATTGCATTATTTTAACTTAAATTGCTATAACATTTTTTTTATTTAATATTCATAACTTTAGACAATTCAGTGAAAAACTTTAACATGTCTTCTTCATAAAGAGACCAAGATTTAAGTTAAATTAATTTGAAGGTGCACGTCACTGTTTTACCCCCCCACTCAAAAGGGGTGGTGAGGGTTAAAGGATAAGTTGATAAAGCTTTAGTTTGTAGGTGTTACCAATTTAGGTAATTAAATTGAGATAATTAAATTTAGTATAACTTACATTTTTAAGTGTTACCAATTAAATAATTTTTAAAAGTAGATTTAACTTTCGCTTTTTAATAAAAGATCAAACTCCAGCAATAGAATGCTTTGGAAAAAAGTTTATGTATAATTTGTTATTTATTGCAAGTCGTTTTAAAACTTTAAAAATTCTTTTTGTGTGAGGGACAAACTGAAATTTGATTTATATCATAAAAATGTATTTCTGTTTATATGTGAATATGTGCATATGTACGTTTTGTATGCCGTATTTGAATATGCACAATTTTATTTGAGAGCTGCAATGATCAGTAAATAACTTAAATCACTTAAATAACAACTTTATATGGCTTTATTTTTTTCATATTTTATTATGTTTATTATTTCTGTTAGTAGATAGCTACACATGGGTGTTATCCTTTAAAAAAAATACACTTATATAGATGTACATACATACATGTGTCAAAGAGTACATACTGTAGTAGTACCTCAAAGGTACTTAACGTATACATATATGTACCAAATATTATAACCATTTTCTTTGTGTAGTATATCCCATTTTATTGCTATTTTCCTCATTTGAAGTTTATATCCCTCATGTTGCGTTAGGTGGGTGACTTCATATCCATCTTAAATCTTGAAGTTTTCATGTGCTTGAAGAATGGAAATTAAACGTATACTCTCGGGATCATAAATGGGGTCCAAATTTGGAAACCCAGAACTCTCTCATGATGTTTATGTTGGTTAGCAAATGCACTTTATCCAACATGCATTCCCCCTGAGGATCAAAGCCTTTCTCAAAAGCATAACGGTGACTGTAACCATTGCAAGCCCATACGGAGTTGGGATTGAACATCTAACCTTTGAATGAGCCGCTGTGACATTTCATCACTGAACTTTCACCCTCCCACCAGCTCTCATTGTTTTCAAACGGGCGTGTCAGACGCTCCACCTGTCATTGTGTGGATAGACAGGAAGCTCCACCCCAAACTCATGCCATTGGTTGACAGCCACTTCCATGTTTCTTGTGTCAGATATTTTATGCAAGGTAATCTAAACTATCGTGCATCCGCTTGAAAATACTTACTAGTAAGCATTTAACCTGTTTTAGTAAGCATTATTTCACCTGTTATTTCAAGTAATAACAAACATTTTCTCAACCTGCATTTAACAGAGATGGATGACTGGATATTTCAACAAATACTTACATTTACTCCAAAGCAAGATAGGATAGCATTGTTGCCAAAATAAGATATCATATGTACAGTTGTTGATTTATCGACATAATGCACTGTCCATGTTTGGCCCGAAAATAGTTCCCTGCTATTGAAAGATACTATGGGGACTATTTTCGGCTGCTGCGTAATGTAAACATGTTACGGCAGAAAAGTCCTTGATTATTACGCCAGAATGAGAGTATAGTTCCTAACCACATCGGCATAGAAAATCACAACTTTAAATTTTCTGTCGGTCTTAGCACACGATGTAACTACAGGAGAGTCAAGTTTTAAAAAATATCAAAATATTCATTTTTTAGCATGATGCTAATGGTCTAATCAGATTCAATGGATTATGCTAATCTATGCTAAAAGCGGTACCGCCAGACCCAGAGATCAGCTGAATGGATTCCAAAACTGTAAAAATCAAATTTTCCAAAAAAAAGTGGAGTATGTTAATTTTAATTGTTGGTCAGAAATATGTTTTTATTGTAATGTTAGAGATATCTGTCTTTCCCCATTCAAACAGATTGGACTTTAGTCTTGCATGACTGAAATAACTGCCCAGAGAAATTGCAAACATGGCCACCTAGTGGTGTAACTTCCTTATAGGGACCTTGAAACAATTCAATTTTGAAAAATGTGTCTAATAAAATGTTGGGTTGTTAACCCATGGTTGGATTTTTCAGGTTAACTTAAACCAACATTTGGGTTTGTCTACATTTTATCCAGCCATGGTTTAAAACAATGCATGGGTCAAGGGCACTATTGATTTTTGGTAACTCATTACAAATAAGGTTGTATTTGTTAACATAGTACATGAACTAACAATGAGGAATATAGTTTTCTTTTTAGTATTTATTAACGTTAATTAATGCCAATACATTTATTCATGTTCATTATGCTTTATGCATTCATTTAAAAATTGTATTAGTTAATGCTGAAATTGACACAAAATAAGATGAATAAATGCTGTTAAAGTATTGTTTACCTACAATACAACTTGACATTTTTACCTAAAAAAATTACATTAAAACATTAAACTTATCTTCTGTTGTGCATGCTTTTCTTTTGCATTTCATTGCTCATTTATTTTTACATTGCTGAGGTAATCTTTAGGCTTGCAAGTGGAAATTTACCAAGTTTAAGAACTAGTTTTTTTCCATCGTATCTGCAGTGCTGATTCACCCTTTAAACCAAACAAAACCAGACAAAAAGATTATCCGGTTCAACATTTATCATGAGTCACCTCAAACAGATTTTCATGTGATGAAAGGGAAATAACATCATATATCAAATATGATTTATTGTGTCAACCAATGCAAGAACTTGTGACACATTTGAAAACTTAATTGTGTAATCCATAAAATGTGATACTCCAAAATCAAATCTGACAATTTAAGCTGGTGCATAAATACGGCAAACAAACCACACCTATCGCCTTTTCCTAAAATCCATTGAACAGGAAGGCCTACATCCTGAATATCCGAGAACAGCTTGAGAGAGATCTGTGCGTCCGATACATTTAAAGGAAATATGTTACAACTGTGTAGTGTTTTCCAAACAGTACAAGGTCAAATTTACCACGGTGTAATGTTTTTGAAACAATATAGCACCAAATCCAAAATGCAGAAGCGGTGGTTTCTCTCTTACACTGTCAGAAAAAAATAGAAAAATGTATGTCACTGATGATATTAAACATTTTCAGATTTTAGGACCTAGGGTTAACAAATAACTAGCACTTATATTTATAAGAGATTTACCAATATTTCAATTACAGATCTCCTTCAATGATAAATCTTAAAATATATTTTTCAACACTGCAACTATTTTTATTTAATTTTTTGCAAAAAAGATGCAAAAAATTTGAACTTTGCACAGAAAAATTTGCCAAAGTGGTTAAACTAAATTTTGCTTTTTAAGTCTTTATAAGACACTAAAGATGATTTCGCTGTAGACACATTTTAATCAACCAGTAATTTTTAATACTATTAAAACTGAGCTGAATGTTAAAATCGGCAAAGAAAAATCTTATAGCAGGATTAACTACCACCACAATTTAACATATGTATATTGTACTTAAAGTCAACATATTCATTTTTAATGTTTTTTATCAACATTGAAATACATTAAACCAGTAAATATAATTATAATAAAACATTTCTTACAGTAAATGTAAAAGTTTGTACATTCTGAACAGTGAATGTATCTGTGATTGAATCAATAAATAATGCACAATTCAGTTGCAAGTTTCACATTTTCTTTGTGAGGTGCTATCGTTGAGCACATGTAATATTACACCTGTTTACATAAACACCACACAGTGAAACTTTCTATGGTGTGGTGATATTTAACCTACTCAACATAGCCGTCATCCATAACGGATGAAATATTTTGTGGGGCGTATGACGTCATTGGTGCATTGTTTAGCGTACAAAGTCCATCTTAGTTTGTGATGTTTAGGCACGATAAGATTTTTTGCAATGACTTAAAGCAATACTGGCTTGTTAAGACAACGTTTACAAAGAAAACATGTAGGTGGGAGGGGATGTTCCCAGGTTTTACTGCTTTAATGTTGTTTGTGAGGAGTTATAACATTATTGAACTTCTAAAACAACATCAAGATTTTAAAGTTAAATGTTTGTTTCCTTAGCTTCTTATCTTGTGGACTTTTACAACATTTACAACAGATGTTTCTCTTATAAGTTTAATATGTTTACCACTGATAATGCTCAACAGATGCACAGGGATACAAACACCACGGTTAATGGAACATGAATGGAACAAATAGATGTTAATGAAAAATTTCCATCTTCCATGTTTTTCCTCTGCAAACTGAGCTCAAATCTTCCACACACTGTAAAAAATAATTGTGTGAATTAGTTATTTCAATTTACTTTTTTTTGTAGACATAACTTCACTTTTATAAATTGTTGAAACAACAAGAAAATTTTAGTTTTTTGTCCTAAACTAGGGTAAAAGTTGAATAAACGAGGATAATTGTTATTTAAACTAGAAAATGTTTGTTGAAAGAACTGATTCACATTTTCGCGGGCTTTACTTAAAAAATCGCGAGACTGAAGCCGACCACGGACTTCCTCCACATCTCTTCCCGCCTTGGTAACTGACGGACGTTCTGCAGACTGCAGGCGACATGTAAGGTACGTTTTTTAAGTTATATTGTTTCATATTGGTTTAAACTATAACTGTATACTGATCTGGCCGAATAAATATCCAAATTAATGAAGTGTTTGCAGCTTTTGTACGCAAACCGAATCTATATACGAGTAAAACTGCGCCGACCACCGAATATTAAGGAAATTAACTTAAGGATTTATAAGGAAAACCTGTTTAATGTTGCGGTCAGCCAGTGTTGGTGGCCAATCGAATCAAAGAACGCGGGTGTTACTGGCCAATCATATCAAAGAAGGCGGGAGTTACGGTTTACAGAAGCTGAGGTAAATTCCCTTGTGAAAGAGTGCAACACACAATGTAAGTAGCTAACGTTAAACATTTTAATAATTGACTGTTTTTTTTGTCAGAAATCTTAAATAACATACAGTGTTATCTCGCGATGGAAACTACAAAACGCTGTTTTGAATTTAGAATTTATTGACGCGGTTAATGTAACGTTAATGTACTTTGTAAGTTAATTGTCCAGACCAGATTCGACGTGACGTCGCAAGATATAAGAAAATTTATATTTTCCGTGTTATTTAGGGTTTTTGTCCTCAACGACAATACGTTACAATTGATGCTACGTTTTGAATGTTGTGCGTCGCGTATGGAGGTTTCAGTGTGACGAGACATAAAACAACAACAGAGCCATGCCATTACACAATGTCCACATCAGAAACGAGGCGACGTGCAACATTTAATACGTTTGTAATGGTGTTGACGAACCAATGGAAGTTGTGGCACTCCGCGGTCATGTTTGCAGATATTTCTGTCATGCACGCGCGTGTTCTCTCTCTCTCTCTCTCTCTCTCTCTCTCTCTCTCTCTCTCTCTCTCTCTCTCTCTCTTTCTCTCTCTCACAAACGCACAGTGTTTGTTTACAAACTTTTACATCAACTTTATTATAAAGCGTCAAGAGAGTACAGTTAGAATGACAATTCTACTTGTCATTTAAACCAATTCTATTTATTATGAAGATTCTACTTCATTTATTTTCATATAACTATGAATTAACTATTAGCCATGTATTAATCCTTAAGCAGATTTGTTGTGGGACCTCTGTAATTCTGAAACGCTCCATAGTACATGGCCCTGATCAAATGCATCAGATTTTAGACTTGCATAAAATAACCATTTAAATAATCTTATTGTTGTTGTTTTTTGTTACAGAAAAATGACTAATTTCCCAGGATTCTGACAGTTTAATGAAGTGGACATGCAAGCTGTGCTCATACAGGGAGTGCATAATTATTAGGCAAGTTGTATTTTTGAGGATTACTTTTGTTATTGTACAACTACAGTGCTCTTGGTCAATTCAAAATGTTAACAAACCCTCAAACCTGAGCATTTAAGTAGTAAAAGTGAAATTTTGGCTTTCTTAAGACAATATTTCTATGTACACCGTTATTAGGCAACTATTAGTGTGCAGAATTATTAGGCAATTAAATAAAAAACAAAGATTTTACATCTCACTTGTTATTTTTTTCACCTGTTAAAGTGAAGAATAATAAACAAACTCTACATTTACAAAAAAAAAAAAAATAATAAAACAATAAAAAATATATAAACTCAGTGAACAATATAGCCACCCTTCTTTTCGATAACAATCACATGCCTTCCATTCACGGATTCAGTCAGTTTCTTGATCTGATCTGAACCCACATTTTGTGCAGACGCAACCATAGCCTCCCAGAGGCTGTTTACATTTGGTATTAAGATGTGTTTTCATCGATCGGATCACGAGTGGACGAGAGAGACACATTACGTTTACACCTGGTATTTAAATCCGTCTCTTTTGTCCACTTTCGACCGCTTCTCTCTTGAATACTGTGAGGGGACGGTCCGTGAGCGGGAGTAATTATGAGTTTATATGGACGCAAACTAATATGTCGGAGTCTGCTGCTTGTTTAGCAAGTATACATGCCGTGTGTAAGCTTTCTCTGAATTTTCAGCGCAATTGATGAAATATGATCGCGCAACTTTCATACTTTCAAAACGAAACTACGGAGATCAGACGCTTCAGTTTTATCAATGAAAGGCTAAAAATAGCGCTGTTCACCGTATGTTCACGCCAGAAGTAAAAAAAAAAGACGTAAAACTTGTGTTTAATACCTCAGATTAGATAAATGGGCGGAGAGAAGGCGGTCGCGTGTGGCTGTTCGAACACATTCAACCACATATGCGTTCCACAACTCCAAAGCGATCCGATCGAAAGTGGTTTCGACTACCTCTGGATGTGGTTGAAAGTGGTCGAAAGTGGACGAGCTCAAAACGTTTTGAACACTGTTTACACCTGGCATTAACGTCGCCCACTTGTGATCTGATGGACGAAAACGCATGTTAATGCCAACGCCTTCTCTCCGCCCATTTATCTACTCTGAGGTATTAAACACAAGTTTTATGTCTTTTTTGACTTCTGGCGTGAACATTCGGTGAACAGCGCTATTTTTAGCCTTTCATTGATAAAACTAAGCGGCCGATCTCCGTAGTTTCGTTTTGAAAGCGTGTGAAAGTTGCGCGATCCTATTTCATCAATTGCGCTGAAATTCAAAGAAAGCTCTTACATACACATGTACAATTACTCCCGCTCGGGTTTGAATGACAGCAGAGAGACTCGCCCACCGTCTCACAGACCCCCCCCCACATAGTATTCAGCACAGAAGCGGTCGAAAGTGGACAAAAGAGACGGATTTAAATACCAGGTGTAAACGTAATGTGTCTCTCTCGTCCACTTGTGATCCGATCGATGAAAACATATCTTAATACCAAGTGTAAACAGCCCCTAAGGCCTTTACTGGCCAGTCATGGAGTGGAGTACTTTGATGTATGTGTTGTCTTGCAAAATCATCAGTCTTCTTGAAAGATGCAAACTTTTTCCTGTACCACTGCTTGAAGAAATTGTCTTCTACATTACAGGCAGGCAAGCACAGACAGGTATTATTAAAGATGAGCTAGTTGGACCTTTTTGGGTTGAAAATGGAAATAAAAAACAACTCTCAGACAGACCTACTGCCAAGTTTTAGAAGACACTTTCTTCAAGCAGTGGTACAGGAAAAAATCTGCATCTTTCAAGAAGACTTTTTTATGCAAGACAACGCTTCATCACATGCATCAAAGTACTGCACTGCATGACTGGCCAGTAAAGGCCTTAGAGATGAAAAACTAATGACATGGCCCCTTCTTAACCTGACTTTAACCCTATTGAGACCTTTTGATCCCTTCTTAAGCAGGACATTTACGGTAAAGGTAAACCGTACACCTCTCTGAACAGTGTCTTTGAGGCTATGGTTGTGGCTGCACAAAATGTGGCTTCAGACCAGATCAAGAAACTGACTGAATCCGTGAATGGAAGGCTTGTGATTGTTATCGAAAGGAAGGGTGGCTATATTGGTCACTGAGTTTATATATTTTTTTATTTTTTATTGTTTTATTTATTTTTTATTTTTTTGTAAATGTAGAGTTTGTTTATTATTCTCACTTTAACAGGTGAAAAAAACAAGTGAGATGTTAAATCTTTGTTTTTCATTTAGTTGCCTAATAATTCTGCACACTAATAGTTGCCTAATAATGGTGTACATAGAAATATTCTCTTAAGAAAGCCAAAATTTCACTTTTACTACTTAAATGTTCAGGTAGAGGGTTTGTTAAAGGAACAGTATGTAGGATTGTGGCCAAAACTGGTACTGCAATCACAAAACTTGTGGCTAAAACTGGTACTGCAATCACACAACTGGTGGCCAATACACAACATGACAACATAAACATTAGTTGAGGGCTGCAACTCCACTTTTTAAATGACAATATCCTGGCCGGACCACTGTTGTCAGTGATATAAGTATTTGAAATAAAAATGATTTCTTAAAAGGATAGTTCACTTTGAAATTAAATTTTGATATGTTTTAGCTTACCTCCGGGGCATTCAAGATGTAGGTGTCTTGGTTTCCGCGGTAGTTTCACTTCTGATGTTTTTAGGTCAGACCGTTGTTGTCTGTCAGTCATATAATGCAGGTCTATGGTCACTTACTAAACGTTACCTCAAAGAGCATGCACAGAGAAGTCAAAATTAAACAACTGTCCATCGTAAGTACACATTGATGGCCTAAGACACGAAACGAGCAGTTTGTGTGAGAAAACGAACACTATTTATATTGTTTTTGCCTCTTGTACACAACCGTGTCTGTGCTTAGTCTCCGCATGCGCCGGAAGTGATCTCCTGGATGAGTTCGCGTGAGCATATGGAATTGTTTTCTTTTACGTCGGTTTGCATCCTGGATAAGCGCAAATTAGTACAATGTCTATTAGCTGTCTTACCTACAATCTCTGTTCTGTGTAAACAATGAGTGACATACATGCGCGAGCAATCACTTCCGGCGCATGCGCAGACTAAGCACAGACGTAGTTGTGTACAAGATGCAATAACAATATAAATAGTGTTCGTTTTCTCACACAAACCGCTTGTTTTGTGTCTTAGGCCATCAATGTGTACTTACGATGGACGGTTATTTAATTTGGACTTCTTTGTGCATGCTCTTTGAGGTAACGTTTAGTAAGTGACCATAGACCTGCATTATATGACTGACAGACAACAACGGTTTGACCTAACAACATCAAAAGTGAAACCACCGTGGAAACCAAGACACCTACATCTTGGATGCCCTTGAGGTAAGCGAACACATATCAGAATTTAATTTCAAAGTGAACTATTGCTTTAATGTCTTGTGACATATCAGGGCCATTTTACGATTAATTGATATACATTTCTTACATACTGTTTGAATTGACCAAGAGCACTGTAGTTGTACAATAACAAAAGTAATCCTCAAAAATACAACTTGCCTAATAATTCTGCACTCCCTGTAGTTCATCAATCATGTTAGACATTATATTAATAATGAAACGACATATAAACTTTCTATAAGGTAATACTCCAACATTATGCAAATGCCCTTACAATACACTACAAATGGGTAGAAAGTGTTTTCAAAAATTGTATTTACTCCATCTTGTAGCGATGTGAGAAATGTAACCAGTATTTAATAATTACAAACTGAATTGCAGTCAGTGATAGAATTCTTTAATGTTTTTCTGAATACATACTGGAACCTTACTGAATTTACTAATTTGTTATTTTTCTCTTTGTAATTTCAGCCATCAGATGAAATTGAAGACATCCTAAAAGGCACTCATACGGGCATTTTAATCGTAAGTGAGGAGCCATGTGGAGACGTGCTTCCAAAGGAAATAATTGACATATCGCTCATTTTAGAAGAACGTCTGGTGGTTACTGAAATCTCGGATGTCCCCAAGGCATATTGACTGCTAATGGTTTTGCTTTACGCCGTTAACATTGACTACCCCAAACACATGAAGTACACCTTTGAAGCCCTACAAAAACTTCTAATGAACATTGGTGGAAGCCGCTGTTCTTCACGTGTTCATGGTCTTCGCAATATGTTGCTATGCAAAAAGTAGCTTTTTTGAAGAACCTCTAAGCTCTTATGTGCCTTTAGCTAATTTTGTAATGTTTGTGTCAAGTTCTGGCATTTTGAAACCTTTTATTCTCTTTATGCACTTAAAGGACAAGTTCGGTATTTTACACTTAAAGCCCTGTTTTCAGATTGTTTATGATGAAATAGAACGGTTTTGACTGAAATTTCGACATATGCGGCTGCCCCGAGAATTTTCGGGTGTTTGTTGTTTCACCTCCCACCTCTACAATGGGTGCATAGGTGCACAGGAACAGTCCTTCCTAAAATGCATTAAACTTTCGTTTACAAAGACGTGAAACTCACTGACTGGTCAGGGGTTTTCACTGATATGCTCACACAAAAATCGCTGCAAAAGATGCTTTCCAACAGGTGTTTTAGCATGCGTTGTAAACTTGTGGACCTATTTTTCCAAACGCCTCACACTCGTATATTCCGTTGAGAGCTTGAATAATAGACACTCCAGTTGGTGGCGATAATCCGCCTTTGCCAATTGCAAGAATACAAACAAAGTTCCCGGCGCGGAGTAATACTGTACCTTACAGCACATCTAATACAAGTCAATGGAGTTGGACAAAAACTACGATAAAACCTGTTGGAATGCATCTTTTGCAGCGATTTTTGTGTGAGCATCATAAACAATCTGAAAACAGGGCTTTAAGTGTCAAATACCGAACTTGTCCTTTAATGTTCATCTTTACATCTTGTATTTACTGATATCACGGATGTCCCCAAGGTATATGGACTGCTAATGGGTCTGCTTTACACTGTTAACATTGACTACCCCTTATGGAAGCAGCTGTTCTTCTTGTGTTTATTGTTTTCGCAACAATTTGCTATGTAAAAAGTAGCTTTTTGGAGTACCTCTAGGCTGTTGTGTGCCTTTTTGCAAATTTTGTAATGTTTGTGTCAAGTTGTGACTTTAAAATATTTTATTCTCTTTACGCACTTCATACACTTTGAGTCAGTAAATACCAGACATGAATATGAACAATGTTAAATGTACCCAAGGAATTTGGACTCCTAATGGATGTAGTTTAATCTGTTTATTTTAAATAGTAGTAAACCTTTAAGGATTTACAAAAACTTCTAATGAAATTGGTGGAAGCAGCTTTTCAGTATTTATGTTTTTTGCAACAAGTTGCTTTTTGTGCAAATTCTCTGTGTCAAGTTGTGATATTTAAAGGTGCACTGTGTACATTTTAGTGGCATCTAGTGGTGAGGTTACGAATTGCAACCAACGGCTCAGCCCACTGCTCACCCCTTGCTTTCGAAACGCATAGAGAAGCTACAGTAGCCGCCACTGGAAAAACATGTCATCATCGGAGACAAAAAAAAATTTCCGTTAAGGGCTTCTGTAGAAACGTGGCACAAAATGGCAACTTCCATGTAAGGGGACCCTCGTGCATGTAGATAAAACATCTCATTCTAAGGTAATAGAAAAATAATGATTCATTATAAAAAGGTCTTTATACACCCATACTAATGTAGTTTTGTATATTATATTGCATTTCTGTCAAGACATCCTTCTAAAAATTACACACTGCACCTTTAAAAATGAATTTATGCACTTCATGATATTGAAACACTTTGTTTAATTCATATTAAATGGTACAATAAACTAGTTTTGGTATGTGTTGTAATCTGTTATTTCTAAAAGCTAATTTGCAGAAAACATCTTAATCAAGTTAACACAACACAAAAACATTTATCTTAACTAGAAATTGTAAGGCAGTGGGGTTACAAATGTTTTTTTTGTTTAATCAACACAAATTGTTTAGTTAAGATAGCACACATTTTCATTTGTTACAACAACAAAACATTTGTTGTCTGGACTAGAAAATAATACTTAAGGCAACTTGGGAAAGTCCATCAAATTGACTTATTTTTAAAGGTTGACTCCACTTTGAGGGCAAGTTATTTCAACAAAAAAAATATTGTTAACTTAACAAAGAATTTTAAGGCAGCGGGGTAACAAAGTTTTTTAAGTTAACTCAACAAATTGTTTTTTACAGTGCATGTCCATGGCATGAAGGCCTTGCTGTTCCCCTAAAACATTAAATTGTCATTGGAGAGATGATTGCTTATTAAGTTTATCATGCAGAAATAAATTGGTTGTTCATGTACACTGTAAAAAATATTTTGCTGCCTTTTTGTTGAATCAACTCGGATTTACAAGTCATTTCAACTTACTATTATTTATCTTGACTAGAGATCAGTTGTTATAACTACAGGTGAGTTGTTATAACTTATAAATTTAAGTTGAATTTTCTCAACTATATTTTATAAGTTGTGACAACTAATTTCTGTTGACATGACTCGTAAATCTGAGTTGATTTAACAAAAAATTTTAAGGCAGCAAAGTTTTTTTTACAGTGTAGCTCAACCGGAAGAGCATCGCACCTGCTAAGGTTACGGATTCAATTCCCAAGAAATGCAAGTGAATGCTCTTGAAGAATAAAAGTGTCTTGTAAATAAAAGGAATAATTTACTCACCATCAACACTGTAAAAAGTGAAAAGTTGGATCAACTTAAAAAATTATTTTAATTGGTAACACCTAAAAAATTATATTGTTTAAAATTATATATTTAACAAAAAATACTTAGATATTTTTAAAGTTTTTAAAAGTTTAGCTAACTTTTTACAGTTAAGTTGTTCCAAACTTGTATAATTTTTTTCGCAACCAAACAGATCCGGGACACCATAGTATTATATTTTTCCTACTATGGAAGTCAATGGTGCCCTAGATGTTTGGTGACAAAATATAATAATCAGTGTTAACCATGAACAACATGAGGGTAAGTAAATGTCAGATTTTTCATTTTTGGGTGAACTATCCTTCCTGAAAATAGTTGGAGAACCGAGGTGAAAGTACCGTGGGACGAAAGTAACAAAGTGATTTTCTCCAAGCTCTTAACTACATTTGCTTCCCAAACTATGAAAGCATCTTTATCACGCAACCCTTGAGCGAGCTGACAAATATTGTGTTATTTCCTCACCGTTTTGCACGTGTAGGTCCAGAAAGCTGTTTTCAACCATGATAAGTAAATTCCTAAAGCGACGTTGTGTTTCTTTTTTAATGTGCTAAAATACTGATCAATCTATAGGTTATTTATTACCATAACACATCCTGAAGTGAGTTTTTCAAAATAAAAGTAAATCGGGTTTAAATTTCTGGAGTTCCTTTCAGGACACTTGTTACTTTTGTCATTCAGCTTATACTGTTACATTATGTTGAAAATTTTTAATTATTCTAATTTAATTTAATTTTCATGGTGCTCATACTGTAATTTTTTTTAATCTCAACAATTGAAGTTTGTAATGTCGGGTTACTGAAACTGAAATTTAAAATGAAAACATAAATAATTTTTTTTTTGGGGGGCAAAGATAAGACAAAATAAATTTGCAGTTACATAATAACAAGTTCATAGTCTTATATATTTACTAAAAAACAAGTGTCACACAAAAATCGATCTTGATTTGCTACTTATGTTTGAAGTGAAATTATACTGAAGTCGTTTTACATTTGTTCAAAATTTCACCTGGTATTGATAGACCACACTTGTGAGTTGATCACAGCAAAAATATATCTCTGTCTAAAACATTAGCTTTTAAAATGACGTCTTTCTGAAAAATTTTACTTTACCTACTCTCCCCTACAGCAGGGATACATTTTGATAAGTGACTGTAAGAGTCACATTACATCATAAATGAATATATGGAAGCCTACTCTGTCCAAACAGATAAATACTGGCATTGTAGAAATATAATTGACACAACATGATCCCTTATTGCAATGAATTAAAAAATAATTGCTTTCTCATGAAAAGACATCAATGATACCCATCAGAAACTAAGCTTCTTGCTCTTGTTTGTTTTCAAACATACATGCATAAGGGTAAATTTCCACAGCTGATAAGACACATTGCACGTGTTGACTTTGTTCCTGCCCGGTGTCGTGGAGCGACCTTGTCTTACCTAATGAGAAGATCCTCTCAACGAGATTACAGGACGCTGGACATTATTCACTGCTCCTGTCACCACCAATATTCTGATTCACCTCTGAAAACAGGCTTAGAGCTAGTCGGCATATCATGAACATATCTGTGCAAGAAATAAATGACAAAAACCAGGAAACGTCCCTGAAAAGCTGGTCGCGTTTAGTTCAAAATATTTTATAGCTTGTTTTTTATGTGCCGCCTCAAAGGTTTTATCTTGTTATCTTTCACTAGTTAGAAGTTCATGGCCTATTTGTGAATCCTGCTACAGACTTTGACCATCTATCCTGATACTGGCCTACTGACACACATGTGTCATTTAAACAGATATGGTGATCCATTAAGTGTCTTTCAAGATTATGAACAACAGGTAGATATTTGCTAATCCATCTTCATTACCCACATTCCCTTAAAGGAGCAGTTCACCCAAATATGATGCCATCCAATATGAAATGACCTGTTGAAGCTTCAAAAGCACAAACAGGTTCTTGGGTTTGTGTATTAATATATGAAGTGGCAGTTTCCCAGAAGTGGTTTAAATTAAACCTGGACTAGACCGTTATAGTTTTGAAAAACATTACTGGGGTGAATCTTAAGACAAAACGATGGCACTGATATATTTTAAGATATGTTAGTGCAAGCTGTTATAAGTTAAGACATCTCAGTTTAGATGCAAAAGCCGCTAAACACCACTTCAGTCGAAATAAGATTGACGACTTTGACTGAATGGCATAAGTTACTTTTAAATAGTCCTGGGTTAAGGCCACTAAGAAATATTTGTTGGTAAAATCCATTAAATGCCACTTCCCTTTTCAACAAAGTCCTTCAAGTGCACAGAAGAAGAATTTGATGAATTAATGGATTGGATGGATGAAGTCAGATTTCCATTGTCGAGCTTCAAGTACTGAGTTTTTTACCTGATGTTTTCAGAATATATAAAGATACTGACCAAATTTTGAGCCTTTTATCTTTATTCAAAAAGGACAGTGACAGGAAAGCCACTGGAGAGAGAAACAACCGTGGATCAAACTTGGGTCCATTGTGAGTACCTGAACCTGAATACAAACCAAATTAGGCATCCGAATGCATCACAGCGTTCCCTAATGTGTGCTTCAGTTTCTTCATTTTCACATTTTGAATTCTGACTTTCATCATTGGCAATGTTTCTAGTTGCATCTTAAGTGATTTTGCAACTGTAAACCATCTCTTGTCCAAAAAAGTGGATTTAGAGGTTTTTGCCAGTCATATTTAATAAATACCCAGCCTGATATCACGAGAAATTGTACGTATTTTATGAGTTGGCTAAATCATATCAATTCATACGAAGTAAAATCGTACGATTCTCATGAAAAGACAACAACAACGAAACCAAACCTCAAACCCCGTCCCTAACCCTACCCAAGTCTCATGTAGATGCGTATAAATAGCATGAAGTGCTTTATTGGTTTCTCAAATTTTTTCTGTTTTTTAAACCATTTTTGCTTGAGTTTAGGGTTAGATTTTTTGCTTAAGGAGGTTATTTAATATACAGGTTTCTTCATGTTTTTGTCTATATTTAAGCCATGGTCGCTTGAGTTGGGTTTAGAATTGGGGTTTGGGTTAGAATGTCAATTATATATAACAAAAAGTAGTTCTAACCTTAAACCCAAGCAAAAATGGTAAAAAATAGCAAAAACATTGAGAAACCAATGAATAAAACGACAAAAAAGATGCTATGAAAAAAAAGTGAATGGGAAGGACTGGCGTATCATACGCATGCCAAACTGGAATTTGGCGTATGTATTGCACAATTTTCACACTTCGTGCTATTTATACGCAACTCCGTGAGACTGGGTTCCCCTAACCCCAACGTCACAGGGGTCAAGGCAAATCGTACCAAATCTTACGCATGTGGTCGTATGAATTAATACGAATTAGCCAACTCGTAAAATATCTAAAAATTCTCCTGAGATAGCGTTGAAATACCAGTGAAATTGAAAAAAAAATAAGGCATTTCAGTTACTAACTAACAACTTTTTCATTGCCATTAAAGTGAAATTACTGAACCTAAACATGAGCCTGATAAAAATGCTCATTTACAAGAAAACATGTCAGCTGCACTTAGAGGTTTTTGTATCTGAGCTCTTCTGGAGCAAAATTGTAGGTTTGAAAAAGAAAACGACTCATATTTTCTGCAAGCAGTGAGTCTTCAGCATTTATTCATCTCATGTTCATTTAAAGGGGACATATCATGAAAATCTGACTTTTTTCCTGTTTAAGTGCTATAGATGGGTCCCCAGCACTTCTATCAAACTACAAAATGTAAAAAAGATCAACCCAGTAACTTAGTTTTGGCAAATCGTTCTCTGCAGGCATGTGAAAAAATTAGTAATTGAAATATGGCTCCCCTTGTGATGTCAGAAAGGGATCTTATTATAATAATACCACCCCTTAATCTGCACTAATCCAACCACAGCACTGCATTTAGTGGAGAGGGCAAGAGACAGCACAATTATTGACAGCACAATTGAGTTTTATTTCAACAAACCAATATTATGGTGATCAGTGTTTGCATTAGCAACTCATTTGCATTTAAATGTGTCAATTTTATCATGCTATAATACATTTTCTGTGGGGTATTTTGAAATAGAACTTCGCATACGAACTCTTGGGACACCAAAGATTTATTTCACATCTTAAAAAAATATTGTGAAATGTACTGTAAGACCTGGTGTGTACACATATGTGGAAATTAATTTTTTTGTTGTTGTTTGCACCATAATACTTAATTCTGTATAACTGGAACCTGTTGTACACAAACATGGACAAATACACTGCTTCATGTTCTTAGAAAAATATTTGGTTATTGTATTTATTGGTTCTTCCTAACCCCAAAATAGCTGGAAGAAATCTGAAAAAATACAAACCAAATCTCGGGTCTCAGGAGGTTACTCCAATTACCCCAATGCCTTACAATCTATTTCAAAATACTATTTTTATTTTTGTTCTCAAAACTGACAGTGTTTCAAAACAGAGGCTAATACCATGAGAATACTTTATTTTTTGGTTTCCAGGGCTGACAGTGTTTGTGTCCAACACCCAATCCAGGAATCTTAGACAGACATTCTTTCCTGTTTTGGTCGTGCCGGCCGGCTTAACTGTCATTTCATTCTATTAGTGAGTTTGGCCCAGAGCTTTGCTTTCCTGCGCAATACAAAACCAAAACGTTGCCTGCCAAAACCAATAGCTCGCCTCCTACTGATAAGACAATTATCACTTCTCTCCCTGAAGACTCCAAGGATTTCTAAGAAATCTAAAGGAGGTAATTAAATCTTCTTGAAATGTTTTGGACTGAACACATCCTCTTACACGTTTTTTGCTTGAACTCACTGTCATAAATATTTGGTGCCTCAAATAATTATAGTGATTATTGTATTTGCTTTAATAACAGCCTTGTTCTTGGGTTTGAAAATAAATTAATGTTGCGGTTCAAATGAACCACCTAAACCTCTTGGACTTCAAAGCTGACTGGCACAAATGTTTCCTATGTCTGGTGGTATTCAAGCAGAAAAATATGCTCGCTTTGTGTTGTACTTTAAAGCCTTCTGCTGCTGCGTTTGAGGAACAGAGAGAAATTAAAATCATACATTTGGTTTATTTCTTAAAGCTTCCTTAAAATAAAATATAGCCCTTAAAAACACAAGCTTGTGAAACACTTTTCAACAAAGCAACAAGTTTTGCAACTGTTTTATTACAGAACATTACTGGTAATTTAAACTAAAAACACTTTTGAACCAGGACAGGGTTTAGGTTAAGGACTAGGCATTATTAGGACATTTAAGTACAAACATAAAAAACATTACTTGTGTGCATCTTTAGACAACACATTGGAAACCATAAGCTAAGCAAGGCTAAATTTGGGCTGTCTAACCATTACCCAAAAATAAATTAATACATTTTTTAATCACTGTGACTTTGCTTACACAATGGAATGAAATGAAAATTATTAAAATTATAAATTATTATATTGATAGGGCCGCTTGCCGTTGAGTGGGGGGCTCTTGGACTTCCAGGGTCTCCGAACCGTCTCTGTTGTACCGACGAAGGTGCTTAGTTCCGGGCACGCATGGGACCGGGTCCCCTGCCCTCCGGGGAGGCGTAGCGAACAGGTGCCATCGGGTCTGTAGGGAGAGCGTTGCGCTTCTCCGACTTGGTCAGTCTCTTGGTTGGCCGGATCTCTTGATTGTGGTCAGATCTCAGGACCTCTCGAGCCCACAAAGAGGTCGCAGAAGCGGATGTGCGGGCGGGACAGGGCCGCTTGCCATCTTGGAAGTTGTGTATATGCCTTAAATAAATGAGATTCTAGTGTTCTATTTACAAAAATAACTGCTGACCTTCCTACAAATGATGGGAAATAAGTTCTGTTTTAAATCCAGCTGTGGCTCCACGTTTTATTAATGGCATCAATCAAAACTGACCACACACACAAAAAAAAATGACAGCAGCACAAAGTCTCAAACAAATGATTTTGTTTTTCAAAGGTTTCAGTTACATTTTGTGTAAAGCTGCAGGCAAAATTTCTTTGCTTTGACAAGCTATTGACTGCACTGGGATCATCTTTGCTGTCAATTGTGTTGTTCAGTTGGCTCATCGGTCTTTTATTTAAATTCTTAATCCAGGGATTTTTGGATACAAATGTAGATATGCACTGTTTTTTCACAGTGGTGATGAGGACTGTGATTTGAATGGTCATGGGAAGTTTAGATGACTTTCAACAGCTGATCCGAGCAAAAATAGTTTGGGTAGCTTTTCAGCAATATTTCCATACTAAATCTTTTCAAGCAGTTAAATCTGTTATTTTAAGTCCATTTGATCTATTTACAAAATATCCCAAGATGCCCAAATAAAGTTTCTCTAGAGTATTTCAACATGAACTTTGGGGGACTTCCAGTTACTATGCTTTTTAAAGTATGAAACATGACTATTGTGTTGTTCTGCTATGTTCAGAAAGGTCATGTGACAACCTTCGCTGTTTCACTTCCCACTAGTGGACAAACAGATGCTTGTCTTGTAATGTGGTAAAGGGATGTTAAGTACTGTATATGTTAACCTGTCTGTGGGTTAAAGTTTCATGATCTAGGTGCATCAAAGTTCGATTTGATTTCACATTGGTTTCAATCTTTGAAAAAGATATAATTTTATATATGTAAGGTCAGGATTTTGCAGATACGAACCCATGCACAGACAGTTCAGGGCAACAGAAACTGTATTATTCTGTTGCACTAATTTTTTAAGTTTCCGCCTGAATGTTGCATGCCCAAATTTAAAAGCCCCTCATAACCACATACAGTGGAGTAAATGTAAAATTTTGATGTAATTTTACAGGAAACCCCTCCAAATTTTATAAAACACTGTTAAAAGTGCTAAACATGGTTATATGTGTTGTCAGTTCTCTAATAAACACAAACATAAATAGGCACTTTGTGATTTTTTTTTCAAAAGTCTGTAGTTGAAAGTGCATAACTCTGGCCCTGAGTGGTCTCGAAACCTGCAGAGAGTTTTGTTTGATTCCAGGTGATTTCAGATCTTAGAAGAAAAGGAAATTTCTCTATCATAATCTATGCAAAAGTTATTATATTCCAACTGAAGGGAGGAATGATATACCGAGCCCCTAAGGTGACATTGGAGTAAAAAAATAATCTAAAGTTTAGTTTCATATACTCACGTGAAACTTTCATGTGCTCACGCAAAACCTTCATGTGCAGACATTTTTTTAAAGTTTAGTTTCGTGTGCTCATGTGAAACTTTCGTGTGCGCATGTGAAACTATCGCGCACATGTGAAACTATCATTAAACTTTATTTAATTTAAATTTTTGCTCAATGTCCTCTTAGGGCCTCCATAATAATACCCTTTATGTGAAAGTTTCATGTGCGCACACAAAAGTTTCACATGAGCATGCAAAACTAAACGCAATAGTTTCACGTGCGCACGCAATAGTTTCACGTGCGCACACAAAAGTTTCACGTGAGCACACGGTAGTTTCACATGTGCACGCGAAACTAAACGTTATTCATTTTTGCTCCATGTCCCCTTAAGGGCTTTGTAATATTACCCTTTTTGCATTCAATTTCCGCCTAAAAAACATTTGAAGTGACCCCATACCCACATACAGTGGAAAAAATGCAATATCTTTATATAATTTTACAGAAAACCCTTTGAAGTTACATAAAATGCTGCTGTTTGTGACAAATATTATTATTTATGTTGATTTTTATATGATCAACCACCTAAAAAAACACATGTTGTCTTGGTTGTTGCCGAATCTCAGGACCTCTTGAGCCCAGAAAAAGGTTGCAGAAGCGGACATGCGGGCGGGACAGGGCCGCTTGCCATCCTGGAAGTTGTGTATATGGGACAAAACAAAAGCCCACAAGGGGGTAAAACAATACAATCTTGACTTAACTAGACTTGACTTCACTGACAATCTTCACAAAGGTCACAAAGTTACAAAATGAAGCGGCACAAGACATCAAAAAACAATAAATATGGGAGCAAATGATGAGAGCAACAGGGGTGGGGTCAAGACAGATGAACACATGCCACACCAAAACAAACAATTGCCATGTGCCTGTCACAATGAGTAAGAAAACAAGGAAGACAGGATCAAGAAACTTTAAATTTTAATGGATTTTGATTGGGTGTTAATGCTTTATCATTATTTTATGTGCATTCGATATTAAACTGTAAGAAAGCTGAAACGAGACATGTGAGAATTATGTTTGATTCAACACCTGTCTGAATTTCTTTGACAATGCAATATTTGCATCTGTGCACTTAGACTTTGAGTATGTTGGTGATGTAAACCCCTGCAAAACCAACACCAGGATTTTCCACAACATTTGCATGTTTAAAAATTGTCAACAATTGTCTTCTTTAAAATCCCTAAATTCTATGTAGATCCCCTGCGAAATATCAATCTCATACATATGTTTAGGAAAGTAACATGATTGAACAAAATGTGCAGTGCAGGATCAGTCATCGATTATTTGGTTAAAAAAATGCAGCATTTTAACAACTTCATTGTGCAGATCAGTTCAACTTACTTTTTTAAAGTTTTGACTTGTGAAAAGTTGACATAACTTAGAAAAACAAGTCGAAATGAACAGTGTGTGTATTTCAATGCACATATATGCTAAAAGTACATTTTGTCAGCGTCTAAAAATTATACATATGGTGCACTAAAATAAACTACGTTTTAAAAGTTTACAAACCCTTACATGGCATTCATACCAGACGCAGAAGAGCGGCAAGCACGAGTGATATACATGTTAAGTCAATGCAAAAAGACGCGAATGGGCATCTTGCGGTCAAGTACGCGAGAATGGCATGGTGTGAATGGCGCAGACCGCGCAAGTTGAAAAATCTAAACTTTGCCGGCTATTCGCACTGCATTAACCAATCAGGATCTTGCTCTAGTAGTGACGTGATTACAGGGAGCGAGTGAAGTCACAGAAGCCCCTCCCATGATGCGAATTTCCGCATGAATATCTCGGATGACTACAATTTCAAGCGCGGCTTTCACGTGCGAATGAAGCGAGTAAACGCAAAGGCTGTTTCTCAATATGGGTTCTTCAGGGATCTTGCGTCCTTGTCTTCTCACTCTACGTCATCATTAACCACCGAAGTTCAATTCCAATTCTCAAGAACGCAAGTACAGAGGACGCATGAAAATACCTGGATGTGTTCTTGATATCGAGGATGCATCGAGTGCAGACTTGCGCGCTAAAATCGCTTTACGACCCAAAAGTCATTGCGGCAAAACAACCTTCTGAGTTCGTTCTTCCAAGGTCGCCTTTTCAAGACCGATATCAAGGAACGCATCTTAACCGAAGATTATTTCAATACTGAATATTGATGAAGTATACATCTGTTATGGACTCTTATTGGCAAACATGTTTTAAAACTTCTGAATGGTACTGTATACAGGTGTACATGTAGGACAAAAAACCCACAACACTCCCAACAAACTAATTTGGAAATCGCATTTGTTTCAATTCCCTAGTGGAAATCCCTTGCATACACAACAGAAAGATAACAGCTTGTTAACATCAGCCACCATACATCTGACATTACAAGTGACGTATGCCGTTGCATGAGCTTACCTTATGCAAGAAAACACTTCAGCTTGAAATCAGTGACCGCCCGGCACTTGTGAAGAGGTCACACAATAACGGGATGAAAGCTTTTCAGATTAGCACTGAAAAAGGGAATGTAACACACGAGCAGATATACGGCCGGCCACTTTCAAATAACTCAACATGCGCTCTTATCTAAAGGAAGTGTGCGCAAAAAAAGGTCACAACGATAACGTTAGAACAAATGCATAAAGGTACGTGCAGATTTGATGCCTGCTATAAACAAAATGATTCATGTGTGTGTGTGTGCACCATTTTACTTTTTTAAATTATAAAGTTCACGTGTTTGGAGGCAAAAAGAGGCAAAACAACATCTTGATCTACAAGAATAAAACCTAAAGGTGTGATCTGTCTGAAACTCTGTGGCTGTGGTCACCAAAGATCTTTCAATGTTGACATTCAAAATGGTGGCAGATCGAGCTTTTAATAAATGAATTCTTGACTTTTATGCTTAGATACAACCTATTTGAATATGTGGTTACGTCGTTGCTGAAAATGTCCGAGCCATTTTAAACTGACTGATCTTGGCTTGCACGGTTGAAATACACCTTTGGTAAAATGCACGTCTCATCATCCTTGCACTATAGGTGCGCAGGCTTTTAGTGCATGGCTTTGTGGTTTCTTGCTTCGCTTGGTTGAATATGGTTTGAATATTATCTCAGCTCCTATTTGTTCATGCAAACTATGAATGGCTTGCAAACGATGAGAAGCTAGTGATGAGCAAACTGAATGGGGATGAAAGTGAAACCTAGCTGCACGTATAATTCAATTTTTAATTATTTTATATTTATGCATTTGGTGGACGCTTTATCCAAAAGCATTTAATGTTCGTGGGAATCAAACCCAAGACCTTTTGTGATGGTTTACTAAATGAGCCATTCTTTTGTTTCAATATGAAAAACCCAAGGAACAAAGTTTCCTTTACTCCACAGAAATGTAAGTAGGGCAATGATTATCCAAAATCACTGTTTTGTAGAACAAGAGTGTGTTTTATGTTTCAAATACCAACCCTCCCAATGGGAAAAGAATCAGGGCCAAGTCTAATAATTTTAGTTTATGGTAGGCATGCATGCAAAGTTTAATTTCACGAAGGAACAAACCAGGCTGTTTTTGTCTCTGTCAATATATTATGCCATAAAACATGACCCGTCTGCATGCATTTTACCGGAAAGTATGTTTAAATTTAGCATCAAAGGGAAATCAAGAATCTGAACATTCCATTGGGCTATCAACAGGTTGTGAATGTGAGGCGTCCTGCCAGCCGAGCTGGACTATGGTAGGAGGTAACGGAGCCAACATCTGTCAACAGAAGTATTAGCCTACTCCAGTTTATCCACAATAACGTGTGGAATGTACTGTGCGAAAACCAGTAAAGCTGCCATTTGGAAAAAAACAAGCATTTGATTGTGTAAATGTTGACTCAAGGCAATAGTCCGTCTGCAATAATGGTGATTTCAGTGGGAATTTGTAGAAATTGTTGGGATTTTTGTATGAAATATTACGCCCTTAGGCACTATTTGTTTTTGTAATGCGACAAAACCAGAGCTTGACAGAACACAGTAGACAGAATTGTATTCCTTAAAGATCCTTATAGTGTTAATCGACAGTATTTACACTTACTAAAAATAGTTGGTGTAAAATGAACCCATGAAACTGTGACATGGTAACAACTGATATAGCACAGGAATGCATGGATTTTTGAAACAACCATTTACATTTACAGATGAATTTCTGCACAGTAACCTATAGTTAAGACATTTTATTAATCATGTTATCTTCACCCATAGAAGGTTTTGCATATGGTCAAAAATTAACAAGATGAATTAAAATTTGTTTAGATGTTGAACCGATGGCTCCGTAACAAAATCTGCAATGCTCCCTACCTAGACAGCATTACAAGGCATCATACTAGGTGTGCATCTGGGAGAAAAGTATGCAACAATAAAAATGTGAAATGCATTTATGGTTAGTTGGTCTTGTTTCTAATTGGTTGATTGATGTGTTTTATTTACAATAAAACCCTATGACCTCTGCACTCAACGATTCCGTGTGTCACTTCCCAAAAAGCTGAGATAATTGCATTTTTGTATTTAGAGACATACTTCCTGTTTGGCCTAAAGGGTTGCTTTCGGGTTTTATAAGTTAGGAAAGAGCGCCACCTGGTGGATAATAGCGGAAATACAGATTGCCGGAAAAACTTGTCATGGGCAAGGAAGTGTTTTCTCTTAATTGACGAGTTAACTCGTCAATGGCGGGGAAAGAGTTAATCTGTGGTCCTCAGTGTTGAGGAGTTACTTTAAAAAGTAATGCATTACAATATTAAGTTACTCCTCAAAAAAAGTAACTATGCGTTACTTTTGCGTTACTTTTGCGTTACTTTTTCTTACTTGGCTGAGGCTTGATCTTCAATTTTATGACTGAGAAGTACTGCATTCAGATATTGCATATTTCCATCGCAAAAATGTCGATCTCTGGCCAGCCATCTCTGTTTTCTGACTCAAACTGTTCCGCAAACATGACTTCATTCAGTTTAATTCAGTACATTATTTTTTTAATAATTAATTAAACTGAAAAGTAACTTGCATTACTTTTTCAAAAAATAATTCAAATATTAATGTGTACATTTATAAAGTAATGCGTTACTTTACTCGTTACTTTAGAAAAGTAATATTATTACGTAAAGCACGTTACTTGTAATGCGTTACTCCCAACACTGGTGGTCCTATTATGTCGCACATTGAGAGAAGTTCAAAGACGACCATTTTCCAGAGCTTGCGGCCAAAGATAACCTACGATAGTGTTCTGACATTGCCAACAATTCAGCATGATCAACACACAGTGTGTTTGCTACTACGTCCTGTGTGTCTAAAGTGTGTCGCAGCCGTCACAGCCTACGATTCAATCGGTGTCATCATCATAAAGTTTACATGATTGTCGTACCCAGGTTTACAATGCTCCATGTCGCACAGTGTGATAAGGTAAAGATCTTATAAGATGACATAAATCCTGCCGTTTATCCCAGGCTTTAGATAAATAACAGAAGTATGTGATCATAGTAAAGGTTTATTTGTGCGTTTTGATTTTGAGACGATAATAGATTGTATCCAACAACATACCTATAAACCTGTCCATGCTAATAAATTGTCCAAGATTTTAATGAGCAGTCGGGACACTTTAACATTCCAGTGACCTTTTTAAGACTAATTTGAGCAGATCTAGCATTAATTTCCACATTAGACAGACGGCTTGGAACGATTCCCAGTACCCGATTTGATGAGACCAGAATGTTCCGGAAGAAAAGGTTCTTTAAAGTCCTGGGAGAACACACTGGGGCACAAGGAATTTTCTAATATGCAGTTTGCAGTTACAAAGGCATACTTTGTAAAGGGGTACTGCCTTGTGTACATTTATTTCTGAGAATGTGCAAATGACAATTCAATGTAATAAATAGTTTGTCATAATACTACATCAGAAGCAAATTTTCAAAACTTTCCCATGTCTGTCAGTGCTTGGACAAGCGCAAAGCCACCTCATCCAAACTCACACCACACACTGTAAAAAAAAGATTTGTTGGTTCGACTTATAACAGTAAGTTACCTGGTTGCTCTAAAATTTTGAGTTAATTCAACTTAAAAATATTAGCTGATAACACATTTGTACACACACTTTTGACTTAACTAATATTTTTAAGTTAAATTAATTCAAAATCTTAAGGCAACCAGGTAACTTACTTTTTAAGTTGAACCAAATTAATAATTTACAAACTTAAAACTTTTTATTTTTACAGTGCAGGTTAAAGGCGGTGTGCATGATTAAAAAAAAAAACTTCAGAAAAATGGGAGTCGGGCCAACTACCAAAACACACTTGTAGCCAATCAGCAGTAAGGGGCGTGTCTACCAACCGACATCGTTGCCTGGGTTGTGTATGTGTGGGGCGGGTCTATCAAAAGAAGGTCCAGATTCTCTTGGAGTAGGGGCGTGTTTGTTTAGGTGATTTCAAATGTCAACATTGTCTTTCAGAGATCATGCACCCCGCCTTTAATGCTATTTACCTGGGATTCTTAATTCCTTAACTGTCACCCCTCTTTTTGAGTGTGGGGGGGTTTAAAAAGTTAATGTGCATCTTCAAATGAATATAACTTTGGTCTAGAAGGCTAATCTTGGTCTTGTTTTATTGAAGACACTTTAAAGTTTTTCACTGAAGTGTCTGGAATTGAAAATATTAAATTACAAAGTTTAAGCCATAAGTCTCAAGTAGTTGTGATCCAAATTTCAAGTTAATATCACAAAAATGAGGTTTGTGTCACACTTGTAGTGGTTTTACCAACAACGGCCACTAGGTGTCAGCGTTTGCTGCATACTCATGTCACAAATTAATAAATTACTGTCACTGCATAATTATTACTGCTAAAACGTTTATAAAATATGAAAATTACATTCTTAGAGCTTTCCAATGATATACTTTGTCAAGATTTTTGTAGATTTATACTAGGATATAGTGTTATGAATATATAATATTCATTATTATGCATTCCATTATTTCTATCAGATGAAATATGAAAACTACATTCTGAGAGCTTTCTTGTGATATATAGTATGTCAAGATTGTTTAGCTTCAGAAAAAGATATTAGTACTATACATATGCAAAAACAAATTGGGTCCATCTGTGGCCCGGTGACATTTTAGAAACTGACTCTCACTACGTCAAAATTTCCCCAAAATGCTGATGATAAATGAAAACTAAACTCTTAGAACTTTCAAGCGATGTATAATTTGTCATGATTAGGTAAGAATTCACATGCAAAACACTGACGTTACAACAATATATATCGTTTGTCGTAATAGATAAAAATGTACATTAAAAATATTAAAGTAAACTTAGGTTTACCGTATATGGGATGGGCAACAGTTAAGTTCAATAAAAATGTTTCAGGTATAAAAGAAGTACAATGGCCTATTTATAATTGTCGCTGCATGTGAAGCTGTGAAATACTTTAAGTAAAATTGTTAAGTTAAAAAACGTAAATTTTTTAGGTTTTACCAATCAATTTTTTTTTTTAAGCTCTATTCAGGTTTTATAGTGTATGCATTTATTAATGTGATTGTGATTAATGTTGGTCTCCCCAAATAATCCACAAATCACGAATATGAACAAACTCCGTACTCCATCGACAACAATTCAGCCAAACTGATTTACCAAGAGCTCACACTACCGCGCATTTGCATACGTTTGCATGCCGAGCTGCTGATTCAAAAACTGATTTGCACACCCAGAGACAAGCTGGACATAGCAAAGACGCTCATCCAGCATTTGCCTCTGAATGGAAAAATTTACTGTACCTGCACCTGTTTGACCTGAGATGAGTATCGTTTCATGCTGGATGTGCTGGAAGGATTATGATTCACAAGCCAAGCTTATGAATCTGTTCATGCATGTTCAGACATGAATCATCTGCTGCAGGGAGGCAAAATTATATAAGTGCTTATACAGGGGCACATGGCCCGCTGTCATGCGGCTCTCTGGTCCGTCTGTTAAATCATGCTTTCTCCTCGATCGCCCTCAAATAAAAATCCCAGCTATCCATTCCGGTGAATCCTAATCTAGTTAAGACACATAAATAAATAAAATATTATATTGAATTTAAAAGTGAGGAGGATTATTGCATGATGAAGGTGGAGATTTAAAGTGGAGATATTCCATGTAGACAGACAGACAGACAGACAGAAAGATCAATGACCTTCTGTAGTTTTAGTGGACCGTTTTCCGGGATGATTCGCAGACAGAATTCCTATCATTTTAAAATGGCAGTGGCATGCGCCCACATTCCAAACTTTATTAACCAGTCACATGCAGCAAATATGAAAGCTATGCTACTTTTAATAAGGACTGGATGTACTGTCCTCTGTCAAACTAACCTGCTGTAAATACTTCCACATACGTCAGGTTGTGCCAATAGGACGTGCAACGTTACCGTCAAACTGGATGCTCACCATGTTTTATGGTCATGTTTACAGTTTTATGAGTACTTCCTCTTAAGACAATCTTTTCGACTGGAGTAATTTATCTGAACTAGAAACTATTGTGTTTGCTTGATGGTACATCCACGCCACTAGGTGTCAGTATAAAGACAATAGCCTTACTGTATTATTCAGCACAATGTAAACAAAATTTTTTATAAAATCTTTAATGAATATAAATCCTTAATGTCATAAAAAAGTTTTGGAATTGTACAAAAATAAATGTATTCATGCCCTGCTGAAATATCCTAATCGGCTAGATGTCGTTTTTTTGGGAGTGGTGTGTCTCAATCAAACTCTTATGAAAAACGCTTTCATTATTCTCTTACATATCCGTGCATAAATTTAAAGGAATATTACATTTAAATATTAAGTAGATTGGTCCCTTCCTGTCTAGCAATGTGTTTTTATATGAAAACTAAAACAAATGTTGTTTTACAAAAGGTTTGACACGTTTGTTTATTGAGTTGGCCTTGTGAAATTTCAGTTGTAGAGCTTCAGAAAAGGTCACGTGATTTCGGTAACGGAAAGTAGAAACCATTGATGCTCACTTGTTTTTGTGTTGCATTATGGGAATTTCAAGGGAACAAATGCTCCAGTGCACTGGAATAATTTTGCAGTTGAGACATCCCTTAAAAATGGCCGACTCCCCGATCAGTTCCCTGAATACTGAACAAGGAAGCTGATTGAGACACAGCCCAGTACAGCACTTCCCTTATTACCAAAAGTCCGACACCAAAGTAAAAATCAAGAATTTTTGCATGGACTGGAAATGAATATGACATTTTTTTAAAGAATATATGATTTTTTATAAAAAGAAAAACAAGATGTTTTCAATATTTTTTTATTATATAGGGGCAGTTTCCCGGACAGGGTTTATCCAAGTCCCAGACTAAAATGCATGTTTGAGCTACTTTTATTTCAAAACACCTTGTGCTGGCATATTTTAACATATATCAGTGCCATTGCTTTGTCTCAAGATGCACACCAGTATAGTTTTTTGTAAGGTTTGTTTGTAAAAACTTCTTAAATGTTCTAAAATAATTAAAGCCTAGTCCTGGATTAATCTAAACCCTGTCCGGGAAACCGCCCCATGGAGCTTTTTACAATTGTTTAATTGTTTCAAAGCAGCTTTACATTAATAAAAGCAGGAGAAAACACAGAAAAATCAGTGAACAACATAAGAAGCAGAGTATAGTAGTAAGCGTAGTTATAATGTAACATATAGAAGAGAGTTCAAAGTTAAGCTAATGTCAGCTGATTCCATAGGGGTTGAGAACTCCTAGAAGAAAAAAAAACTAATTTTATTATGGAAAAAAGTCCCTTGGAGAAAAAAACCCTTGAGAGAGAGACAGATATAGCTGATTCTATAGAAAACAAGCTAACTATTGCGGCATAAGTATATTTACAAGATGAGTTATGTGAATGCTTTGTTAAAGAGATATGTCTTTAATTGATCGACTGTGCCTGATTCTCAAACACTGTTGGGTAAATCATTCTAGAGCTCAGGGGCTAGTTAGTATGTCTGGCATGTTTTCTTACGAATTTAACAAATTTGACTGTCTTTAAGTACAAAAATGATAAGTCTAAAGTCACATTTTACTTTCATTGCTGAATAAAGGTACTCAAAAAAATCGGTCCTTCACAACCTTTGAACAGGTTAAAAACTCTGGCACCGTGGTCAAAAGTATTTGATTACCATTTTATAAGTGCTGAAAGCATGTGGTCAATATTATATCATTTTTGATGAAGGTGACATATAATGGTTTTTGCATTGGAGCTCTTCAAATATCAAAGTGCTCTGAACTTGGTTTAGGTCCCTAATCAAATGTAAGCAAATTTGTGACATTCGCGACCATATGTTAACTTTTTTCTACGGATCAGATTTCCTTCCACATACTGAAAGGTTCTCAAATCATGCAGGTTTGCAATAGATCAGGTTTTACACAAACATGTGTTCATGAAAAATGCAAAAGAGAACATTTTCAATTGTGGTCCACTCTATTAACATCTATTAAATAAATAAAAAATAAAATAAAACAATTTCTTATCCAATAACCCCAAACAACTGGAAATGTCATTTACTGGCCAATATGAGTAGGAACCCTCTATCTCAGTCAAAAAAGGTTTTTTTTATCTGGATTAAGATGAATTTTATGCATTGTTACACAGCTTACTGTAGCTGAATAGGTTAGTAGACGAGTTTCACAGCAAACTATCTGTCTTAGTTATTGAAATTCATTGTACAACAATCAAAGGCAAATATAGCATTTTTATATTTTGAGTTACTCATCTCTGTATTGACATCACAGGCACTTTTTTATGCTGGTATCTTTAAATAAACATATGGAGAATGCTCAAAGTTTATACAAGAGAGTATCAGTGTTTTTAGAACAGAAACCCTGTGATAGTCTGCAAGTTCAAGCATGAACCATCTGCCACATGAACTCAAAAAACAAGGTGCTAAATAGCACTAAAAGTGGTACACTTGCTCGTAATCACTTATATAGCACCTACATAGAACAATAAGTGGTGCTATTAGCACCACTTATAGTTTTACATAGCACCATATGGTTTTACAATGGTGCTGTATAGCCCTTAAAGTGATTCCCCTACACTGTAAACGAAAGTGGATCAACTTAAAAAATTACTTACTTTGGTAACTAAATGAATACTTTTTTCAACACACATGGGAGGACCATTGAACTTTTAACATAGGTTTATTAATCTTTATTGATTGAAACACATTTATTATTGCATTTAAATAATAACTGGTGCATTTCAAAATCAGGCATGCAACCATCACAAGCACCCATTTTGAAGACCCTTGGTGGTATTCATAAAGGTTAGACTTCATTTCGACAATCTACTTTAGACACCCTACTAACTATAACTTTGCAACTGTGTCAACTAAAGGCTGATTTATACTTCCCGTAGGACCTACGTGTAGGCTACGTGTCAGTTTTTATTTATACTTCTGTGGCATTGTTCACGTCCCAAACTGTACAATGTATTCATTTAAAATGTATTCAAACCTGTAAAAAAGTTAATTAAGCTTAAATGTTCAACGAGTTCAACATTTTAAGTTCCAGAAACTTAAATAAAATGAGTTAAAAAAACTTAGCTAACTTAAAAAATTTTATTTATTAATTCCAAACAAATTTATTTCACACTGTAAATAATTGCAAACTTTTGGTGGTTGTTGTGATTTTAATGGGATTCAATTTGCTGGGTAAGCTAAGAAAGTTTACTTCAGTTTAAAATACAATTAACACAAGTGGTTGAGGAGGATTGCTTTACAAAATGCCTGCATTACAAGAGCATTTTTTTTTAAATTTAGTGATATTTTATGTGGTTTTAAGTAAAGAGAAAGACTCAATAGTGTTAAACATTCATTTACGTAGGAGATTTAGAAGAGATAGCTGTTGTTTTGTGGTTAGCATTGTTTAGAAGTGTAATGCCTTTCACTGGTTTTAATTTCATGAGTCACATAATCTGTTTCTGTGACTTTTGTGAACAAAAAATAAGTGGTAAAAAGTCGTTTTAGGTACTGTAAACAAAAAATATATGAAAGTTTGGTTCCAAACAATTTCTTAAAAATTGTGTTTTCTTATTGTGCATTTCAATTAATATCAGTCAAACCGCAGTTGGTTTGTTTTGATTTAAGCCTTCACAAATAAAAAAATACAGCTAAGTAACACAATAAAACACAATAATAACATGATAACATAATAATAAACATGTTTTGACAACATTTTTAAAAACAAAGTTATCTCGTTTTGGAACCAAACTCTTCATATGGTAAACAGTAGTTTTTTTGTACTGTATAGTGTAGTTATTATTAAATAAAATTAAATGTAATTAATTAATTATTAATTATTGTAAAATGTCCTGAGCATTTTCTGTTTGTCAAGTCAAAAGAGTACGTTGTTGGAGAAGCGTCAGCAGTGATAGTGTCACGGTTAATCCGTGTCATGTCTTGTCTCTGTTCCGATTGTTATCACCTGGACATTCATTGATTAATTACCTGCCTCATCACACCTGTTTGTCATTTAGTCTGTGTGTATATATACCTCTGTCTTCTGTTTGCTCACTGCTGGATCATTATCTTCGATACCCTGTCTGTTTCCTGTGTTCATGTTCCTGAGTTTCTGTATTCACCTTGTCAGCCCTCGTGTTTTTATTATTAAATGTTATTTATTTGGAACCTTGCGTTTGCGTCCTGTCTCTCCTACCCGTGTCGTGACAGATAGAGATAAATAAGTGACTTTTGTTGTATGAGGAACAACGCTCCTCAACATGGTCCACCTTTTGGAATCTTAAGCAGTTATGTTTTTTTGGAAGTGTGTGAAAAAGTGAAACTCGTTTCCTGAACACCGGGTGACAGACAACAACATGGGGCACTGACAAAATCATTCTCCTTGAAAATAGAAATGACTTTAATGGGGTCCTGGGAAACAGCTAGTTACCGTACGAGTGATTCATCAGACCGTAATAATCCAGTACATTAATTATAAAGACTCCTGGGTTGTTCTCATGCTGACATGCTTTTGATCAAAAGCATGATGGGATTGAAGCAAAACTGTGACCTCTGTTTGTTTGGTTTGGATGGTGATCAAGCATATGATTGGCTTTTCTGACATACTGGGGCATTAATTATTTTGCACGTCCAATCTGTGATCAAATTGATGTTTGAAGATTTTTACATCACACTTGTTTGGACATGAATGGATAAACTAAGGTTGTTGAAACTGAAGGGTTGTTTTAACCCAAGGCTGGGTAAATATTGGACAGAACCCATGTTGAGTTATAAATAAACCTATGTTGGGTTGCTTCAATGCAAAGGCTGTGTTGTTTCAACCCATGGCTGGGTAACAATGACCTAGCATGGGTTTATAACCCAAAATCTGTTTTGTCCAATATTTACTCAGCCTTGGGTTAAAACAACCCAGCATTTTAAAGTGTAAATATTGATCAACCAAATATTATGACAAATTCATGATCTCCTTGAAGATTCAGATATTTTGTATTTCATGCAAAGCCTGATATTGTAGTGAGTGATTATCCTGAAGGATTTGGTTAGTCGCTGTTTCTTTACATTTTCTTTTCACATCTTTGTTTGCCATTTCATGTGTCCTAAATACAATACAGTTAACTCTTTCCCCGCCATTGACGAGATATCTCGTCATTTAAGAGAAAACATTTGCATAAAGAAACGTGTTACTGATGAGATTTTATGTTAATCTGTAAAACTGTGAGTATCCACTAAATGGCGGATTTCTCTAATTGATCAAAAAACTGAAGAATTTTTTTTTTTTTAATTTTATGTTTATGTTTTGATCGTTCTGAATCTGATCTCTAACAAAATTCTTTACAAATTCCTTTAAAAATATCCTTCGCAATTATTTAAGCTTTTTTGCTAAAAAAAAAATTTGTATTTTTAAAGAAAGTACCCATATTTAAGAGTTTATGAGCAGAGAAAAAAAATATAAATAGGATAAAACGTGTTTTTTTTTTCATTTTGTTTGTTTGTTTGTTAAGAAAGCATTGGGTCTGTTCTTTCATTTGATATATTTGTGTTTATATATTTTAAGAAGAAATTTTTTTTTCGGATGCTTTTGTAAAAATCACAAAAAAAATGTTGGCTGGCAACTTTCAAAAAAAAAAAAAAAAAAAACAAGGCTGGCAGCGAATGAGTTATTTGATGAGATATTTTTCACAATTTATGTATTATTTGACTCATAATAACATGCTTTTAAAGAAGCTATACTCTATGCATTAACGTTTGATAAAAATTGAAAACTACATCATAATTGTGGGACAGTCAACATTGCTATTAATCATTCTTATCCATATTATATAGTCTTTATTTTTATATTTTTCAAAGATTTTGTTTACAGTATTATTGTTTTTGAATGTAATGAGTAGTATTGTATTACCTGCAATATTTGTATGATTTATATTTTACTTTTCTAGGACAATAATATATTTTTTTGCTTCCTTACATTATTTAAAGGAACAGTATGTAAGAAATGTATATCAAATAATCATAAAATGGCCCTGATATGTCACTAGACATTAAGAAATCATTTTCATTTCAAATACTGGTCCGTCCAAGATATTGTCATTTAAAAAGTGGAGTTGCAGCCCTCAACTGATGTTTATGTTGTCATGTTATGTAATGGCCACCAGTTGTGTGATTGCAGTACCAGTTTTGGCCACAATCCTACATACTGTTCCTTTAAATTTAATCAAATCACTATAGCTCATAACTAGTCATTTTTAATGAATTGAATTTAGTTGTAATGCCCCAAATTTCACATTGTAGCAAACAAAGTATAAAGACATTGCAGAGATTTATAGGATTAGGATGTCTTTCTTTTACAGTAAGTACTTGAGTTTCTGATAAGACGTTCTGCTTGTGACCTCTCAGGTGTGTTCATAACACTCAGGATGTTGTTGGGATGCAGTTAGGATTGACATTGCCTTTCATGAAGACCAACCAGAGCAGAGCAGAGAAGAGAAAGCAGCAAAGAGGATTAGATGACGTACTGTAGGGGCTGAGGTCAAGGACTCTGTCAACTTAGTTATTTGCATGTGAACATCATACAGTATGTTGCACTGCATTGTATTAACTAGAAACATGCAGGTGTGTTATGTGACTTTAGTCTAGTAGCGGATATCAAGCACCTCTATGATATTGTATCTTTTTGTAGCTTCAACAGTAATCTTGTTTAACCCATGACAATAATTACAAGAATAGTTCAACCTAAAATTTCCAAGTTTCCTTCATGGCAAATGACAATGGGTTATATCAAAAGAAAGTTGAGCACAAATATAGTCCATATGTTTCTGCCTTTGTGTTTTGTCCACTACAAAAAAATGCCCTCTTGCTATTTATACTGTAGATTTACCGTAATAATGATGCATTGTGGCAATTTGATTATTGCATGAGTCATATGACATCCCAAATTCGAATGTCAACATGCTCGCCAGATTTAACCATCATGATTAACATCAATTTTCAGATAACAAGCTTTAGGTTTATAAAATAACACAATGAGAGCACAAGAAGTTCACAATGACAGGATATTCTGTTCTCAGTGAACTATTACTTTCATTGTTAACTATTCAGTCAAGGTTATTAGCAGAATAAGGATGTAATTCACGAGAAACAATGATGTCATAAGTATAAATGGTTAACTCAAGTCAAGCATTGGTAAATAAAGGATTTGTCAGATAGATGTTGGGTCAAGGATGAGGTTCTGCTCCATTAAATGGCACCGGGTCATCAAAACACAGAATGGTCTGACCTGACTTTAAACATGACGGTTATAGATCGTAGCCAGCATCTATATTTTAAATGTCATTTCAGGTCACACAGACTTCCTCTTTTGAGTTTCATTTTAACCACTTAAAACAGAGCTGGCACATAGTTTTATTTATATTTGGAATTAGTTTTGACTTTAAGATTTTAGTTTAACATTGCTAATATTATTTTTAGTTATTTTGAGGCCATTTCTGCCTTTATGTGACAGATAGTGTGCAAGAAAGCACAGCATGAAAATAAAAACAACTTGGTTTTGCAAGTCAATTCAACATACTGTACTATATTAAGTTTTGACCAGTGAATAGTTTACATAACTAATTAAATCTAGTTTAGGTTTTTACTTTAACTTAAAAACTTGGGTTGATTTGACAAAATGTTGCATTTTTAATAGTGTGTAGAGCGGGGTATGCAATAGGCAAAATACCTCAACCCGGGAATAGACCTGGGTGGCCGAAAGTTCATCTGCGCCATGTGTTGGAGCACCCACTGCATCAGCTCTGCCCCAATATTGCTAATTAAAGTTAAATATAATAAATGTAATTTGGCTGACGATTTTATCTTAAGTGACTTACAGTGCGTTACAAGGTTTACATTTTTGTCTATATTTGTTGCCTGAGTTCAAACCCATGATCGTTTGTGCTGCTGACGCAGTGCTCTACCACTGAGCTATACAAGAGTTTTAGTTTTATTTTAGTTTGTATTTTGTTTCATTTAATAATTTTAGTGCACAAACGTAAAATTCTTTTTTTTTTGCTAAGGTAACATTTCTAATAATTTAGTTTAGTTTTGCGTGCGCACGCGAAAGTTTCACGTGCGCACGCGAAAGTTTCACGTGCGCACGCAAAACTAAACTAAATTATTAGAAATGTTACCTTAGCAAAAAAAAAAAGAATTTTACGTTCACGTGTGCACGAAAAAATAAACTTTTTTTAAAAATTCTGCACATGAAGGTTTCATTGAGGACATGAAAGTTTCACGTGAGCACACGAAAGTTTCACGTGAGCACGCAAAAGTTTCACGTGAGCACGCAAAAGTTTCACGTGAGCACGCAAAAGTTTCACGTGAGCACGCAAAAGTTTCACGTGAGCACGCAAAAGTTTCACGTGAGCATGCAAAAGTTTCACGTGAGCACATAAAACTAAACTTTAGATTTTTTTACTCCAATGTCACCTTGGGGGGTCGCTAGATTCCAATTATCAGACGTGTTTTAATAGTTTTAGTTAACAATATTAATCTTGTTTTTATCTGACATTTTCTAAAATGGCAATACTTTTACATGATTTGTTGTATTAAAACAAACTAAATAAGTTTGAGTTGTGTAAATTGTTTGTAAATGCAGTTTACTAGAAATGCATTTTGCTTGTGCTTATGTTTAGTATTTTTTCAGTGTGATGTTACCATGTAGTGTAAGGCCAAGTACGACTTGCACAGACGGTGTTAAATGACAGTTTGTTGTGGTTTGTCTTTACACTGTTTGCAGCCGTATGCAAAATCCGAGTTTTATGTTTAGGTTGCTACTCTAGATAAAGATGGTGCAACTATTATCAGTCACAACAATGTTGCTTATATAGGGTTTTATTCAATGCAACACCCTGTCTGAAGCATACCAGCAACTTTTCCCAGTATTACTGTACTGCAAGTCTAGTATGGTACAAAGTTTCATTCGTATGGTGTTACTGTTTCAGACAGTCAGCGCTATGTAAGGAAACAGTGAGAACGTGTGTAAGGAAACAGTGGGTGCAACTGTTTTTCTTCTGTGACATGAAACTTTAATCTTTCTACAAAGTTATTGGAGAGGAAATGAATCAGTTTAATTTTTCGTGAGGAAATGTTGTTTTTGTTGCCTCAAATGAGTTCGTTTTGCTAAAATGCCTTTAAACATCGTCCAAGACATTTCTTAAAACGTGTGAAAGCCCATGTCGAGAAATGAGCAAGGCTGCAAAAAGACTTGTAAACAAGATCGATGGCAGGCTTCGACTTCCCCTTTCTAGCTTCCTCTGTAGCTGCTAGTGGAAAAATACTGACAGTTTAGTCGTATAGACAAGCGTTCTGCACTGTACACAAATGCAGAATGATGTTAAAACAACTTGGTTTGCAAACCAATTAAACTTTCGATTCTAAGTTTTGACCTGTGAATAGTTGACATAACTTATAAAAACTAGTTGAAGTTGTTTTTATGTGACTTTAACTTAAAAAATTATGTTGATTTGACAAAAAATGCTGCATTACAGTGTCCAGAAATCCTCTTTCTACGCAAAACATGACCACAGGGCATTTTGGCTTATAATTTAGGCATAGTTTTTTTTATCATTGCATATATAAAAACTAGAATTTCTCATTTTATAATGTTACACATACACTACATATATTTTCCATATATTTTAATCCAAGGAAATATATTCACGCTGTATTGGAAGAAAAACTTTGTTTATGTTACGAACATGTAAACATAACAGTTTGAAAGTTTTAAGATTAAAATTAAATATATTTTCAACTTCAAAATTATACTTTATAAAATTAACATCTATTAAGCATATATTTAAAATAAATTTAGGCAAATAATACATTTTTGCCATATGGGATGTAAAATTAGAAATGTATGCTACTTGCTTCCCCTTGACATTCATTTTGAAATATATGAAATATGAAGGTTAAAACTAAATATATTTTAAAATTCAAAAATATATTCAATTGAGCATAACTTTCTACAAAATGCATATATTGCAATACATGCAATATTTAGCATAAAAATTATATTTATGGCGAGAGAAATGTATTTTTGCCATATTGGGATGCAGCTGATTGATAGCTGAACAAGTAATTAACAGCTAAGCATGTGATTGACAGCCATTGCCTGCAATTGGTCAACATTGAGAACAACGCTGCAGTTGTGGCAGAACTGTGTAAGAAAAGTGATCTTGTGATCAAGACAGGAGAAGTAACAAACAAGTGGAAATTTACTGAGTCTTTACAGAGGCCAAAAGATGTGCAGATGTTTATTCAGCCAATACAATACAATACATTGCTTCTGCATGCATAACAGATTAAAACTGTAACTGCAGCGTGAAATGTGCCCGACACTTGTTGACTTCATCAGGTTCAGATGAATGGGTCGAGAGGCTTTAGTGGTGGGAAGCATCTTAATTCAGTTAAGCTGATATAAACATGGGCTATACCCACAAAACCACAGCTGAAGTCGCTTACTTTTTAGATGCACTAAAAATAGTTTGTTTGTTGGTGACGTGATAAAAGCACAAAAAGTTGTTTACAGTCAGCCTGGTGTTCTTGACTACCATTCCCACAAATAGTTTTGTTATGAAAACAATATTGAACATCTGGCCTGTTGATCATTTTAGTGCATATCTTAAACTTTTAGTCAGTTTTTTAAAGGTGCCAAAGAATGCATTGAAATAATCTGTTAAATGTTCTCTGATATTTACACACAGATAATATGCAACTGTATTAAGTGCAAAAATGATCCAGAGTCAGTTTCACATGTCCATTTAGGATTTACCTTTATAAAATGGTCTATTATTATCTTATTTGGAAGGGTCATGAATAATAATGTTGAGCTCGGCTCTGATTGGCTGTTTCTCATTCAGTAGCTCTGTGTGTGTGTATCAGATGAAGATACAGATTTTGAGGAATAATCAATTGTTTGGAGATTGTTAATGGATGTTTCTGAGTGGTAAGTTTGTGTTTTTTTCAGTATGGACCTCCAAAACGTAACCGTAACGTCAATAGTAGAACTTCAGCCTGAATGCTAGCATATAGCATTAACTAGCATATAGCGCTAACTCAGCAGTCACAACTTTGTTTTAGCAAACTTTGTAATTAATTTAATGTTGGGGGTGTATATATCGACTGTGACATCATAGTTGGTGTTATGTTGAGATTGGTCTGTTTTCCAGCGCTCTTTTGCATGCACGAGGTTTACATAAGAAGGAGGAAACAATCGTGTTTGAGACTCACAATATGTCATTACCATGCACACAACTCTTATTATTCATATATGCCTACATAATTACAGTTTTACATTCTATGGCACCTTTAAAAAATAGTATGCATGTAGTTTTTATTGAAGTATGGACACATGGCTTGGTAAGATATTATAAAGTCAGCAGTTTAAATATACAGTACACTCTTAGAACAAAAGGTACAAAGGATGTCACTGGGATGGTCTCAATATATAAAATTTTGGACGGATATGTACCTTTAAGGTACCTTTTGTACCTTCTAGTACATATTGGAAACAAATGCAACAGTGCATGACACAAAAATGAAGGTAGGTACAGTAGATGCATTAAAGGTACAGTTCAGTACGGCTTGTAAAGTAGATACAGTACTGTAACCATTAGCAAGAACACCCAGGTTCATATTAACTTTAACATAATGTGTTTTTTTAGATCGTGAGGTAAAGCAGAACTTAGACACGTATGATATGTAATAATTAATAGTATCATACAGAATCTATATAGCCAATAATAAGAGTGAAGTTCTCTATTTCACAATCTAAAAATACTACAGCTTGTTAAAATACCTAAAATGCAACTGTGTGAAATGTAATAGTACGTGTGCTATAGAGGTAAAATATTTGTATGTGATGACCTTTATGAGCGGTTTACAGTCATAAATGTTCCACTTAGAGAGCTGATATTAAAGTAGAGATGGTTTATAAAGGCATACAGCTCTATAAGAGACGGAAAAGGTCATTGCTAAATACAATTATTTTTTGGATGGCATATAGCTTATATTTTTATTATTGTTAGAAATAGTATTTTCATCATTATTATTAATGTTTTTTGTTTATTTTGGCTATTTTCTTTCTTTACTGATGACTCTTAGAGCTTTGCTTTCTTTGTACGAAAACATGATTCATAAAATATTAAAATAAAAATCAATTGAGATGCAATGCACTCAGCTGTAATGCATGAACAACCATATCCTAAGACTAGTTAAATATTTTGTTAAAATCATTGCATTCTGTAGTTTACCCTTGCCCAAATATATAATAGGTATTTTTTATGCTTTTACAAAAATATGATCGGGCTATGTGTGATATTCTTAACATTATTTGTTTTTAATTTAAAGAAATAAATAAACCACTAATAATGACTTTTGAATTAGGCTATAAAGACATCAGGACAAATCTCCTGTAGCCCCCTCTTCTCTCGTATATTATGTGCTGGCAGCTGTTGAATGTGAGTTTGATGGTGTTGTATCACTGTTGACCTCTGGCGGCGCTGTTTAGCACAGTCTCCCCGCAGAAGTGATGCGATGTAGCGGCGCGCTTTTCTGAACACTGGCGCTTTAAGAAGACGCGCTGGTGCCGCGGGCGGACGGGAGGCAGGCCGGTGATTTTCCACTAGTGATGATGTCTAATGGTCACCCATGTTGAGAGACAAAGGTCAGAAAAAAGCTCATAAACTAAATTTACCGCCGCTGCTGTTATTCAGCACTCTTTCGCCACACAATACAGAAGAACACAAGAGCTTTACAGAGGAATAAAAGGAAACACAACGCATAAGGTAACACATGTTTTATTTAGTTTGCCCCTTTTATATCTCATTTAATGCACTGTTGCCAGAGCATTAAAAACATTGTGATTCATTTTATACACATTTTCATCATTTTGTCTGGGTTGTGATATTTGACTACTTTATTTGAAAATGAAGATGAAATGAAGCAATGGAGATGTCTTTACCCCAAGTGGTTATAGGAGTTTGACAAGAAAGCAAATAAGTATACCAGTTTGTATTTAACCTGACATTATGATTTTTAATCTCATATTTAGAAGGATGTAAAAATATTTAACCCTACTATAGTTTAAGAACAGTCAAAGCATTTCTTACTGTACATGTGCGCGTGTTTTCCCCCCTTTTCAATATTTGCGATCTATGATCATTTCTCGTATACACCATGACCACATCATCAGATTAATAATAAGCGATTTGCGGTCATCATGATCTACTGCTGAATGCATTTCTCCTGGTGCTGTCACTTGTAGTTGAGTTTCTTACACTCCCTCTCCAGGCACTGACTGCATAGACTGCATTGAGTTAAGAATAGAAAGTCGCTATGAAACCCACTTTATAATCAATGGAGTATTTATCTCAACAGTATCTGTAAACGGAAGCGCAAAATGTTTTGTCATCACATATCCTAACAGTTTAAGCTTTGTGCATGCAACTTTGCTTTATTATAACGGTGCAACCTGTTGGATACATTTGAAACACAACAAATGCGCTGTAACGCACGAGGTTGAGGCTCTACAGCGATACATTTTGCGGACACTTTGCTAGTCGCGCACTCTGTAAACGGATGTCAGGGTCGTGCGCGTCTTTGCTTGAGATCAAACAGGACGCGGCGTTCATAAACAGCAAAAGCAAAACGAAACGAAGGACTTGCTGCGCGTTTAAAAGTATTAACGATTTTAAGCTGACGCGCGCGACGCACACACAGTAGATCCGCTTGCAGTAGCGCGTCCTCTGTCAACGGACCTGTCATGTCCAGACCCATGGCAGTTTTATTTTTTTAATTTTATCCAGCATATATCGATGCAATGCAAGAAGTGCTGTATATAAATCCCAATGCGTAAAATGAATAATTTAATATTTTTACGAATATTCCGTCTTCACATCCTGTTTGAAATCGATGTCACGGTGTCAACTGAGGTAAAGCAAGCGCACGAGTGATATCTAGTGATAAAGGTTATGCGGAAGTCAGTCAGCTGACAAGTCAACTGTAGTGTAGAGCCCTACTCAAACAAAACCCAATCCAGGATACCAAGTTTAGGTTTCTGTGCACTTGCCAACTTGCATAGCCTACCTAGCACACTGATAAAGGTCTTGACACACCGGGACGTTTTTCGTGCGCGTTTATCGTCGGCGTTTAACGTGACGTTTTTCTGCTTTCACACCCAGACGATTTTTACTGGCGCTGAGCCGAGTGAGGTGCAAATTCACCCCTGGACGTTAGATGGCGCTTAATACCAAACAGATATATGCCGGTACACAAGGGGGCGCTGCGAAACTTTATACTTCTGTTCTGACACTCACTTGTCACACAGAAGAAGAAAGCCACACGCTAGTCAATAACAAGTCATATGCTTGCTTTTACCAAAACATGGATATTACTAGTAGCAGCTCGATTTCTAACAGCAGCAACTGTACAAAGACTAATTCAACTCACCAACAGGACTCACCATCAGTTACTTGACAGTATGATCATGTGAACCACGATCTTTTCTGATAAAAGCAAACTGTGCATTAGAGTTATAGTCATTATAATTACCATTTTGAAAACGGTGTGTTTATATATATTCTTTGTACAAACAATAACTCCGTGAACTTAAATACATTTTTTAAATCAAATCTATTTGATTCTATTCTTTTATCATCTGCTAATATATCAGCACTCTCCACATAAAATTAACTATTTTGATATAACACGTTATATCAAAAAATTAAAGCTCTTTTACAAAATAAAAGGAAATAGGTGATCCGATGTGTGTATTTTTAACTAATCTTTTACAAGCACTTTCTCTGTTAACAATTTTCTCACATTTCCTGCCAAATGTATTGTATTTTGTGATTTGGCTAAAGAAGTAGGTATGTAGTTATTACAATAAGAGGTCAACAATACTGATGTACAAATATATGCATAGTGTCAAAATGGCACGTTATTTACAATTCGTTTTTTAATCAAACATTTATTTTTGTGAATGAACTGCAGTTTGCAATAACAATCAGAGACATGACAGTAAAATCAAATAAAACAGGAGTCAGAAATGTTGGTCCAGAAAAGTCACAATGACTATAGTGCAACTGAACGGTAGTGCAAATCAACATTTAGAAATTAGACATTTTCAAATGTATTTCTAAAATGTATAAACACTTAAAATACATACGTAAAATGGTTTATAATAAGCATCAATTTGTGTGAACAAGAACTGGCAGAGCTGTAGAGCAAAAAAGTCACAATGATAGAAGTCTAAGTGAACGGTAGTGCAAATAAACATATGTATGAAATGAACATGTTCATCTGTATTTCTTGAATGTATAAACATTTTTTTTTAAAACTAAATAAAATGGTATATAATAAACATCTATAGGTGTGACCAAACACTGGCAGAGCGCTCCTTCTGTGCTCCTCTTTCTTCTGTGCACTGCTTTCAATTTTTTCCCTTTAGCATCTTTTAATAAGAGGGACCCTCCAGAGGTTTGTCTCGGACTGTTTTCTTTTGTTTAGATTGGACCTTGTCACGGCTGGTGCTGGATGATCCTGAAGACGTGCTTGCTGGGGCCTCCTCACTTTTGCTCACATCATTTTTAGCAGAAATATTGCTGTGAACACTGTAAAGATAAATGTAGTTTTCATCAGAATCAATCTTTCACACTGAGGGCCATGCCACGATATCCATGAGGTCAATATTTGATTACAAATGTAATTTAGATTCATGGTATTTCATCTGACTAAACAAACTAGGTTACCTATACACAGAACACAAATTAACCTCCTAAAAGCCGAGCTTTGGTTTGGCTTGCATTTTAGATTTCTTCCAGCTATTTTGGGGTTAGGAAGAAGCAATGAATATAATAACCAAATGTTTTTCTTTGAAGATGAAGCAGTGTAATTGCCCACGTTTGTGTACAACAGGTTCCAGTTACACACAAAGTATTATGGTGCAAACAACAAAACGTGATATCACACGGTGTACAGGGAACATGCCATGGTATGAAGTTAATCACTGTTCAATGTCAGTGCATTACATATCGTAATGTAATGCACCAATAATCATTTTTTATTACTTGCACATAATGTAGATTTGCACTACTGGACTGTATATTTCATACTCCCTGTTCATTTGCACTGCTGGACTACTTGAATTGCATCGTTTGCACCCCTGTACTATGTAGTGAATATTAGAATAACTATTCACTGCACAATAACTTGTGCCATTGCAGTCTTAACTGACTAGTTACAATCCAAATTCATTCATGCACTACTTAAATATTAATTTCACTACTGTTCTGTATAGCTTAATTTATTATGTACATATCCATTTGTAAATTTCTGTATATTATATGTTCATGGTACCACCCATAGTAAGTTTTTACATCGTTTTACATAATCCTGCACCTACGCAAATACTGATATCCTGCACTTTTTATAATGCTTTTACACTTCTGGTTAGACCTAACGTTAAACTGCATTTTGTTGCCTTGTACATGTGTAATGACAATAAAGTTGAATCTAATCTAATCATATAGCCCACACAGCTATGTATTGTTATGTTCTTATATATATCACATTACCTTCGAAATTCAGTCGATGTTGTGAGGAACTCCGACACCTTCATAAACCTCCACAGCCTCGATGCTTCCTTGTGTGTTTACCTGTTCCACGTGCTCCGCAAGACCATTTGTGCTTGAGCTCCACCAAGTCGTGTTTTACTGGAACTTCAGCAGCGCCAGGCACGTGAACAAAAGCGCCAATCTCATTGGTCGGCCAACTTTTAACGCGCCGCGTCAAACCAAAAAAACGTGTCCCACGCGTTTTTCTGAAAATGACGCATTTGCGCCTCGCGCTTTTCGCGTGGGTGTGCGCACTCACATTGGCGCTCGTTCTTGAGTCACGAGACGTTAAACGTCGACGATAAACGCGCACGAAAAACGTCCCGGTGTGTAAAGACCTTAAGGGTAACAAACATGCCTTTGGGGCAGATGCCAGCTTAGTGAGTACAAAAACAAACCATTGTGGTGTTTATATCTTGGTCATAAAAGTGGATTGCAAATTCAGTAGTGTTTGTACTTTTTTATTTAGTGTTAGTGGGCAGAATTTAGTTTTACACTGTAAACTTTGAACCCCAGCATTTTGGCATGTTTATTTTATTGGCACTGTTAAAATTGTTTTACATGTTTACGCCTATAAACATTTAAGTACACTGTAAAAATGGCTGGGAAGCTGTTTCAACATGAATGGGTCAGATATGGACTAATCCAAGTGTTGTGTTAAATTAACCAGAAAATTTCTAATGAACTGTTGGTTAATTTTACCCAACAGATGGGTTTGTCCTTATCTGACCCAACCATGAGATACAGTAGACCCTTAGCACCCCATTTATCAGTAAAAAATGCGCCATTTATACAATTTTCTAAAAATAAATGGCTGGGTTTTTTCAACCCAACATTAGGTCAAAAATGCAGAAACCCAACCGGTTGAAAATGTTTATATTTGACCTAACAATCCATTATTTTGGATTGAAACAACCCAGCATCGGCTTACATGTTAGAAATAACCCAGCATTTTTTTTATATACAAATTTAAATTTTTAGTCCAGCTTCATTTTCTTTATGCATGTTAAGGAAATCAAAAGAAAGCTTAAAGAAATTATTGGCAGCTTTTCTTTTGCTGTATTTTGTGTCTTTGGCTTGTCACTCAATTGTTTCAAACCTATATAAATATCTTTTATTTGCTAAATACACAGAATATATATTTGGACCAATCTTTGTAACCAAACCGTTTTGGGGCACCATTGATTTCCAGTATTTTTTCCTACTATGGTAGTCAATGGTGCTCCTGCTTTCTTGATTACAAATATCTTCCTTTAATGTATACAGGTTTAAAGCAATTTGCGGGGAGTAAATGATTACAGAATTGTAATTTTTAAGTGAACTGTCCCTTTAATGGGTGTTGGTTTGGTCGGGTGTCAAATGTTCCCTTTGAACGAGCATGGCATTTGTAAAGTCTTAAAGTTCTTGGTGGCAGTTTCACAGAGAGTTACAGTACGTGGGAAATCTGATCTCCTGTGTCGTCTGAGACGCTGTACAGTGCCATAGTAAAAGTACAGTACAAGACGTGCTGATGGATGTCATTTATAGCATTAACCTAAAGCCATGTCTCCAATCCAGGTCAAACTCAACATCTATCATAAAAAAACATATCATTACAACAGCTTCAAAGGAAATAATGTAACTTCTTTTTTTTTGTGATGATAATGTAAGTCTGTAATGTTGCTTTTCTAAGATCGACCAAACCATGCACAACCATTGACATGAGGGTGCTTACAATGAAGAGCAAAAAGCCTTTAATTATTAAACTCAATCTTATGTTGTTGTGTATATTGGCCCTCAGCTGAATGATCATCTACAGGAGTTAACAACTTTATTAATATTTTATAACTACTGACATACTGATCTTAAATCAACTGCACTGGATTTCTAGCCAAAAAGACCCAAAAAGTAAGCTTTACTATAGGTCCCCTCATCACAGGACGGGGAACAACATTCCCGTTGCACCTGATTTAAATGCAAGTGTCTTGATAAAGAAAGGTTTGGTCATATGCATTATTTGCAATTCCATTATCGTTCAGTTAAGTGCTGCAAACTTTACACAGTTATTGCAAAGGCAAGGCAGAGCATTAGTGTCCAATGCACCAAAGTTAAATGATAGCGGACATTGCTGTCAACAACTGACTTTAATGTTCATGACTTGATTTTCGTGCATCGTTGCTTCAAGTGTACCCACAAAAGCCATCGTAACCCAAATGCGGCTTATGTAGTGGAATAAGTTTGGATTTATTGAATTTAATGTGAGAGCTCCCAGGAAATGTGCATCTCTAAAATAAGGACATTACGTAATGGGCTAAGTACCACATGCAAAGTCTAGACTTAAAGTATCCCTCGATAATCAGTACTTGGTATTCCTGTCTCTCGGATACAGTAGCTCCCCAACTTGTATAAGAACAAATCACGGCTACTTACAAGGTGCCTGGAGGCTTTTGGGAATATGTGGGATGATTGCAGATTTTGGACTAAAGGGGGAGCTAATACTTCTGTTTGTATCCCTGAACAAAACTCCTTCAAAGTCATTCGTTGCTACTTTGGAATAAAAGAGACATAGCCAATGCAATGCAAGCTGCAATGATGTAACAATTTTTTACACTATTTGCACAAATGCCTCAAAATGCCAAGCATAGAAATGATCCTGGAAGTACAAATCAGCATTGTTCCTCTATAAAGGCTGTGCTGCCAAATGTAAAAGGACTGAATGAAACAAGTTGGACACTGATACACAATAGCCTTTTGTCACTTGCCACATTTAGCCCTATGCAAATTTACTGGGCCTTGTCTTTGCTTTGCTGCTCTCCACAACCTAAATCACATTTGTCAGTCATTTAAATATCTTGTACAAACAAGCAAAAAACATGCCGACATTTTGCCTTTGGTAAAGTTGGGAATTATTATTTGGGAAACTCAAACATCAACAAGGCTAACACACAGATCCAAATAAAACCATACTGGATTTAAAAACCCCATATATTTACTAAATGTTTCGAGTAAATTGAATAATATTCCCATCATCCATGCCAATGTGTTTTTTCCAGTCTTGTGAAAGGAAAAGCTATTAATGTCAGCCGGCAAGCCATCAGCTGTTCGAGTAAAGCGTAACCGAGGTTTGGATTGCCGTCCGCATGCTCTCGTTTGTCGCGTCTGCGGATCGGATTGCCAAAAGCAGACAGTGCATGCAAAGATAAATAGTTTCAGACCTCGGACCCTTCTGAAGAGTGGAAATTTACTGTCGGGCTGACTGACGCTGGGGTTATCCTCTGCTTTAAAGCTGTGACCAATCTGCTGATTGCTTTTAATTGTCTTAGCCTGTAGGCGGGGTCGTGGTGTCACCTCGGCTTACACTGAGCCTCGGAGAGATTTAGGCTGTGCAGTAGAGCTGTAATCGGGCCTTAAAAGTTAGGCCCGAAATGTCCGAAGCCCGACAGAATGCAGCCCGAACCCGAACGTACATTTAGATTGACAGCTTTTTAAAAGCCCGAACCCGTTTACAGCCCGACATTATTTAAATGTGCGCACACACACAGCTTTTGTCAAGAATGAGACATTTACACAGGTTTTAACATTATTTATTCATGACTAATAATCTACACGCCACTTGGAAGTTGAAACAAAGAAATAAGTAATCTGTAACATAACATCTCATTCTAAATAGGCTTATGCAATACACTATAAATATGCCAATAAAATTATTATTTCTTAACGAATTAAATTAAGATAATACATTCTGAATTAAGATGGGTATTTGGCAATAACGAAATTAAGAGGCAGGCTCCGCGGGATTTGCGTCGGCACTTCTCTCCATTAGCCTACTGCCAACATTAGTCTATATCCTCTGTCTATTATGTAAGACTCGATTCATATTTAGTTATACATTGAAAAACCTACTCACCAAGATTAGGCTACATGTTTTTGATGAGGAAAATCATTAAATCCACTGTAAATGAATTCAGCGCGATCCTGCGCTACTGATTTGAACTTGACCGCTCATTTACCTCACAAAGCCGGAGCGGAAGCCCGAGCCCGCCCCGAGCCCGTGTAAAATGTTAGAAATAAAGCCCGAACCCGCCCGAGCCCGTCGGGTCCCGACGGGTCCCGTCGGGTTCGGGCAAAGATCTTCAGCTCTACTGTGCAGTCAGAGGTATGGTGTCTGCTGAGAGAGCAACATAAACCAATCGGATTTAGCCATGAAGGAAATGTAAGTGAAAGACAGGGAGTGAATGATGTGTGTTGCCATGAAGTGGAAATGTGGTGTTCCTATATTGTTATTTTATTTATTGAATATATTTTTTTGTTCTTGTGTAGTGAGAGATGTTTGGCTCAAAGGATAACATTGTAAAGATGTGACTTTGATCTGTTTGAGTTTAGTTTGTACTTGATGAGCTCTCTCAAGTATTATAAACTATAATATCGAAATGTGAAAGAGCACTGATACTTTTTTTGTGCACTATAAATACTGTTGATAGTACAAATTATTTCCGTCCACCCGGGGGCAACAAATCGTAGTGCAATTTGAATAAATTAAACAAGGTAGTTGCTAGTTGAGTCGTGTTTTCATCAGCTTGCTTGCTTTGAATTTGTGCCAACGCAGGTTGTGTCAGCACAGTGTTTTGAATGGAAAGTGAAGGTCTGGATGTTGCTCTAGTTATGTAACAGTGTGTTTGAGTTGTAGCAGCTTTCTAAGCTCCAGAAATATACAGATTTAACCTACCTCAAGGGGATGATCGGCATTTGTTGAACTCTTTAGACCTTTAAATGTGGCTTTTTATACTACTGTGTAACAGTCTTGCGAATCACCAAGTGAATGTTTTTAAAAAGTACAGGTGAATTTTTGTTTTATTAAACATACAAGTTTGATGATTGTACAATGTTTTACTAGTACTGTTATAGTACCTCATTTATATATTTTGGATGATGGCCTTCTGCAGTTCACCTTTATTTTTAAGTGTACTGCCTGAAAAAAGTCCCTAGCTGTCATTGGGGTGGTATCTTTTCGAATAGTTAATATTAGTAGCTCAAAGGTACATATTGGTACTAAAGAGTGTGTATTAGTACCTGGGGGGAACATATTGGTACCAAAGAGTCAATATTAGTACATCAAAGGAAGATAGTAGTGACTCAGAGGTACATATTGGTACCAAAGAGTGTGTATTCTTACCTGGGGGGAGCATATTGGTATAAAGAGTGCGTACTAGTACCTAAGAGGTACATATTGGTACTAAAGAGTGCGTATTAGTACCTCAGAGGTACATATTGGTACCAAAGAGTCAATATTAGTACATCAAAGGAAGATAGTAGTGACTCAAAGGTACATATTGGTACCAAAGAGTGTGTATTAGTACCCCGGGGGGACATATTGGTACTAAAGAGTGCAGATTAGTACCTCAAAGGTACATATTGGTACCAAAGAGTCAATATTAGTACATCAAAGGAAGATAGTAGTGACTCAGAGGTACGTATTGGTACCAATGAGTCCATATCAGTACCTCAAAGGTACACATTGGTACAAAAGAGTGCGTATTAGTACCTCTGGGGAACATATTGGTAATAAAGAGTGCGTATTAGTACCTCAAAGGTACATATTGTTACCAAAGAGTGCATATTAGTACCCCGGGGAACATATTGGTACTAAAGAGTGCATATTAGTATCTCAGAGGTACACATTGGTACCAAAGAGTCCATATTAGTACCTCAAAGGTACATATTGGTACTAAAGAGTGTGAATTAGTACCTCAGAGGTACATATTGGTACCAAAGAGTGCGTATTAGTACCTCAGGGGAACATATTGGTACCAAAGAGTGCGTATTAGTACCTCAAAGGTACATATTGGTACTAAAGAGTGCGTATTAGTACCTCAGGGGAACATATTGGTACTAAAGAGTGCGTATTAGTACCTCAGGGGAACATATTGGTACTAAAGAGTGCGTATTAGTACCTCAAAGGTACATATTGGTACTAAAGAGTGTGAATTAGTCCCTCAGAGGTACATATTGGTACCAAAGAGTGCGTATTAGTACCTCAGGGGAACATATTGGTACCAAAGAGTGCGTATTAGTACCTCAAAGGTACATATTGGTACTAAAGAGTGCGTAATAGTACCTCAGGGGAACGTATTGGTACTAAAGAGTGCGTATGAGTACCTCAGGGGAACATATTGGTACTAAAGAGTGCGTATTAGTTCTCGGGGGGAACATATTGGTACTAAAGAGTGCGTATTAGTACCTCAAAGGTACATATTGGTACCAAAGAGTGTGTATTAGTACCTGGGAGGAACATATTGGTACTAAAGAGTGCGTATTAGTATCTAAGAGGTACATATTGGGACTAAAGTGTGCGTATTAGTACCTCAAAGGTACATATTGGTACTAAAGAGTGCATAATAGTACCTCAGGGGAACATATTGGTACTAAAGAGTGCGTATTAGTACCTCAGGGGAACATATTGGTACTAAAGAGTGCGTATTAGTACTCGGGGGGAACATATTGGTACTAAAGAGTGCGTATTAGTACCTCAAAGGTACATATTGGTACTAAAGAGTGTGAATTAGTCCCTCAGAGGTACATATTGGTACCAAAGAGTGCGTATTAGTACCTCAGGGGAACATATTGGTACCAAAGAGTGCGTATTAGTACCTCAAAGGTACATATTGGTACTAAAGAGTGCGTAATAGTACCTCAGGGGAACATATTGGTACTAAAGAGTGCGTATGAGTACCTCAGGGGAACATATTGATACTAAAGAGTGCGTATTAGTACTCGGGGGGAACATATTGGTACTAAAGAGTGCGTATTAGTACCTCAAAGGTACATATTGGTACCAAAGAGTGTGTATTAGTACCTGGGAGGAACATATTGGTACTAAAGAGTGCGTATTAGTATCTAAGAGGTACATATTGGTACTAAAGAGTGCGTATTAGTACCTTGGGGGAACATATTGGTACTATAGAGTGCGTATTAGTACCTCAGAGGTACATATTGGTACCAAAGAGTCAAAATTAGTACATCAAAGGTAGATAGTAGTGACTCAGAGGTACATATTGGTACCAAAGAGTGTGTATTTGTACCTCTGGGGAACATATTGGTACCAAAGAGTGCGTATTAGTACCTTGGGGGAACATATTGGTACTAAAGAGTGCATATTAGTACCTCAAAGGTACATATTGTTACCAAAGAAAAGAGTCAATATTAGTACATCAAAGGAAGATAGTAGTGATTCAGAGGTACATATTGGTACCAATGAGTCCATATCAGTACCTCAAAGGTACACATTGGTACCAAAGAGTGCGTATTAGTACCTTGGGGGAACATATTGGTACTAAAGAGTGCATATTAGTACCTCAAAGGTACATATTGTTACCAAAGAGTGCTTATTAGTACCCCGGGGAACAAATTGGTACCAAAGAGTGCGTATTAGTACCTAAGAGGTACATAGTGGTACCAAAGAGTACGTATTAATACCTCTTAATACCAAAGAGTGCGTATTACAGTAGTACCTCAAAGGTATATATTGGCACCAAAAGTTTACATATCTGTACCTAAATGCTAAATATTAGGACATTTACATTAGGAACAATTTTTTTGATACTGAAGAAAATTGCCATACAAAACATAAATTATTAAATTAAATTTAACAAAAGAGGTCTTCTGATGTCATACAACTGTTGTATGGAAGACAGCTATAGATTTTATTTTGAGCCCTGGCATGCAGCCACACTTGTAGGTTAATTTGTTTATGAAGTCACATATTTATTGAGGAACAGCCTTTAAAGTGACGGAAAATAAACGTGTATTTATTAGGTGTTAAACGCCTAAGATTTTTTCCCCTCTTCTTCCGTCTCCTTGAGAGCTGGGAAAAGGCAGACTTGTGTTTGAGGAATCAGCTTCACAGTGGGTGTATAGTTTGTTCAAGGGTTGCTAAGTTGTTGGGGAGCAGGGAGCCGACTTTGGTATCGTACTCTCTGGGATTTCATCTCGGGGGCTCCATGGCGGGTTTGGCTCGTGCTTTGAAACACAAGACGCCAAGCCTGACATAATTACTCCATCCTTGAATAGATTCCTGACAGCGTAAACACTGTTAGTTAAAGGGACATGGGCAGGATAAATACATGGCATTTCTGGAAGCCACGTAGTTCCGGATGAATGAATCAACAAGTCTTTTTCATTGAATACCTTATAATTTGTGCGCTCGATTGAATTTGAATTGGCTTGCAGACTTAAAATCAACATGTAATAGTGGTCTCTATTTCACAGGTGGTTGAAGGGGAGGGGTTGAAACAAAATAAGAAGGATAAGTGATGTCAGTCGGAAAGCAAAGGAAGTTCTCACATGTTAATGACAGATTAAGGTTACATTTTGTATCCTTTGGAATATTAATCCTTTACAATAAAATCTGTACATTTTATTTTATTTTATTTAGGTACACAGTAGAATGATATGTTTGCAAAACTTTCTTAGGCTACAGCGTGCATGTTGTGTTCTGCGTGATTTCCTGTGTGAAAACCACATAAAGTTAATCGCCGTGTCCATCAGATTAACCTCAGATGTTAACATTTCTCATGTATGGAAAGTTACAGTTTTTAATGAGCTATTTATATCTATAAACTGTCTTAATGTTACACAGTCTTTTTCTTCTCTCCACTTGCAAGGCCTTTCAGTTCAATGGAGAGAGTTAAGTTAAATGTTTTTTAATTCAATTCAAGTTTTTGTCTCTCTATGTTAGCATGGCCCAAAAAGAGAAACTACAATGTCTAAAAGACTTCCACAAAGACATCCTGAAACCTTCCCCCGGAAAGAGCCCAGGCACGAGGCCGGAGGACGAAGCTGAGGGAAAACATCCCCAAAGGGAAAAATGGGCAAGCAAGCTTGACTTTCTTCTGTCAGTCGCCGGGGGCTTCGTAGGTTTGGGAAACGTTTGGCGTTTCCCGTACCTCTGCTACAAGAACGGCGGAGGTGAGCAGTGTTGTATGTGTGCCACAATTTTGTGAGTTGGTCATAAAATAAGGGACTTGAGTGAGTGAGTGCCTCCTATAACAAGTGCCATGACGATGTTCCTAGTAGTCACCCCTCAATATCCAACCTGGTGCACGCCGAAAACATTGAGACCACTGTTAAAGAAACTTTTAGATTTTGACTTACATTTCCATTAATCAATACTGTAACCACCACATAACTGCCATCCCACTCGCTTCACAACGGCAGGAAGTATGAAGAAAGTATGCAAGCAAGTAGGAAAACCTCAGATTATACAAACAAACTCCCATAAGTTTAAGAGCTAAAGACTAATTTAGCAGTTAATAAGATATAATTATTGACAGAATTAATCTTCTCCTTGCCTCCGTCTAGGGGCATTTCTCATCCCGTACTTCATCTTCCTGTTCGGTGGAGGCTTGCCTGTGTTTTTCCTGGAGGTGGCGCTGGGCCAGTACACCTCTGAGGGAGGGATCACCTGCTGGGAAAAACTCTGTCCCATCTTCACAGGTGAGTGTCTTGATCGGCCATCGTTTTTACCAAAAAAGGTGGATAGCAAACTTATTTATTAGAACAGATAGGCAGTTTAATTCGAGAGCGAGGGCACATGAATAAAAATTTGTGGTAAGGACGTGGAGTGTGAGGTGTGTCAGATAATACCAGCTGGATTTGAAGATAGGCTGTGGTAAACATACAGGTTTCGAAATTTGGTCTTTCGGATAGGAAATGCGTATTTCACCTAATATCTGTGCGGCAGACTCGGTTTAGTTAGCAGTCAAGGTTAGGTTAAGGATTGAGACATTTTATATGATGTGTTTCAGTGCTTGCTGATGTGGAAAGGGTAGACATCACATATCAGTGGCACTTATCAATTACAAATGACTTTGTCACTGTGACTTTGTCACTCCTTTCTTGCAATGAGGTCATTATGAAATTTCTAAACCTGGTTGTCATAAACAAATGAGTACCGTCCACTCCAGTAACTGAGAGATGAGAGACGGATGAGGTGAACTTGCATGCTTCGCTCTCATTGGTAGTCGCTCCCGAAAGTAGCTCATTGTTTGCATAAAGTTAAACTTTTCTTAACTTTGTTGCATTACTAGACACACCCCATCCATGGGGCAACCTTCCAGTCTGTATTGTGAAGCCAACACGGAAGTAACTTAAACTGCAATTCATTGGCTGGCTCCAAAAGGGGGTAAATCCCCATAGACCCCCATGTTAAAATGCCCAACTTTACAGCAGAAATAAATATGTTTACAGTCTGGTACAAAACGTGTTTTTGGTCTATATAGTAAATTTTGCCTTTCATGACAACTGTGGTAACTGTGATCCATGATCCCGCCTCCTTGCTGATTTTAGTTATCTAGGAGTGATGCGCTGCCAAGATGGCCGCCCAGTTTGGGCTTCAAAAATGCTCAAAACTAAGGGTGTCGTCACAGACATTACATTCATATTTTTTACAGTCTATGGCCCCATCTGGTAACCAACAGTCATTTTATTCTGCTACTGCTAGTTGCTAGTAGTCTGAATGCCTCATGAGGTAGCACTAGATTGCTCTAAAATAACCCCTAACTCCTATGCAGAGGCATAACATACTGTATGCAGGGGTATCATCAGCTCAATGTCAGTATTTTTCTTTGTGCAGGTATCGGCTACGCATCCATTGTGATCGTTTCTCTACTGAACGTGTACTACATTGTCATCCTGGCCTGGGGTTTGTACTACCTGTTCCAGTGCTTTCAACCAGAGCTCCCTTGGGCAAGCTGCAACAACAAATGGAACACAGAAAACTGCATTGAGGACACCCTCCGCAAGAACAAGACCCTTTGGGCCAGTGCAAATGCCACTAACTTCACTTCCCCTGTCACGGAGTTCTGGGAGTAAGTATGTCATATAAACTTGTTAGACATTTATTGGCTTTATTCTAGGGCTAAACAGAATTGCAGAGAATTCGATATGTAATGCTAGCTACATTTGGAAAATCTATTAAATTGTAATAAAACATAAAGAAAGAAACAACATACATCGTTCATCCATTACATTATGACCACCTGCCTAATATTGTGCAGGTCCCCCTTTTCCCACTAAAACCACCCTAAGCCGTCGAGGCAAGAACTCCACTAGACCTTTCCATCAGAACCAGCATTCACTTCTTCAGCAGTTTTAGCTACAGTAGCTCGTCTGTTAGATCGGACCACATGGGCCAACCTTTCGCTCCCCACGTGAATCAATGGCCTATGACCCTGTCACCAATTCATCGCTTTTCCTTCCATGAACGGAACTACACTTGTCCTTAAAGTTGATATGTTAGACGCAGGAAAAATGGGCTAGTGTAAGGATCTAAGCCACTTTGACAAGGGCCAAATTGTGATGGCTGGACGACCAGGTTATAGCATCTCCAAAACTGCAGCTCTTGTGGGGAGTTCCCGGTCTGCAGTGGTCAGTACCTATCAAAAGTGGTCCGAGGAAGGAAAAGTGGTAAACCCGGCAACAGGGTCATGGGCGGCCAAGGCTCATTGATGCACATGGGGAGTGAAGGTTGACCCATGTGGTCCGATCCAACAGACGAGCTACTGTAGCTAAAATTGCTGAAAAAGTGAATGCTAGTCTAGTGGAGTCCATGCCTCGATGGGTCAGGGCTGATTTGGTGGCAAAAGGGGGACCTACACAATATTAGGCAGGTGGTCATAATGTTAAGGCTGATTGTTGTACATGTTTCACATTCTTTTGTGAAAAGAAAGTATTCCCCATTTCGCTCCCCACGTGAATCAATGGCCTATGACCCTGTCACCAATTCATCGCTTTTCCTTCCATGAACGGAACTACACTTGTCCTTAAAGTTGATATGTTAGACGCAGGAAAAATGGGCTAGTGTAAGGATCTAAGCCACTTTGACAAGGGCCAAATTGTGATGGCTGGACGACCAGGTTATAGCATCTCCAAAACTGCAGCTCTTGTGGGGAGTTCCCGGTCTGCAGTGGTCAGTACCTATCAAAAGTGGTCCGAGGAAGGAAAAGTGGTAAACCCGGCAACAGGGTCATGGGCGGCCAAGGCTCATTGATGCACATGGGGAGTGAAGGTTGACCCATGTGGTCCGATCCAACAGACGAGCTACTGTAGCTAAAATTGCTGAAAAAGTGAATGCTAGTCTAGTGGAGTCCATGCCTCGATGGGTCAGGGCTGATTTGGTGGCAAAAGGGGGACCTACACAATATTAGGCAGGTGGTCATAATGTTAAGGCTGATTGTTGTACATGTTTCACATTCTTTTGTGAAAAGAAAGTATTTCCCATTTCGACAGTCTCTGCTATCAGCACTGAACTTAAAAAAATGACTAGACATAACTTTTTGAAGTATCAAAATCATTCAATATGCATATATGGGATATTTCAGTATTTTCAATATGTATTTTATTGTTGGTTTGATCGTGGTCTAAGTGGTAAATCAGCAAAGCCATGTGGCACCACCAAGCTGGTTGACTACCCTGTTCAACTTTCTCTGGGTAAACAATTAGGTCTTGCTGTTAGTCAAGATCTCCACCTAGTGTCTGACTACAGGGGTTTAAATCCTTCTCATGGAAACCCACTGTCTAATAAGACAGATTTGAACCAGCACAGGTTCCGTTTATCTGGTCTCTGATGGAAAGTGGGTGTCCAGAGTTGTAGATGCTCAGATAATTCAAAGTGCCTTTTTGCTTATTTTTTTCTCCTTGAAGAGTTCAGAGTTTCTCACCAACAAATGTTGTGTCCACCACAGGCGAAATGTTCTCAGCATCTCTGATGGTATCGAGGATGTGGGTCATATTAAATGGGACCTGGCTCTTTGTCTTCTTGCTATGTGGGTCATCTGCTTTTTCTGTATTTGGAAAGGTGTGAAGTCCACTGGGAAGGTGAGTTGGGTTACATTCAGCATTGTCTCACTTTGGGACAATGAACTGATAAACTATTAATGTTGTTCTATAGGTAAAGACTTCGGAAGCAATAACAGCTAAACGCTAGGCAGATTTTGCATCTGTGCTCTACAAGTCTTTACTGCATCATTGGAGTTACCATATAACTAGCTAAAGGGATTTGAAGAAAACATAAGCCAGTGTTTAACCTGAGTGATAGCAATGATAGCATACTTCTTTCACAATAAAAACAGCACATACAGTACTCTTCCTTGGCACACACTTCTCTTTGAGCATACAGTTGTAAATCTTATCATTGCTCTTGCCAAGACACTGTCACATTGGATTTCTTAATAGTAATGTGACCATTAGATATTTTAAGTCTTTGGCTTATAGCCATTTAGATTTGTGTGAAATACTGTATTTACCTGACTGCATTAAGGGTGGGTTATTTTCCTGTAATAAACCTTTGAGATTTAAGAATCACAACCACATTTGTAATTGGGGTATTAGCCTTGGGACTCATGCCACAAACATTAACGCAGTTACAAAACTATTTACAGACACTTGGTGTTTTGACGTCCTTTCCACATTGTGGTCGATACTGAATTTATGACTGACTCAGAATTCAAGGAAAATAACAAAATGTTTCAATTACAAAATCAAACTAAAACCTAAATTGCATGTTAGCCTTTCAAAACTATTTTGAACCAATGTTTTAAAATGCTAGTGACAAGTACAACAAGTCTTTTAAAGAGCCTATAAAACACCCCTGCATTAATTGTCAAATCACAAACTTTGCTTGCGTACTTTTATATACAGATTTTGAACTTGTATCCTCCTGTTCTTTCTTCTTAGGTTGTTTATGTCACTGCAACATTCCCGTTTGTAATGTTAATCGTCTTACTGGTACGTGGTGTAACTCTTCCTGGGGCAGCCGAGGGCATCAAATTCTATTTGTACCCAAATTTGACTCGCCTTGGAGATCCAGAGGTAAGATCTCATGGGTACTGCCATAAATTTTTTCAGAAGATTTTCTAAGTAAGTGCAGGATTTAACCCCAAGGGTACGCCGAGCATGGCTTATCCTAGTCCTATACTAAAATGCAACAAAGACATCTTGCACTGACATATCTTAAAATATATCAGGGACATTGCTTTGCCTCTCACAATTCTTATCAGTATTGTTCTTCTAAGGTATGTTATGTAAAAATGACTTAAATGACCTAAATAACTAAGGCTTAGTACTGCCCCAATATGTACGAAACAGTTGACATAAATTAAATACTTGACAGTCAAACATGTCATAAAGTAGTAACAATTTATATTACTTCTCGATAGTGTATACAGATCTGAAGGACCTGCAAGAGTCAGAATGCACACAAATATTTGAGTTTGTCTCGCCAGTTAATCAACAAAACAACTATGAATTAGCAAGCGTCTCCATTCATGTTGTCCTTCAACAAGTGGTTTGTTGTCTCATGTCTAGGTTTGGATTGATGCGGGGACGCAGATTTTCTTCTCCTACGCCATCTGTCTCGGTGCCATGACGTCACTGGGAAGCTACAACAAGTACAAATACAACTGCTACAGGTGGGTTTCAATGTCCCGGGGGGAGGGAGGTAGGCTTAGTCCAGTGAACAGGCAAAATGGGAACTTAGGGTTCCTTTGTGTTAATTAACAAACTCCATGACATATGTGTGATATAGGGACTGTTTGCTGCTTGGAGGCCTGAACAGCGCTACCAGTTTTGTGTCTGGCTTCGCAATATTTTCCGTCCTGGGCTTCATGGCACAAGAACAAGGGGTGGACATAGCCGATGTGGCAGAGTCAGGTACGAGGGTCAAGCAGCAGTGATGGTGGGCACTGCTGCTGCAAATATCATCAAAAGAGTGTAATCCTGTAGTTAAAAACCATCGGCAACAAAAACAAGTCGGGAGCAATGAAACGTCCAGGACTCGAATTAGTTTTTCGAAACCACTGATGTTCAGCAGCTAAGAATTAAATTTCGGCTTTTGGTCAGAAACGGAAATTGCTTGGATTCGTTCTTGGAGCCACTGGGAAAATTAAGCCCGAGTCAACTAATGCAAGACTTCAACTGTGGAATAACACAACTTTACATTTAGAATTAAGTGCTGTTGAAGCTGGTTTCCACAGGCTGAGCCAAATCGAGGACCATCTTGTGCCAACATCATGATAAAGGCAATTTACAGATCTGAACTCATCTGAATCCTGATCTGTTTCCAACATGCCTTTTGGAGATTTTGGCTTTAATTTGGCAGTTCGGTGCCAAGTCAGTTCTTCTACCATGAAAACTATGTTAAATAATTCTCAAGATGGCTCTTTTGATTTAAAGAGTGTAGAGTTGTTTTATTTTCTCCTGTGGTACACGGTTATGTTCAGTAGCCTCTTTATTTCAAAGAGCAAGCAGAGTTGCTTGATTTCAAAGGTGTAGTTGTCGAACCTGTTGCCGTACTTTGGCTATCCTCAGTTGAGGATCTGTTTCGAGTATGTCTGGCTCAATTGACGTGCACACAACATACATCTTTATCACTATGTTTATACACACAAACCTAAGCTGTACTTGAACTTCCTTGCGGATCAGCACAATTGTGTTTGCACACAGCCTTTACAGGGAATTCTGAACATGGTATGATTCGAATGGATTCATTTCCAAATGTAAGTTAAAAGAAGCTTGTTGGAAAGAGGAATATCTCATTCTGGAGTTGAAGGGAGGGAAATTGTGGATGCAGAAACCTGACTCTGCGGAAAACGTGTTTATTGTATGTGAACATTGATGCTGTGCTACATCAAGCTTTGTATTGTTCTTTGGATACTTTTTAGCATTTGAAGAGTTCAGATGCAAAGGCGCTAAACGCCATCTCTGTCAAAGCTGAGATGATGGTTGTAGCCAAATGCTCTCGACACGTACTATATGTTCATCAAATACTTTCGCGTCAAATCCGCTTAATCCCACGCCCTTAGGCCATTCAGAAATACCACTTTTTTAAGAGTCGTATTTTTATCATGCTAATTGACAAGAAATCATGCCAAAAACACTTAGCAGGTTTTGCATCTGTACTCTTCATATATACATTGTGCTGTTTGTGTGTTATATCCTTTCTTGAATTCCACAATTCCATCTTGCAGTAATGTTAGCAAGAGAAGGTGTCTGTATTGAGTTCTAGATATTGAAAAAGTCAGAACAGCTAACATCGCGAGGCTAGTTTTTCAAGAGAATGCGATGAAACAGTCTTTGGACCTACAATGAGCTATCGCAGAAATTTTGCCTGGCTTGTTCGCTTTGTCATGTAGATACTTGCTCCATTTTTCTTTTATGTCTCCTTTTGGTCTGTGCCGACGACAGAAGCGCGCCACAGAGGCATAGATCAAAGTGCACAAATGGCTAGCCTTGCTAATCGTACATTCCCCCCTGTTCTTTACCCAACAGGTCCTGGCTTAGCCTTCATTGCCTACCCTAAAGCTGTGACCATGATGCCACTGCCTACTTTTTGGGCTGTTCTTTTCTTCATCATGCTTCTGCTGTTAGGCCTCGACAGTCAGGTGAGTGTCTTAAGAAAAAGTGGTAGGCTAAGCTGTTGGAGTGCCCCTAATTTATACAATGGTAATACTAAAGTAATTTTATTCTTTGAATCTGTATGAGTTTAAAATATTTGAACAACCATTTTTAAAACAGTATAGTCTATAGCAGGGATGGGCAACTTTGGTCCTGGAGGGCCACTGTCCTACATAGTTTAGTTTCAACCCTAATCAAACACATCTGAACAAGCTAATCGAGGTCTTACTAAAAAGTTACAGGCAGGTGATTTTTCCAGGGTTGAAGCTAAACTTTTTATGACAGCGTCCCTCCAGGACCGGACTTGCCAATCCTTGGTCTTTAGTAACAGGAACAGTAAGAAAAAACATTGGCAGTTGGAGTCCTGTACTATCAAATTTCTCAGGCCCAGTGAAATCAAACACTATGCTAAATCTGGCTCCGCAAACTTTGGGGGAGTCCACCATACCACAGCGTGGTGCTTTACAATAATATGTTTATCTTAATGCAGTACAGTACTGTATGATCTCTTTACACCTCAGACATCAGTTTACCTGAGTTCATTTCACAACTAGGTAAACCATGATTTGTTACTTGCTATTGCTGGTCATTGTCAGGGGGTTCGGAGGGAGGTGACATTCTGATCTTGAAGAGCAATTGCAAAGATCAATATTTTTGGTCTGTCGTCTCTGACTCAGTTTTTTTTTTCTTCTCCCAGTTTGTTGAAGTGGAAGGGCAGATCACATCCTTGGTGGATCTGTATCCATCCTTCCTACGGAAGGGTTATCGGCGTGAAATTTTCATTGCTATTATCTGCTTTGTGAGCTTCCTGTTGGGATTAACCATGGTTACCAGAGTAAGTGCAATAGTTAAACACTTTGCATTCATAACCGGAAGTGGACAGTGAATTATTTCCACCTTTAGTCATAACCATACTAATTCTAGTCTCTACCACTTATCAACGCACTAGCTGGTGTGGAAAGTGCACTGTATCCAATACCGCTTAGTTAAATGCCGCCACCATATGTTTTCCTTTTGAGATTTTAGCAACATTGTTATTTGATCTTGTATGGCCAGATCAACAGCCTCAGCTCTCTCCCATAAGCAAAAGCTTTCCACTCCCAGTACCTTATCTCCCCAACTTCCATGTCTTTTTATGGATGTCCTGATCTGCTTACAACAGTGACAATTCCACAGAGGAATCTCATTGCTATACTAGGAGTCAAGTCCTGGTCTGACAATGCATCTAAGATTCCTCTGGCCCTTGTCAATGATTGCTAAGCCCACGTAGCTGCGATAAACCAGGAATGCTATTTTGTGGTTCGAGACACACAGCGTCCCTATTTTCCGTGACACAGTCGCCCCTGAATGCATTGAATAATTTTGGCAAAGAAAGAAAGGCAACTGTTTAGGGATCCCGTGATCACATCAGACCTATTGTCCTGTCAGTCTTTTTATAGGATTAGCTTGTACAATATTGCATTGACTTTTATTGTTTTCTTTTTTCCAGGGTGGCATGTATGTGTTTCAACTCTTTGACTACTATGCAGCCAGTGGCGTGTGCCTTTTATGGGTTGCATTCTTTGAATGTATTGCCGTAGCATGGGTTTACGGTAAGCACAACAACAAGTGTACAGAAAATGTAAAGTTTATATGTTTATAAATACATAGTGTACTTTCTATGAACACAGACATGGATTATTTATAGCGATACAAATTCTAAGAGGTTCTTTAAAGGAAAAACTACTGTATGGATGTTAAACTATTACGTAACCTAAGATTAGCATAGAATGAAAAGTAGCTGATTTTCATGTTAACAAAGGACGAGGCCAAACAAAAATATACAAATAGTTTCGGTCCGCCCCCCCCCAAACAACATCCGACATGTAAAATTATGTAACAATAGGGCTACACAAGTATTGGGAATTACAATCACGGGTAAAAAAAGAAATCGTGAAACCATCAATCTCCAAAAAAAAAAACTCAATTACAGCTGTCAATTTGTGAGGGATTTTAAAATTTATTTGTTGACGTGTCCTTCAGCCATTCGTACTCCCATAATTATTAAGTTTAGATTTAGTTTTAAATGTTTCGAATTTACCATGCAGCTGCTTCACAGAAAGTTATGAAATATTTCAAAACTTCAATGTAAAATCTATTAATCGACAAGTATAATCACAACTATAATAAAAAGATAAATAATCAGCAATTATGATTTGTGTCAGCCCTATGTAACAAATTCAATTAAAATAATGCAAATAATTGAATTTTTATTTTAATTGTCATGTTAGCTACATTTGTCAAGCTCCACTATTTTATCCTGCTAGTTATTAAAAACAGTCCAACAAATATTTCTCTTTTATTTAAGTTTATCAAGAACTATAAAAAGAAAAATAAATTATATACGTTAGATCTGCAACACTGTCACATACCAACTAATTTGTATTAGGATTTAAATGTTTGTTTAATGGTAAACACTAAGCACTTCTATTCATTGTACTTTTTGCATTGAGCTATAACCGAGTTCAGTTAACACATACAGAAGGTCTTTGTTCCCTTCTGTCACGACCTTGATTTAAAAATCTAAATGAGCCGTAAATAGGTTGGTATAACCTGCATGCAGGTACAGTAGATTTAGTTTAAACAATGACTTTCTTTATGATGTGGAACTGGGTACACAATACAAAAAAAAAAAAAGAATTAGACAGTACAATCTAGCATGTGACAGGAGAAAAGGTTCAGTATATTTCACCTTTAATGCCACACCCATCAATATTGCTCAAAAATCTTTTTTTACCTTTTCCTAAGATCCAGTTCAGCAAGTTATGTTTCACTGCATGTCTTTGATTAATATTTACATTTAATTTATTACACTAAATTGAAATAAACCCAGAGTGTGTATAGTTTTTACTTATTACTCAAGTACAAACTTTTACATACTTCTTAACTCATTCTCCGCCAGCCTTTTTTTTTTAAGTTGCCCGCCAGCATTTTTTGTGATTTTCACAAAAGTTTCACAAAATGCCTTCCAGGAAAATTTTCTTCTGTAAATATTTAAACATACAAATATTTCAAATGAAAGAACAGACCCTCTGCTTTCAAACAAACAATAAACAAACAAACAAAGCGGAGAAAAAACATTTCATCCTATAAACTCTTAAATATGGGTATTTTTTCAACAAAAAGCTGAAATAATTGCATTTTTGTGAAGGAATTTTGTTAGAGATAAGATTCAGAATGATTATCAAAACAAACACAGAGTTTAAAATGAGTAAATAACGTTTTGGCTTCAGTTTTTTTCATAAATTGAGTAAGTGGATAACCGCGGTATTGCAGATTAATATAAAAAATCAAGAGGAACACGTTTTTTATGCAAATGTTGTCTCTTAATTGACGAGATAACTCGTCAATGGCAGGGAATGAGTTAATTCGATGCATAATATTATTACTATAGTTTATACCATAAATACCTTTAATACTTAAGTACTTTAAACATTTGAGTAGGCCTACTACTGAAATGTAGTGGAGTAAAAGTATGATACTATGCTTCAAAATGTAGTGGAGTAAAAAAGCAGACTGATAAAGTACATATTCTTGAAAAATGTACTTGATTGAAGTAAAAAATCTGAACTACTTTACACATTGAAATTTTTTTATTGTAAACAACATTCAATACAAAAATTTCCTGCTTATTTCTTTGCACTGCTAAAATCACTGTATCATCATCATTTGAAATACTTTAGCAGTACTGTTTGTGTGCTAAAAGTGCAAATAAAATACATGCCACTTAACATCAGATAACAATAGGAACTTTGGTTTGATTTGATGCTTTATGCCAAACTGGGAGAGAATATGTCTGTTTTTTACCAAAGCCAGCCAAACCTCAACAAAGAAACATCTGATAAACATCAAGGGGTGGTTTCCCAGACAGAGATTAGACTAGTCCTTGACTAAAATAAATGTAAGAGCTGTCCAAACTTGCACTGCCATATCTTAAAATACATCAGTACCCTTAAAAATGCCCTCAAAATGCACAAGTAATATTTTTAGAAAGGCATGTTTTCTTAAAACTAGTTATATATCTTAATTTAAATAAGGCCTAGTCCTGGTTTAAGCTAATCCCTGTCCGGGAAACCACCCCAAAATGTGCAGTGTATGTTTATGTAAAAGTGCACTTTTAAGCCTAAGACAGTAACATAGCTGCCCTCCTCACAGGCGCGGATAATTTCTATGATGCGATTGAAGAGATGATTGGTTACAGACCAAATCCTTGGATGAAGTGGAGTTGGACTGTGGTCACACCTCTTCTGTGTGTGGTAAGTCTAATAAAGAGGTTTAAATAAAAGCTATAGGACATTAAATTACTCCCACCTTTATAATATTTCACTACCTAGAATTAAACATTGGAGATCCTATCAAATTCATTTGAGAGGGTGTGAATTATGTCCCATCCCCCAAAAGCCGCTTTTCCGATTTGGATTTGCTGCAAAAATCCGACTCCCGGCACGTTGTTAGAGAGCCGCAGATGGGACGACCATCTGCCCAGCCGACAGAATGAATGGAAAGAGCCATGGATTAGGGTTCATGTCATTTGTCTCTGAACACCATAAGACTTTTGGAAATAAAAGAATTCTTTATGTATACCCATTTTTGTGCCACCGATAAACCTATTTAGAAAGTTGCCGGACTCCGAGTATAAACTTAAGCATAAAGATAATTCTGTAGGTTGCCCGCACAGAGTCTGTGAGGTGCCCGCCAAAGCACATTTTATTAATACTCTTGATTGTAACATTTATTACGTATTTTTATATTAGTTTGGCATCTTTTATGTATGTTAACATTTTCACAATGATAAAATCAACAAGTAAAACAAAAAGGTTTTGAGTAGAAGATTGGAGACCCCTGCTCTGGATTAAGGTACACATTGGTGACCTCTGGTCTGTTTTATGCCCCAGGGATGTTTTGTCTTCTCATTGGTCAAGTATACGCCCCTGAGGTACAACAAAATGTACGAGTACCCTGATTGGTCCATTGGAGTTGGCTGGAGCCTCGCGCTCGCTTCCATGATCTGCATACCGATGGTGGTCGTGATCAAAATTATTCAGTCAGATGGACCTCTCATTGAAGTGAGTTAATGGCTGTTTTTTTTTTTTTTTTTTGAGTAAATTCAAGCTGATGACTGAGCTAATAACGAAAATATGCATTTTTTTCCAGAGGATCAAAGCTGTGGCAGCACCCGTGCGTGGAGGGGCGAGTTCATGCCCTAAAGACCACCGACCCAAAAACAACGAGCTGGTGCAGCCTTTGGATCCCAACTGGAATGGAAGCTTGACGAAGCCCCCCACCCACACCGTCGTAGAAACTATGATGTGAACGCTCTCTGTGAGAGGATATAACATGACCTGCTTTTCCATGATATATATATATATATATATACAGTATATATATATATGTATAGTATATAATCTGTAACTTTTGACATAGTTGTAGGACCAGGTTTACATTGCTACGCATCTGCACTAGTCTTTGTTTTCGTTTTTTTTTTTACAAAGTAAGTGAGATTTTTTTCTGTCTGTATTTTTAAGATTTGTATCATAATACTATTATATTAATATTATTGTCGCTGTTATTAGAGAGAGAGAACCGATCACGTACAACAGTATCCGTAAAGTAGAACCATAACTGTTCTATTTTTGTAACTTGTACATATTTGAATTAGTTGAATTATAGGGAAAAAACACAAAAGGGCTTCGTAAACAGGTGAACGCAAGTAAACATAAATGGTTTAAGACTATTACCATTGGTGTACACAGCAAAATATATATATATATATATCCTCCCATGTAAAATATTCAATATCGGGGAGATTTCTTCAAATAGTAATGTTAGTTCTCATGTGTCACTGTAGATCTTTAATGTTATGAAGTGTTTAAACTGGGGATTGTACTAACACAAAGGACACTACGTTTTGGTCCACTTTTAAAGTACATGAAGTCTAACTGTTTTGGATGCGTTTGTTTCCGAAGTCACTCGCATGTGAGGTCGGAAATGCACGCCACACTAATTCTAGGCAACGTCTCGAATCCCCATAACACATTTATGAGATGTTTAGCATTCAGCATTAGTAGAAACTATAGGAGAAGAGAGCTTGCCTGCTATTGCAACTACCATTCGGACCCCAGCATTGGTGTGAAGGAAATTTCCCAGCAAGCAATTTTGCATTTAATGGCCGTCCAAACACAGCATAAACGTCTAGGCTAAAACAAAGCAATAGCCTAAAAATAAATGACATACAATAAATAAAAAAATGAAACCAAACAGCTTGTAATCACTGTTAACTTTACTTACATGATGAAATATTAGATATCCCACAAGTTATTTTGGCAAAAACGACGAATTACTAAAAGTTTGAAAAATCATATGGTAAATGACTGAAAATACGTCAAAGGTGGTGGTGGAGCGAACTTCCAGACGCTACATTTTACATACCGGCCGTAAAATGCATTGTAAAATGCATGTATACTGTTAAAATTCAAAGTTGGATCAACTTAAAAAGGAAAAAATATTTCAATTAGTAACGTCTAAAACATAATTTTTTTCAATTTAAATTTTTACTTTTTAAAACTATTTAGGTGTTACTAATTGAAGTAATTTTTTTTAAGTTTTTCACTTTAACTTTTTCACTTAAAGTGATAAAATGTAAGTTTATAAAACTTAATTTTTACGTGTTACGAAGTTTTTTTAACACTAGAACGGTCCTGGTATACCTAAATCCGCCAGCGGTAAATTTTACCTATACACATAACTACTGTGTTTTATACCACTGTATTCACAAGTAATGTGTAAAGTCATGAACTATTTATTTTTAGTCATGAACTATGTTTTGGTCCTATTGTCTTATGTTGAAAGCTAGACTAAACACTTTTCTTAACGGTGAATATAGGCTAAATTGTGACGACAATGAGAATTAGAAGGAAATAAATACATATTTTGCTGGTGTAGTAATAATAACATGTCGTTATACACATATCCATGTTATTTAAATTCTAAAATACTCTAAATGGACAATAAAGAGGAATTTACAAATTCAAAATTTACAAATTCAAGCACACAGTTTCACCTGTTTAATTATTAATTTGCTAAGTTATATTATTTATAATTTGAGTAAGATAACAATAATATAGATCATTAAAACATAGCAGTACAAAAATTACAAAGCGAATATAGGCGTATTAGGTAAATTTGACCCGGCTATTTTTAACAATTTTTATGTAAACAATTTTAAACAACATGGGATTGTAAATAATACAATTTCAGACTGTAAAAAAACTGGCCAGATTCTACAAGAAAATGCTGTTTTTCAACAAAACAGTAAAATGCTGTAGAATTTTAAAACATCCTTGCATCGTTAACTAAATGCAACTGGTTTCCCAAATGAAATTAGCTAGGTTCAAGGGTATGAATACGGTAACTTACCATAAAATATAGGAGAGCTGTTAATTTACGATAGTAGAACTGTAAATTAACGATAGATTGCTGTCAACATAGCTGCCAGTAGTTTACCGTTATACTACGGCATATTTTTACAGTGTAAAAGTCAATGATTGGAAGACTTTATTGAAAATTTTCGTTTATTAAACGTTTAAAAAACAGCCATGGGTAAATTTTACTCTAGTGTTAAGTAGAGCAGCTTTCACTTTTTACAGTGTACAATACGTTAGATTGCAATGCAATTTTTTTTTTTGGGGGGGGGTCTTAGTATATCAAAATCATAATGTAGTTAAGCTATACGAAAGTACATTTTCATTAGTCACCCTTTCACCTTTGTTAAGAATGCACACATTTTTATTTTGGGGATGTTGGAAGGTGAAAGTTGCCTCATTTTAAAACCACGTAGATTCAGGGGAAGTTGATTTTGTTTCGTGTATCAACTCTAAGCAGTTTTTATTTCCAATCACATTTGCCTTTTGTATTAGAAGTCACTGTATTTGACTGATATGTTCAATAATAACCAATAGATCTCATCTACAACTGTTAATCAAAAAAAGCTTGCTATGAATTATTATGTGCAATACTTTGTAGAACAATAAGCGTTGTTCCTTTCTTCACCCGTCTTGCAAAAAGTTGGTACTACTTGGAAGTGTGGAGTTTTGTATACCTTAAGGTTTATGCTAGAAATGATGAAAAGGGGCCAATATAAGCTACCGTACATGGTATGCTTAACTAACACCAAAAAAACTCAATGCAGTTCTACTCACTGTGATTTATATTTTTTCAATTTTAAATATAACAATAATGCGTAAATATTAGCATTACTGCCAATATATGGATTCAATTTATTATTTTTCTGACTTGGCCAAGTTGAACTCAAACTGCAGCCAATTAAAAAAGGGAGATGGTACCGTTTGGAGTGTAAAAGAAAAAACAACAATTGTAAATGTTGAAAGAGGCACAATTTCTTAGCAATACAGAAATTAATGTCCAGTCTCAGGGTGCGTTCTTTTGAACTCATCTTCGTTTTATTTGAAAGAGTCTTGATTTATTTCCCACTATTGTATGTGTCTTTAAACCCTTCCTTATTGAAGAACAGTTGGGGGACAGTGTTTGTAAATTAAAGAGAAAACCTTTATAAAGATAATATGATTAGAAATGTTTTATTTTTTTATTTTTGAGGATATCTGTAATTGAGTGAGTGTATCAATACAATTTTACAGTACTCGAAACGAGAAAAAAAGAAAAAAACTTTATATATCTTAATAAACATTTATCTTTCAAAAAACCTTCTGAGTTTGGTGATCATTCAATGACTTCTATGCTATTTTTCTTATACAGAGCAGATCTTTTGAATGTGCACACTGCAAAAACTTAGTATTTTTGTCTAGTTTTCAGTAAAAATATCTAAAATGTCTAGTTTTTAGACCAAAAATATCAAATTAAAGTGATTTTGTGCATGAAACAAGCAAAAAAATCTGCTAATGGGGAGGGCAAAAAATCGTGAAAATTTTTCTTAAACACAAAATTCAAGAAAAAAAATCAAGAAAATTTTGCTTATCCCATTGGCAGATTTTTTTTGCCTGTTTTATGGACAAAATCACTTACATTTAATATTTTTGGTCTAAAAACTAGACTTATTTTCTTGGGTCGTTTTGCTCATCAAGAAAATGCATCTTAATTTAAGAATTTTTAGATATTTTGACAGAAAACAAGACAAAAATACTAAGATTTTTTTCTTGAAAATCATTTTTTGCAGTGCAGGATAGGTCATTGAGTTTTTCTAAGAAGTTAAATCATGGAGTTTTGCAAGACGCCAGACTTAACAGTAAAAATGTAAGGTTTTTTTTACAGTTATGTCTGGAAAAAGGTCTGTTCAAAAAATTACAATGAAATAAAAATGACACAACAAATCATATAATGGGATTCATTTCTGTTTTCATTTGATGCCTATAATGACAACCATTCTTATAGAGCACCTATTACATTGCTAAAAACAACGTTATTTTGTGTATTTGGTGCAAAACAATGTGTTTGCATGATTTATGGTTAAAAAAAACATATTATTTCAACATAGCGTATTTCTGTTGCTCATCTATGTGCAAAATGAACGCGTTATGCAGCAGGCAAAGCGCATCGTTCTGAAAGGTCTCCTCCGATTGGCCAGCTTACAAGTACGTTGTGATTGGCCTGAATACCTCTGACGTCAGCCAGAACTTAAGTGGTAAAGTTGATCGATCAACTTGTTCATCTGCATCAGATTCAGCTCATATTGATATTGTAGGGTAGTTAAGACGATATTACAGTATTGCATCGTGAGCTAATCTTCAAAACATGGTAAGGAGCGTCACATAAGGTTAAGTTTGAGTTCATCCCTCTAGACATTGAAGATTATCAGTGAACTTAAATTTAAATCTGTTCACACAAGACTTTTTTACCTACTGTGTGTTTAGCTTGGCTTGGCGGTCTTAAATTCAGAGTGTAATCTCCCTCCACATAAATACTTCATTGTTGGCTGCTCATAATAAAAATAACTGCAACAGATGAATGGAAAGAAACTCGATTCATGATACTTTAGGGCCAGCTAGTTCTTAACAGATCATCAGAAATTAGCTCAAGACAAAACAACGAATCCCTTTAGGCTTTTTAGATGATATCAGTTGAATACTTTTTTATCTCATGACTCTGATCATTGCGCTAAAAATGCCTGGTTTTCATCTGTTTTACAGGATTAGTATTCTGTGACAATCCTGTTAAAATGCACGTCAACACCCACAAAACTCCCTCCCAAACTCGATGACGCACTCGACAAACTATATTTGGTAAAAATGTGTCGGAAAGTAAGAAGCACATTTTCTCTCCACAACCTCACTTACTGCCATTTTTTTTTTTTTGCCGACAACCCATACATGCTGTTTCATACTTACATTTTTGTGATTACTAAATTGTATGGAAATGTATAAAGAGCCTACATTATGTATATTTACACAACACGATTTAGTAATCACAAAAATTTGGGTTGGAAAGTCTTTACACTTGATGCTGTATAATAGCTCACAGATTCAAAGGATGCTGGCTTGAAGAGGTAACCATAGCGATGGCTTGAGTGATTTCTATTGGGTCCAGTATCAGATACTGACAAATGCGATGCATACAAGACTTTTTTTCTTATAAAATAATTTTTTTTTGCTTTTTAAAACACAGCCTTTAAAAAAAAAATTTTCAAATAAAACAACTAATTTTTTTCATGTTGTCTAAACCAATATTTGGGTCAAATATGGACAAACCCAACAGCAGGGGTTGTTTCAACCCAAATGCTGGGTTTATTCAACAAAACTCACCACAACAGTTGGCTGTGTCCATATTTGACCCAACTGTTATTTTTTCTTGTACAGTAAAAACCTTTATAAGTAAGAGTAACATTTTTTTTTGTAAAATCAAATCTTGAATGTTTAAAAATAAAACTGTGTTTTTTGTGTCATACAGCTCAATTCAGTTTTAAAAATAGCCCAGGTGTTGAAAATAAGAGAGGTACATTATAAAACATTTCCAATGTAAAATGTTTTGGCAACCCCTACAGCAGAACGAAGCCATCAGATCATTCATTGAATCTAAGGGCCTATGGTTAAGTTAGATCCTGAAGGACACACTGTAATAACATAAGCTACCTCTGCACTACTTGGACATCATGCAAGGAAACTCTAATGTAAAATGTAACATCTGCAGTACATGACAAGATGTGCTATTAAAAGTCTTTTGTTACTATGCTTAATTTACTAAGCTTAGAAACTAGAAAACATGACACTGGAATGCTATGAGCAATCTAGGGTTAGACCAATGGTTCTCAAACTTCTTGGCATGCACCCCCCCACACACCTGCTGTAAAGGATGCATCTCTGTGACCCCCCCCCCCCCAAAAAAAAAAAAAATCATGACATAAAACAATCTCAAACTTAGAATTTTAATTACACAAAACATCTACTGATGCATTGCACGGATGCATGCATATATTTATATACATATATATATATATTGGATATTTTTTATATTATATATAAATAAAGAATATCCATATATAACTTAAATGTATACATGTATGTGTGTATTTATATAAACCTGCCCATTCTCACCAAAAAGCGTACAAATGACACGCAGTGTGATTATCGATATGATACGCCAGTCCATCCCATTCACTTATATGTCGAATCGTTTTGTGTCATTTTATTTATTGGTTTCTCATTTGTTTTCTGGTTTTTTAACATTTTTTGCTTGGGTTTAGTGTTTGAACAACTTTTTGTTATATAAAAATGACATCCTAACCCAAACCCCATCTCTAACCGCAACTCCAAGCGACCATGGCTTATAGACAAAAACATATAGAAACCTGTATATTAAATAACCTGCTTAAACAAATCTAAAATCTAACCCTAAACCCAAGCAAAAATGGTTTAAAAAACAGAAAACAAATGAGAAACCAATAAATAAAATGACACGAAACGATTCGCCATATAAGTGAATGGGAAGGACTGGCGTATCATATGCACGCAAAAGCAGAATTTGGCGTATCTATTGCACGATAATCACACTGCGTGTCATTTGTACGCATCTTGTGAGAATGGGTTGATATACAAACATAATATATTATGCAAACTCAAACATTTAATTTATATGCAACTAATCGCAATTAATCTTTTGACAGCCCTAATTTATAACAAATTTTGTTCTGCTATTGTTCAATGAAGGTCCAGTGGGTCAATACACATTGCAAAAAAAGATTTTCAAGAAAAAAATCTTAGTATTGTTGTCTTGTTTTCAGTAAAAATATCTAAAAATTATTAAATTAAGATGGTTTTTCTTGATGAGCAAAACGACCCAAAAATCTGCGAATGGGGTAAGCAAATTTTCTTGAATTTTTCTTGAATTTAGTGTTTAAGAAAAAATTTCAAGATTTTTTTTGCTTACCCCATTGGCAGATTTATTTATTTTTTTGCTTGTTTTATGCACAAAATCACTTAAATTTGATATTTTTGGTCTAAAAACTAGACTTATTTTCTTGGGTCGTTTTGCTCATCAATTAAAAGAATCTTAATTTAAAAAAAAAAATGATATGTTTTACTGAAAACAAGACAAAAAGACTAAGAATTTTTTTCCTTGAAGATAATTTTTTGCAAGTTTAACTATTTTATGTAAATTGTGGAAATAAGAATGAATTTACAATTTTATATAAAATCACATTAGCAACTTTAACATATGTCAGATTATATAACGCTTTCTCATGCAAATTCGTACATATTTTACGAGGTAGCTATTTTTATGAATTTGTACGACCACATTTGTGCCAACAATTTGATTTAGCCCCTGTGACATTGGGGTTAGGGATGCAGGGGCGGATCTACCGGGGTGGCACGGGGTGGCAGTTGCCACCCTAAATAAAAGCATTGCCACCCCATATGCCACCCCAGCGCGGGTATCCTAATATATATAATTTATACCCGAGTAGGCTCTTTTAACCAGAAAGGCAATGTAGTTTTTCTCTGCGTGTGTTTGGGGGTGGGAGACGCATATCTGACGATGATTGGTGTGTGTGTGTCTTAGACGGGGTGGGACAACCACGTAGCTGATGGTGATTGGCTTAATTTCCATCGTTAGCCAACCAGAGGCAGCAGAGTTCATACACAAGCATGCAGTCAGTCCGAGCAGAAAGTCTTTTACAGTGTAAAAAAAGTCCGCGCAGATTTGCCAACTTAGTGACTTGGTCGCTAGATTAAGAAACTTTTTAGACCCCTTTAGCGACTTTATTAAAAAAGCGACTAGGACAAATCTAGCGATCTTTTCTGGCGTGGTTGGAGACGTTTGGAAACTGCGGTGAAAGGATGCATCGCCCCATCCAAGGCACTCACATGCAGCCCGGTTCTCGCGCTGCAGTCCATCCCTTTCGAGTCGCACAAACCCGCAACAACAGAGCGATGGGAAGTACAACGAGCTCAAAACAAAGGTAGCGGACGCAAACACAAAGTATAAAAAGCACAAACGTTACTTTTCCATCGTTGAGGTTAAAGGCAAGAATGATTATGAACGTGCAACTTATGCCCATGAAGAAAGAGTCTTCACGTCTGTAGCGAGGAATTCTGATCTAATAAAGCACCTCACATCATCACATGCTGCCAAAACAAATTCTCTTTAGTGTCTTAAAGTGGTTAAGTTGAGCATCACATCGGCAAATCAGAGTACTAAATACGGTCATATTTATAGATAAATGTTGCATCAGGATAAATAAAAAAAAATTAAATTGATGTTAAATATTGCACGAGGTAGTTGCTTGGTAGTTAAAACAACTGAACTGCAGGTTTATGTAAGCAGTAAATATCTTTTAAGCAGTTCTTTCTAGCCCGTCATGTCTTGTTAGCTACTGCATCAATCAAAATATTCCATACGTGCATATGAAATCGCTCGTTATAGTCTAATGTTTTTATTTGTCTTCGTTAAGGAGACAAAACTATTCAGTGTTGTGTATGTTTAGAAAGCTTGAAAGACAACTTAATGCGGCATTTTCCAGGATATTATTAAAAGAAAGGCTGATATCCATTCTTTTTACCAAAAAGAATAGAAAAATCAAATACTATGGGAGCGGAAGGTACAAATAAAACAGAAAAATATGTTGTGGAAGGGAAAAGAATAGATGAAGTAATGAAGGAAAGAAACATATGGATGGCAAAGAGCTAAAAAGAAGTGAAAAGACAGAAATCCATCATCAAGTGAGTGAAAGGATTAACGAAGAGGGTTATGAGAGAAAGAGATGTTTGCCTTTCAAATATGTTTTACATAAATATAAACTAGGCAATCCTATTTTATTTATATAACTGTCTTTATACCATTATGTTCAACCAGTCAGTGTTTTTAGATATTGATAAGCTGTATGTATTAACTTAGTATTAAGACAAAGGGTGCTACAGAGATGCTAAAGGTAGCTGCTTGGGTACTTACTTATAGGAACATTTGTTGTTGCGTTTATTAATGTTATAAAAATTTGAGGTCCAGTGTTCACAGAATATAGTATATACAGTATATAATTTCTTGAATCCACGACAACCATGCAAGGACGCTTACTTCATTGCCACCCCTTGTAGTTCTCATGCCACCCCCTTGCCACCCCATAAATAATTTTCTAGATCCGCCCCTGTAGGGATGGGGTTTTGTTATAATTTTATTTTTTTTAAATCATATGTTTTTGTAAGATTTACTTCATATGAATTCATACGAATTAGCCAACTCATAAAATAGATTCTCGTAAGACCATCCTGGATTATGAAGACATTAGTATGACATATTTAGTAAATTATATCGCAGTGAGACAGTTTTAGTTGCTTGTTTTCACGGGTCCTCAATAATCTGTCTCAAAAATTCACAATTGAATAACAAATACTAAAACATGAGTCACATTTTAATCATTTATTGTGATGTTTTTTTTAGAAAATGATATCATCAGCACATTCCCCTGTTGATGAGGAATGGGTTTAGACACCAAACCGGTTTAGGCAAACCAGAACAGGCTTATTCAGTTTATTTTCATCAGTTCTGTTTTCATTGTGCTTCAAATATGCTGTGGAAACAGCAGGTTTAGAGTCCATATAAAAATACTATACAGAGAATAGAGCTTTCATATTACACATTCAAAAATACACATTAATATCAATGCATACATTAATCAGGAAAATGCATAGGGATGAACACATTTGGAGCTTTATAAAGCTTATATGTAAAATCCTTTGTAAAGCCTGTCTCTGGCCTTAATATTGCACGTATTAAAAAGACCTCCGTCGTGTTTCCTTTCTGGAGTAGTGTGAACAACATTTAAAACAGCAACACTTAATACATTTTAATGTCTCTGAAACAAAAGGAGAACAAGACAACTGTTGCTCTTTGAAAGTAGAAACAAATAAGAGTAGCTACCAAAACAAGTCTTTACTGACTTTCGGCCTGGAGTGCAGAAACCTTCAAACAACGTGTGCTCTACTAAAATGCAGACTCATTTTTTTTAAACAGCTTTGGTAGCCAGTTGTTAAGTTACATAACAGAGACAGGAAGGTGTAAAAAAAAGAAAACTTGCAAGGGCCAAGGAGAGAGCCTTGGGGGACTCCTAATGCAACCAGCCTAAACAGAGGCTCGGATTGTTTGATTGAGAATTCAACAACATCTAGAACAATAAGTGCTTTCTACTTTACTGCAGTTAGATTTTGTATGTGCTAAGTGAGGAAATAAATTCATGTAGTTCACAAATAACTATGGTTAGTGTTTTAAGGACTAGCCTCAAAAATAGAATTTAAGCGTGGGAAGACTCAATCACATGAGAGAGAAACTCCTAAAAAGGAGGAAAATAAAATCTCTTGCTAACTTTGACAAACAACAGAACATAGCTGATTTTGGGGTTTCTATGGTAATAGGTGAACTGAGGAACTTGAAACCTATAAAAAGGCAAAGAAAGTTTTCATTAGCTAAGCTCATTTTGGGTCACTTTGTGAGGATAAATAAACTGATGGCTTCAGCTGGATAAGTCACATAACTTGGAGTGCAAAAAAATAAATGTTCTTTGACTTTGTGTGGGATAAAATACAGTAAATACTGTACAGACAGTCTGTTAAAATTAGGGATTTTGTACATCATCCACTTGAATCGCAGAAGAAATTTGACATTTAAATATGTTTAATTAAACCAAATACCTAGCTGCCCTAAAATGTAAACTTTTTTGAGAGTGAACCATTAACAAACACACATGATTTCTTAAATTGGTCTTTGGGCGTGAGCTGATTGTTACACCAGCCAACAATCTCACAATCCAAACATAACAACATGAAAAACTAAATCTAGACATCCTTAGTCTCTTTATCAGGCTGCATCAGGATACATTTTCATCCAGGATCCACCAATGACACTAGGTAAATATTTGTAACGCTAGGTAAATGTTTAGTTAAGGTTAATAGACTCTGGGCCCTCGTGTCTAACGTGAAGTGACCTTTGTAACAGCTGAAGACCTGGCAAGTACCAAACACCAATTAAAGATGCGATGGCTTTACAAGTGCTCTAAAGTGACACTGTGTCCGAAATAGCCCATAGCGGAAACATTTGTGATATTTGGCCAGCGATGACCAATGACAGCTCGGTGACAGTCTATTGTGAGAGTGCACGTCGTGCCCTTGAGGTGCAGACATTTGTGAGGACTGGTGTGAATGCTACAGTGTGTCAGCAGTTGGGTGTTAAAAGAAAAGTATGCAGGGAAGAATGCTGGGGTACCACAGTACATACCCATAGTAAGCTTCCCATACAGGATACAGTACATGAGTTTATTGTGGTGCCGGTTTGAGGATGTATGTAATTGAAAGAAATATTGAAAATGCGAGAAAAATAATTAACTTATTTGCCGTCAGCCATTTTTTGAAAAGTTGCCCGCCAGTATTCACAAGTTTCACAAAATGCCTTTCAGGAAAATTTTCTTCTAAAAATATAAACATACAAATATATCAAATGAAAGAACAGACCTTTCTGCTTTCAAACAAACAATAGACAAACAAATAAACAAACAAAAGCCCAAAAAGTTTCATCATATCTATATTTTTTCTCTGCTTATAAACTAAAAAATAGTTTGATTTTGGTGATAAAATATGGGTATTTTTCTTTATTTTAGCAAAAAAGCTGAAATAATTGCATTTTTGTGAAGGATTTTTGTTAGAGATCAGATTCAGAACGATGATCAAAACATACACAGAGTTTAAAATTAGAAAAAAAAAATTTTTGCTTCGTTTTTTTAATAAATTGGGTAAGTAATTGCGGTATTACAGATGAACGTCGGTAACACTTTTTATGCAAACATTTCTCTTAATTGACGAGATAACTCGTCAATGGCGGGAAAAGCGTTAAAAAAGTGTCAGCATTATAAGCATCACAACTTCTTGTTTGTTTCCCGGATCGGGATTTAATTAAACCAGAACTAGACCTTGGTCAAATTACTGTAGGACATTCAAGTAGTTTTTTTTTTTACAAACATACCTTACAAAAAACGTTACAGGTGTGCATCTTAAACACTTGATCGGATTGATAACTAAAACTGGGATGCTCTGCGCATGTGCAAACTTCTTCTTCTTTTCCCATTTAATGGCGGGAAACTGTCCGTATATGTACTGTTTTACTTTCAAATAACTTTATGTGGGGTTGCCAATTTTAAATATTGGGTAATTTCGTAAATTTGGGGACTTTCAAGTCTAAATACAGCTTTTGTGTTGATTGTTTAGCAATAAAAAGAATCAAATGAAACAGAATAAAATAAAATTCGCAATGGTAACAGAGTGGTGTACATGTATGCAAATTTGGCCAAAATTAACTATTTCCCCGCCATTGAAGAGTTATCTCGTCAATTAAGAGAAAAAGTTTCTCTGATGACGCTTCCTGAAGAGTTTTTACAGAAATCTAAAATTTAGCTATTATCAACTAGGTGGCGCTCTTAACCAATTTATAAAAAAAAAACTAAAGCATCAACTCATTAAAAAAACATAGAAAATTTTGTGTATGTTTAGATCTTCGTTCTAAATCTGATCTCTAACAAAAGTCCTCTACAAAAATGCAATAATCTCAGCTATTTGCTCAAAATTTTGTATTTTCGAAGAAACCTACCCATACTTAAGAGGTTATAAAAAGAGAACAAATGAAGATAGGATAAACAGGTTTTTCTGTTTTTTTTTTTTTTTTTTTTTTTTTTTGAAAGCAGATGGTCTGTTCTTTCATTTGATATATTGTATGTTTAAATATTAATAAAAGAAAAGTTTCTGAAAGGCATTTTGTAATAATCACAAAACATTGCTGGCAAACAACTTTAAAAAAATGCTGGCGGGGAATGAGTTAAGCTAGGACAAAATAATAATAATAATAATATAAATATGAATAAAGTAATTAATGTTAATTAAAAATTCTGAAAATAGAATTAATAATGTTACTGCTTAAGAGTCTCACATGTAAATAAATTAAAAAAAAAATACTGCAAGATGCTTTTAAATTATGCTGTAAATCATTCCGCTGTGGTTGTAAAATATGGGAACTACATTTCATGTGTTTAAAACAGACTACTTCTCATATTTCAGACAAGATTTTCTCTTTAACATGTCTAATGCTTTTAAAAGTCATGGGACATCCTCATACCCTGATATAAAATAAGAAAGAGGAACTGTGTCGCATCACATGGTGTTGACAAGAGACGCTGTGGTGGTGTTATTGTTGGCGATATCAAACAAAAAGTTTCTTTTTTTGGAGCAGAAGGGGGTCAGCTTGTGCATTGTTGTTGTGGCCTCAATTGTTTGTGTGTGTTTTCTTGTGCAATATTTGCATTTGTTTGTTATAGTGTGCATAGTGTACGTGTCAGAAAAAGTGGTAATTTGTCTGTTTATTGTAGTTGTATGTGTCTGAAGATATTCCTGCAGTCTCTCAAACAACAGAGCTCTTAATATTAAAAACACAAAGAAATATAGATTTAGGAAAAAAACAAGAAGTTCAGTCTGACCGAGGTCTACTCATAAAGCAGAATCCTTTTGTGTTTGTAAACATTTGGGCACAGTTTGTATTGTCCTAAAACAAAAAAACAAGTTAATATTTAATATTGAAAAAAGTTAAATAAAACCAAGACATTACTTACACAAAAATTGCTTACGGGAATGGGGAACAGCAGGATCTTTCTGTAAACATTTGGACGGAGAACAAATGAAATCAAAATGTCACTTGAATTCGACGAGGCGAAGTCCTTATACAGTATGGATTGTATTAGTCCAAGTACTCTTTATTGTTTTGCTTCAGTTTGTTTTAAAAACTGGCTCAGATCCTTTCCACTACTGTGCTGAAAAGTTTATTTTATGTTCATACAGTAATTCCTCCACGTAATCTTTCAAATTCTGGATAATATTAGAGTGAATCATGGCTCCTTGTGATGGTCTTTTGCAATAAATGACCCAGTGTGGTTACGGTCTCAATGGTCACAGGTCCAGTGTGCTGGTCTGGTGGTCTCGGGAATGAACTACAGGAGTGAAGTGAGGGTGCAAGTCATGGGCCTGGGCCTCATCCGGCTGTGCTAATGGGTTTCGGCTAATAACAAGCTCAAGTTTGTCTCCGGCTTCTGTGATGAGGGGCACGGCTAAACAGCAGTCGAAATCTCGAGTCCGTACGTGGTTCACCTGGCGGAAAAGAAATTGGGAGATTTGTAAAATTAACAGGAATTGACAGGTTTCCCAAAACAATAGGGCTGGATTGTTTTAAATAAATAAATAATGTATTTCATGAACTCACAACTATCAACATTTTAAAAAGCTTACATGGTTTAAATTGTTTTGTTTTATTAAACTTTATGCGTTACTCACTTAGTAATTTGTTTAAGATCCAACTTTAACTTTTTGCAATGTAAAAGTAACCATGTATTTTTTATTTGTAGTGAAACCATGGTTATTATATATTTCAAAATATACAAAAATATATATATATATTTGCTGAAATATAATTTAGAAAATATAAATAAAAATATATTTTCACAGGTATATTTTTGGTCATTTTTTGTATATTTTGAAATATATTTAAAAAATAAATACATTTTAAAGCATTAAAAAATATATCTAGCCTTTATCTAATTTGTTTATGTAATGAACCTGCAAACATAACAGTTAAAATTTTTTTAAATGAAATATATTTTCAACTTAAAAAGTATACTTTATAAATTAACTTGTATTGAGCACATATTTAATGCTTTTTTTGCCATATGTGATGTAAAATTAGAAATGTATTTTTTTGATATATATAAAGGTTAAAACTAAATATATTTCCAAATTGAAAAATATAATTAATTGAGCCTTACTTTCTACAAAATATATTTAGCCTATATTTAAAACGTATTTCTGACCAGAGAAATAAAATAAACCGGGGTTTATCAAGTCTAAAACCAAAAACGTTAAATATAACGGTGCCAAAAAAACCTAGTTGACTGAAGATATGGCAAAAAATATATTTTTAAATATAAAATATACAAAAAATGGCCAAAAATATATTTGCTGAAATATATTTTGGAATATGTTTACAAAAATATATTTTTCACTGATATATTTTTGTATATTTTGAAATATATTTTTTAATTAAATACATTTTAAAGCATTGAAAAATCTATTTAGCCCTCCATATATTTCAATCCAAGGAAATATATTCATAAAAATATATATTTCAAAATATACAAAAAATGGCTAAAAATATATTTGCTGAAATATATTTGGAATATGTTTACAAAAATATATTTTTCACCGATTTCTTGGCCATTTTTTGTATATTTTGAAATATATTTAAAAAGTAAATAAGGCATTGAAAATTGTATTTTATATTCCTATAAATATATATATTCATGTCACATTGGAAGAAAAACTTTGTTTATGTTACGAACCTGTAAATATAACAGTTTAAAAGGTTAAAATTAAATATATTTTCAACTTCAAAAATATACTTTATAAAATTAAAGGTATTGCGGAGGATTTTCTTTTTCCGGGTGGATCATCAAGACTATTGGTCCTCTTAGTTGTCAATCAGGAGTGTTGTGCAATTGCATTTTTTTTTTTAAGTGGAGAAGGCTGTTGTTTTCTAAAATTCGAGAAAATCCTCCGCTACACCTTTAACTTGTATTTAGCATATTTTTAAAAATATATTTTAGCAAAAAATTAATTTGTACCATATGGGATGTAAAATTAGAAATGTATTTGTCCTTGAAATACATTTGAAATATATGTTGATATATGAAGCTTAAAACTAAATATATTTCTAAATTCAAAAATATATTCAATTGATTATAACATTCTACAAAATGTATTTAATATATATTTAAAATATATTTTTGGCTTGCAAAATGTATATTTTTTTGCCGTATGGGAAGGTTAAGTGTAATATGACATTATAGGTCCTTCATGGATCAATACTCCCCGACAGCACTGATCCACAACCACAGCTCCCACCATTCTTGCTTGTGGTGTTTTTATTGACTGTGGTTAACCTGCCATAGATATTAGTCTCGTCATCAGACATGTAATCATTTCCACACCCAGTGATGAATGGACCTTATATAGAGGGATGATCCACCAATAATTAATTCTTAACTGGACGTGTCAAAGGCCTAATGGGATTGTCATACCTCGGGCTCTCTGAGAGTATGTTTATATTTAACCGAGCGGGACAGATCATATAGCTGAGTAAAGAAGAGGGCACCTGGAGGATCCGATCGTAGGGTCTAAGTCCAGCACGGTCCGCCGGTCCCTCTGGTCTGATCATGTTCACATAAACACCCTTTTCCAAGAAACCGTCTGACACGCTGAAGCCGAAGTCATCGCTCTCCGGGTCTTTCATCACCGTCACCTGATCAGCAGAAACTCAAAGTCATTTAACCACAAGCTCATTTCTTCTGAATTTGCTTTGGCTAATTTCTTTGAGTTACTTAAACTTTGTTACTGTAAATAGAAGTTATAGTCAAACTTGTCTTAAAGAAACAGTACCTCCAAATATTAATCGCTTCAAACCTGTGGTGTTATGTTTTTTCAGGAACGTTAAAGGAGAAGTTAGCTTATTTTTTATTCAAAACTGAAAAAAACGTTTTGGTTTAGTAAAATATATTAGATTAATGTTAACATTTATTGAGTACTAGATTTTCCTAAGTAAAATACACAATTAATTCATCTTTTTAAATCATTGTTTTATTTTGGTAGGTAAGTTGTACTTGAAATGAAAGCAGTAAATTTTACTACAAGTTTGTGCAAGGATTTAATTAAAGCATTTTTATTCAAGTTATTTTTTCAGTGTAGTTTAAACTTATTTTATTGCCTTTATTTGATTAATATTAGTGAGTTGAATGGATAGTTCAACCAAAAATTTTAATTCTGTTATCGTTAACGCCCATTTGGGGTCAATGGGTGCCATCAACTTTGTGGAATTTTTCAAAAAATATATATTTTTTTGTGGTAAACAGGATAAAGAAACTCATACGGAATGGTATGGAAGAATTTTTGTTTTAGGTGAACTATCCCTTTAATTTCCAAAACTGGTAACACTTTACAACAAGGTTTCATTTGATTGCATGAGTTTTTATATACTAATAAGCAATACTTCAATGGTATTTATTACTCTTTATGTTATTGGTGTACTGTACATGAATATTGCTTAATGATAGTTAACGTAAGCCAATGCATTAACAAACCGGACTTTATTGTAAAGTTTACTTTAAAAAAGTAATAATAATAATAATAACAACAACATACAGGTTTGAAAAGACATGACAGTAAGCAAGTAATTCCTTTATCTATTCTTTAAGCTCCTGGGATCTGTTAGATTTTACTGGAAGTTAACCACAGATATGCTGACTGGACAAATGCATGAGTCACAATTTTATCGGTTTAGACTTTCCGTAATACAACTGCATAACTTATTGTGGGAAAAACACACCTTAAAGTTTGAGGTACAAATGTTCATTAACTTATGAGGAAAGAAAACACAAAGAAAGTGAACGTCATGTTTATAACCCAATTTAATTTATATGATTATCAATTTATAAGAAGGATGTGCTGAATAACAACATTAATATTGATGATAAATATTTCTACATCAATTTAATTTGTTTTGTACTTTACCTCATGTTGTTCCATATGCTGTTAATTTTCTATTAAAAAAAGTTTTTTAAATTCACAATTTTTAATTTTAATTCAGTTTGACTCCGACCCCAATAAGGTGAGTAATATTTTTATTTAAGATATATTTCCTATTTCAATCTTGATTACTCAGAAAAACACACAAGCTGCTAAAATAAAGAGCTGAATTGACAGCGGATTAATTTGTTGTATTATTCGCTGATGTTTGCTCACCTTGTGTAGTTCTAAAGGCGTTGGTGACAAGATATCCTGAATCTCTTCTTTGATCCTCCGTGACTCCCAGGTCTTCTCAGACATGCGGAAGGTGCTCTTGTTTTTTGACTCATTGTAAAAGTTTGGAGTTTTCCGCAAAGGGCTCAGGTGGGGTTGACCGGCCGCTTCGCCGTGAGACTTTCCACCTTCTACGCCCAGGCTCAGGGCACTGCCGGTCATTATCGAGGCCTTGGGTTGGGACAGCCAATCACAAGAAATTATTACTGATCTAATATGCACATCCCACTAAAGTGCCGCTAAATAGCCAAAAAAGTTTGGAAAGTTCATAGAATGTGAACTAATACCTTAGTACTGGATTAATAAGAAGCTGTTTTGGTGGAAATGCTAATTCTGTGTATGAATGCGTTGGATCAACTTAAAACATTATTGCAATTGGTAAAATCTAAAAAAATCTGAAGTTTTTTCAACTTAAATTTTCCCTCTTTTAGTGAAAAATTTAAGTTGAAAATGTTAAAATATTTTAGGTGTTACCAATTGAAGTAAGTTTTTAGCTTGTTCCCCACCAGCATTTTTTTGTGGTTTTCCAAAATGCCTTCCAAATTTTTTTTTAAATACTTTTCTTCTAAAAATATATAAACATACAAATATATCAAGTGAAAGAACAGACCCTCTGCTTTCAAACAAACAAACAAAACGGGGAAAAAACTTTTATCATATCTATAATTTTTTTCTCTGCTTATAAACCCTTAAATATGGGTATTTTTCTTTAAAAGTTTTTTTTTAGCAAAAGCTGAAATAATTGCATTTTTGTGAAGAATTTTGTATAGCAATCAGATTCAGAGCGATTATTAAAACTTAGACGGAGTGTAAAATTAATAAATAATTTTTTGCTTCAGTTTTTTTATTGGGTAAGTGCGCCATTTAGTGGATAATCGTGGTATTACAGATTAACATAAAAACTCACCAGGCACACGTTTTTTTTCAATACATTTTTTTCTTTTAATTGACAAGATAACTCATCAAATTCAACAAATTCAATTTACTCAATTTTTTTAAGGTAAGTGGTTGCAATCAATTTATTTAAGTTTTTTGAATGAATAATTTTTTTTCAGTGCATATGTCATTGATGCGACAGGAAAGTTACTCAAAACCTTTGCCTTAGGCTATGAACGGTAATAAAATTGTAAATAATGTTCAGTTTCTAGCAAATTCTGACTGTTTTGCTTTTTATGACCTATCATCATGTCAGTATTAAGTTTGTGTTTAGTAAATGAACAGCAAATTTTTCTCTGAACTTTCCCTTCTGTAACTTTTGCCTCTCTATCGCCATCTCTATTTAAAACATAAAATTGCAAGTTAGTTTTTTATGTAGGTTAATTACTGTTTTAACCAAAAAGTTATGGATTGCAACTTCAAATAAAGTATGGGATTAAAAAAGTAGCTAGCGCAGGAAGAGAAAATGTAAGAGGATTTGTCACATTATCCGACATGTAAGCTTACTTTGGAGGTGGAGCAAAGTCATTACCAAATCATTATGATTTCCCAATATGCAATCCATTGGCAAATGTGTCATGTTTTAAGTTTCCACCATTGACACTTCTTACCTTCTTACCACCTACTAGTCAGTTTATAAATTCCCCTTCGTCTTTAAATCTATCTGCCCTGAGGTAAGCTGTGACAAAAGTGCCTTTAGAGTCTAAAGTTTAGGCCACAATGTTCCAACAGGGAGTTCTGTGTATCTGACTGACTACTCATTAAGTAATCATCTTATCCAATAAAACTTCATTAACCAGAGGCTATGATGCTGATCTTCCTTTAATGAGCTCCAGTCTGGTTTAGTTCCTAAAGCTGCTCCCGGAAATTTCCGATGAGTGCCCTTAGTGTTAATTGTGAGGCATTTCTTGCTCTTTAAAGCTATAATTCAATCCACAAATGAAAGCACACTGATCAAAAAATATCTGCGGTCATGAAATTACTTTCAGAATACTTAAACGCTACTCATTTTACAAGAAATTGCAGATTAGTTGGAAGCGCCCACCCATTACGCTGTTATGACATAACTTGAGATTTGTGATGCCTTTATACAATAAGTGACTTAGTACAGTACGCATCTTTTATAAAGTTTGACTTGTTTTGCACATGCTGTAAATCATTTGATAACCCTAAACCTTTTGAACTTTCTTCTATGGTGCACCAAAGGAGATATTTTAAAGAAGGATTACATGTGACCAAAGCCTTAAATCTCCAAACAGGACACCATATGGGCATCACAAATGTAGACCATATGAAACATAACCTAGTCTTGTGTAGCCATACCTTCATACTAAAGGTCTGGGAACCATGGGTGCTTGGGAATAGCCAAGGACCGCCCAAGAGGCCATATGACTGACGCGAAAAACATCCATCAAATCATTTATTCACGAACATCTCTGTAGTTCATACCAACATTGGCAAACATGTTAAAATATCTCTTTAAATTCCACTAAATGTGTCAAAAGTTGCTCGCCAGCATTTTTTTCTGATTTTCTCTTAATTGACAAAATAACTTGTCAATGGCGGGGAAAGAGTTAAAGACTTTAAGCCGTGAACCTGAGATGAATACATTGAATTGAGCAAGCAGGCATAAAATGAGACGATAATGCATATCCAGAAAGTACTGCTTTGCATTGTAGGAAATGCACACTTGTAGCATGTCGTAATTGGCGTTTTGAAAATAAAAGGAAATTCAACAAGAAGTGCATTAATTCAGCAACTGATTCACTAGAGGTATTATGCAAATAAAATAATGGACCAAAATGTGCTAAACAATGTGCAATTTCCCATGCTGGAGGTCAGATCTAATGGAAAAGATAACAGGGACCTGAAACGGCCAATTTATTTAAAGGTGCAGTGTGTAAAGTTTAGCGGCGTCTAGTGGTGAGGTTACGAATTGCAACCAACGGCTTAGTTCACTGCTCACCCCTCACTTTTAAAACACATAGAGAAGCTACGGTAGCCACAAACATGTCATCGTCGGAGACATCTTAGTAAAAAAATGTGTCCGTTAAGGGCATCTGTATAAAAAAATGGCGGCACAAAATGGTGACTTCCACATAAGGGGACCCTAAGGTGTATGTAGATAAAAAGTTCTCATTCTAAGTTAATAAACACATAACGGTTTATTATGAAAGTTCTTTTATACACCCCTGATAATATAGTTTTGTATATTATTTAGCATTTCTGTCAAGAGATCCTTCTAAAAATTACACACTGCACCTTTCACTGACACCATAACAGTTCACAAAACTGTCTCTAAACTAATTGCACCACTTTTATTCAGCTGTTTACCTCAATCTCGCGCAGCAGCTCGGACTGCCCGCAAGTTTCCAGGTCTTCCAGGGCCTGGCACCAAAAGCTGTCGTCCTGCTCCAACAGAAGACCGTCTGCATGCGGTTGCCCGGCATATCTGCAGCAGACGCAGGGATTAGAACGAGCAAAGACAGAGACGCTTAAGCTGGCAACAATATCCAGCACTCTGGCACCAGCCTTGGCATGCCAAGAAGGCCTCTTAAGGAGGGGCAGTAGATGAGTTTTAGGAAAAGAACATAAGGGCTGAATTTAAAAAGATTAGTTTGCTCAAATGAGTCAAAAAAATTTAATCGCTCAATCTCACTTTGTTCCTTAACTATGAAAAAATGGTATGACTCTCTTTAATGTATGTGCAAGTGTTTTTTATACACATATAGAAACATGACTTGGCTGTGTATTTGTCATACCCAGGAGCTTTGTCCCAGTCATCTTCGCTGAACCCGGCGTCACTGAAGGGGTAGTTTTTGCGGCGGGTGGGAGGGACGGTGTTGTTTCTCTGCTTGGTGCTACGCCACTCATGAGGGTGTAATGCTATGCCAGCTGCCTGATGGATGTATGCACCTTGGGAGGGGTTGGGGGGTGAATGGGGTTAGTTCAGGTCAAGTGTAAACACTGGTTATAATTACAGCTGTTAATATATTAACACCATGAACCTAAGTCAGGTGGATACCAAATTTGACTCAAATAAAAAAAATAGGGTACATAGAGTTCATGGTGTTGATACTTGTGTTGTAACTTTAAATGTGACCCTGGAGCACTAAACCAGTCATTTTGTTATACATAAGCTTTGCATTGATGTATGCTTTGTTATAGGATACATTTGGCAGAGATACAACTATTTGAAAATTTGATGATAAAAACAATTAGAATATTGAGAAAATCATCTTTAAATTTGTCCAAATAAAGCCATTAGTAACTGCATCCACTCACAAAAATAAAGTTTTGATATATTTATGAAAGACAATCTATCTTCATGAAACATGATCTTTACTTAACTCTTTCCCCACCATTGATGAGTTATCTAGTCAATTAGCCAATGTTTTTCCGAACGAGTTTTTATGGTAATCTATAATTTCACTATTATCCACTAGATGGCGCTTCTACAAAATTTATAAAAAAAAACTAATGCAAAACAGGCATTTTGTAAAACTTTTTTGAAAATGACAAAAAGTGTGTGGAAATGAGTTAATATTCTAATGATTTTTGGCATAAAATAAAAATCAATCATTTTGACCCATCCAATTGATTTGTGGTCTAGGGTTACATATTACAAAACAAAAAAAAAAAAATGTATTTATAAGGCGACAAATTACCAAAGACAGTATTTTTTTTTTTTTTTTTTTTTGAGAATTTAGGGTGACATGAAAAAAAAATTCATTCAATTTACTCAATTTTTTAAGGTAAGTGGTTGCAATCAATTTATTTAAGCAATGTTTAAAAAAAGAATTTTTAAAAAATAAAATGAAATAAAAAAACTTTTGTTTAAATGTCGCTTAATAAATTGATTGCAACCACTTACCTTAAAAATTTTTGTAAATTGAATGAATCATTTCATTGTACTTAATGATAGAGAAGAGCATTCCTATGCTAGGTTACCAAACAGTTGGGTTGATTCATATTTTACTTAATCACAAGTTAAAAAAATTATTCTATTAGAAGTTAAGGTGATGACGTGAAGCTCATACTAAAAATACTGGGTTGTTTTAATTTAGGATTAAGTAAAATATGAACCAACCCAACTGTTTGGTAACCTAGCATAGGTAACCTATGCTGGATTGTTTTAGGTCATGGCTTCAAGTCAAATAGAGAGATTTGCTATAGTAATTTAACCCATCGGTTTGTCCATAGGTTAAGAACAACCCAGCAAATATTAGCAATAAGCATCAGTACAATAGATTCGTCATCTTTAGTTACATTTTATACTAGTAGTCATTAATTTTTAGACAAAAATATGTTGACAGTACAGATGTAAATATATTGGAAAAGTCAAGCCCACCTTGGCTGCTATAACCAGCATCAATGCCCGATCCATCCCACGATTCCATAGCCGAGTCAACACTGGGAATGGTGGTAGAGTAAATCTCTGACAGCTTATTGGTTTTCTGAGAGTCGGTCATGTCGTCTTCAGTATCGCTAAGATCATTATCCAGGTCGCTATCTTTCTTCTTGTCATCAGGTGCTGATGGGAGAAATGACAGGCAGCGTTTTCTTTCAAGCATTAAGTCAAGCTAATAGTTAGACATTGAAACAAAATCACAATCTTCGGCCAAGTGTGAAAAATATACTTGGTCAAACATTTAAAATGAATAAAAAATATACTAAAATCATAAAAAACACATTATCCCAATTCGCAACAGTAAGCTTTAAATAATTATTTATTATTTGCTTGGTTGAGTCGGATTTCACAATTTGTTTTTTGCGACTGTTTCTGGAAAAGGGGGGTGCCGCGGGAGGAGCGAGTCACGAGCAAGCAACACTGGGGTGTTGAAGTACCCATAAAAGAAATGATACGCAAGGTCTACCCATACTAAGATGTACCAAAAACTTTCAGAAACTTGTACGAACCCTGGCACAGAAATAGTCCGTCTTACCGCCAAATGCGTTTTTGACATGAAATAATGCATGAAATATCGTTAGCCCCCCTTTAATCCGTAAAGTTTTAGGCGACGATCATCAAGACGAAGCACATCACACATACAGAAAATGACTTGCAGATTACTTCAATGTTATGTTTCAAAGATAGATGGCGACAGAGAGGCAAAAGTTACATATTGCAGCTTTTTCACATATTGCAACATTCTTTTGCCAATTGCTAAATGCAAAAATGCTAATTGTAACATAATTTACAATTATTTCTCAATTTTTGTAGAAAATGTGACCTGGACTTTTTTTTGACAGGTTTTTTTACAGCCAAAATAAACCCATGACATTTTGTTTTAAATGAAACGTTATGCACGATCGCTCATGACTTACAGTCAGTCTGTTTCTTGATTTTAAGGGTGACGGTTTCTCCTGCCATCTGCAGCAGATGTATGGCTTCGCTCAGTGGTTTACCCTTTAGACTCACACTGTTGATGGCCAAAATTCGATCCCCAACATGAATGGCTCCAGTCCTGTGTGAAGATAAACCCATGACACAATGACAAAGGTATGCACGTTTCTCAATCAATGTATATGGTATCAAACAGAAAGGAAATGGGATGCTACAAAAGGAAAGCACACACAGCACCATTTCAAAAACGAAATGAGAAATAAAGGGCAAAATGTGGATAAGGTTAATACTCGCTCTATGTCGGGAGGTTTGGTAGTCGACCTGTCTGACCTGGTGGGCTTACCTCTCAGCGAGACCCCTCTTGGTCAGGCCCGAGATGATGATGGGGTCAAAAGGCTCCTCTGTGCCGGAGATGGTGATGCCCAGCGGGCCGCCGTACCGTTTGAGCTCCACCGTGTAGATGATGGAGCCCGTTGACTCCTGCTCATCTGGAAGGAGAAAAGAGAAAATTAATTGACATCGACTAATTCTGACAAAAAGAAGCTATTCAAAAAAATATTTTGTTTTATAATAAAAAATTAACCATTTGAATAAAGCAGAAAATAATGACTTTGGACACCAAATGTACCTGCAATTATATGATCACCCATACATTGTATATTAGAGGCTATTACCTTTTTTTAAATCTCTAGTGTAACAAAAATAAATGTTTAATAGTTTATTTAACATATTATATCAAGTATATATATCTTTCTGCCAAACCGTATTGGGTTTGTTGATGGGAACTAATTGGCAATGGTTTATTGCACAATTTCTTAGTCAGCTGTGAAAAAGTCACCCGATCCATGAATGAGTCATAATGAATGAGCTGAAATCTGATTCACAATATCACCTTGCTTCGAAAAACATGACAAGCGCAACAAATGCGGCAGAAGATGTTGGCATATATATAAACACCTGTCATGTCAGTGGTTTAGAAAGCAGTTTCATATTTACGCAAGCCGGGTCAACCCCCTTTTGCGGGATGCCATGTTAAGATTGCATGATAAATGAAATACGACTCACTTTATATCGGTAAACCCCCTATATTCAGACATTGTCAATTTCACTTTTAAGGATTAATTGAGTATTTCTCCAAAAACATGATCCATGCCAACACCATCAGATTTATTCTTTCATTTTGGCAGATGTTAAAATAAGTAACAATTTCCATTAAATCCCCAACAGACTTCTATGAAGAAGAATTACAAGACACAAATAAGGTCGAGGATATCGAGGCATGGTAAAATAACCAGCTTAGCAACCAGCAACCAAAAAACAAGCAATTGCACATCTTATAATTTTTTGGAACACTTTAACCGCTCTATAGCAATGCCCTGGCAACCAACTACAACACCCTTGCATCACAGTAGTGAGTTTTTCACATGCAGGCATCACTTTATGACATTCTAAAATCACTTTAAACAGCATCAGAAAATGCTACATCCAGACATTCATTTAAATCAACATACTATTGATATTCAATGAATAATTCAACAGAATCAGCATAAGAGGCATTACAATTTTCAATTTATTTGCTTTTGGAGCTTGGAACTGATCACCGTCTGAAGATCTCATGCATTTTCACTTCAAAGGAAGGATAAGACACAATGACTGAATCAATGACAGTGTTGCAACTTACACCAAAAATAGCTTTACCTACTTTAAACCAGAGATGTTTTTATGTCAACAAAATTATACACACTGATATTGTTTTTTTTAAACATTTGATATAAATGTTTATGCTTGAACATGCTTGAAAGGCATTTGTAGACAAATATAAAGTGTGTCATTTTAGTTTACTATTAGCAAACTTTTTAGAAAATAGTTAAATAAAGTATTGTAGAGTACATCTAAACTTTTGACTGGTGACATAATTGCAAATGAGGATTTGCATTTGTAAATAGTAAAACCAGGTATTTAGTGACACCTGGTGATCGGATGTAGAATTGCATCCTGACATTTTTCGAGGCACTATTTAAGAAATAGTTCACTGATAATGATTTCAACAGAAGATAGGGAGTCACACACATTTGTGATGGCACGCGGGTGAGTAAATTGTGAGATTTTTCATTTTCAGTAAACTTATCCTTTAACCCCTTAACAGTTGAATGAATATAATATGTTTTGGTCTAGAAGCCTAATCTTGGTCTTGTTTTAAAGAAGTGAAGTGACTGGAGTTGAAAATATTAAATTAAAAAGTGGTATAGCATTTTATTTGTATTGTAATAAATAAAAAGAATTCAATAAAGTAAATATTTTATACATAAAATTATAAAAATGAAAATGTTTCACGCCAGAAATGCTGCAAAATTTAACAAAATAAGTCCCAAGTAGTTTTTCATTAGTTTGTGTCACACTTTTAGTGGTTTTACCAGCAACGGCCACTAGGTGTCATTGGTTTGCTGCATACTCTTGTCACGAATTAATAAATTACTGTCACTGCATTACTATTAAACAAGGTTTTGAAATATGAAAACTAGATTCTTAGAGCTTTCCAATGGCATATAGGTTTTCAACATTTTTGTAGATTTATACTAGGATATAGTGTTATAATAATTCATGTGCATTCCCATGGGACGGGGGCCCCAAAAAACTGTCACTACATTATTTCTATCATCAGGTGACCTTCAAATATGAACTTTCCAATAATATATAGTTTGTGAAATTTTTTTAGGTTTAGAATAGGGTATTAGTGTTACAAATATAACAACATGGGCCCACCGGTGGACCCGTGGCATTTTAGAAACTGGCTCTCACTATGTCATTCCTTTACCAAAGTGGTGATGATAAATGAAATCTACACTCTTAGAGCTTTTAAACGAAATACAGTTTTTAACAATTAGATAAGAATTCAAATTTAAAACACTGAAGTCGTAAGCGTCAGTAACATTTAGCATAATAAAAATGTTTTGAGGCACACTCTCTTCATAAATGAATCAATTACTCCCCCTACATTATTTATTTTATAAAACACTGTTGTAATATTTTTTTAGAGGCATAGACCTTTCCAACAATATATAATTTGTCATGAAAGATTAAAATTTACATCAAAACAGTGTCCCGTATATGGGATGGGCGACAGTTTAATTGTACACAATAGTTGCATGAAGAAAATGAAGTATGAAATTTAATAAAAACACTCAATACACAATTCTAAGTAATATGATGGTAAATACTTTACATTCTCATAATATTGTTTCTCAAAAAAAAAAAAACATTCTCTAAAAAGTACAAAAATAGTGTCTAGACATGATGATTCTCATTATTATTATTATTTTTTTTAAATGAGAATAATTGCTGATTTATAAAGAAATATAAAAATGAATGCTAATGAGACCATGAATGAACCGTAGCTGGAGATGAACACACACCTGAGTTGTCTTCGTCCTTGCGTATCTTGAGCTTTACCAGGTCTTCACTCTGTTGCAGGATCTGGACAGCGTCCTCCATGGAGCAGTTCTCCAGACGGATGTTATCTATGGCTAACAGCTTGTCTCCTGGCTCCAGAGTTCCTGTTCTGCAAAAAGTAACCATGAAATGAGCTTCAGGCCCATGAATAAACACAAAACAAGAGTGAGGAAGCAAAGTGAGCACTTGTGTTATGCTTTTCTGCAAAGTTATGAATTTTTTATAACATGGTGTGCCTGTGGCTCAATTGGTAGAGGATTGCATTAGCAGTGCAAAGGCCATAGTTTTGATTCTCAGGAAATCTATATATAATGATAAAATGTGTATCTTGAAAGCACTGTATGTTGCTTTGGATATAAGGTGTCTGCCGAACCAAATACATAAATGTGAAAAAAATTAATTGAATCCTTATGTAAGGCAATTTTAAAAGAACAATTCTCCCAAAAATGTATATTCTGTAATCTTTTATTGCATAACAGTGGGTCAAAAACAATGACATCAGCCATCAGACTTGGAAAGATGCACCTTAACAAAAGTTTTTGGGCAATTTTTTTTTTGTTGCAAATATTAACTTATATTTTGATCTGTTCCTCACACAAAGGTACAGCATTGCTAGAGAAAAGACCTGAAATAAGTCACATGAACCACTATCATGGTGAGTTTTTATAGCCCAGTAATAAGTTGTATTAGTTTGGCGCCCCCTACAGGCATTACAGACATTTGAATCATATATATAATTTAACACTCACATGGCTTTGGACTAAATGATGACAGAATTGTATTTTTGGGTGAACTGTCCCTTTAAATATGTTTACTTGCTCATCTGCAGAAAATGTCTGTATTAGATACGATACCCCATCATATTTTATGAGAGAAAAGACAATGATGCGCAGTATTTTACAGCCTTTGTTGCACCATGTTGGTTGTATTATGCACACACGTGTCTGTATTACCTGTGGGCCATGCTGCCTTTTTTAATGTCAGAGATGATTAGAGGCTCTCCCGGTTTCTTACTGGCTGTTGAAAGAGTCAAATACATAACAAACAGCGCAAAATTTCAGTATGCTTCGCACATACGCAGTGTTTCAAAGCAAAAACTCTTATCTGCATCCAGCATACACACGAGGCAGACGTTCAGAGAGACATTTCTCCCACACACTGAAGGAATAATACATTTAAGAGCAGTTTTCAAGCATCTCAAGTTAAAAATGATCAGCATCCACAGTTTTGTGTTTTCAAAGTGGAATCATATGTGAAGTTATATATTCCTCAGACCAAATACTGTTTTTACATTGATGGCATAACATGGTATTTTGAGAAATACAGTACCATGGCAATATTGAGTCGTACGTGTGGCTCGTCATGTCAAAATATGTGTTCGGTGCGTCGTGCGTGGATCGTCATGTAAAAATATGATGCCGCATCATGTGTGTGGCTCTTGTTTTAAAATACGCGTTTGCCGCGTTGTGCGCATGACTCGTCATGTCAAAATATGCCTTCGCCTAGCCACGCGAGTGGATAATTGTTACTTGTGGCTCGTTTTGTCAAAATATGCGTTTGCCGCGCTGTGCGCTTGGCTCGTCGTGTCAAAATATGCGTTCGCCACGTCATGCGCGTGACTCATCATATCAAAATATGTGTTCGCCACGTCGTGCGCGTGACTCGTCAAGTCAAAATATGCGTTTGCCATGTCGTGCGTGAATCGTCATGTCAAAATATGCATTCCCCACGTCGTGCGTGTGACTCGTCATGTCAAAATATGCGTTCGCCTCGCCGTGTGCGTGGATAATTGTTACTTGTGGCTCGTCATGTCAAAATATGCGTTTGCTGCGCTGTGCGCTTGGCTCATCGTGACAAAATATGCGTTCGCCACGTCGTGCATGTGACTCGTCATGTCAAAATATATGCGTTCACCGTGTTGTGCACGTGGCTCATTGTTGCTTGTGGCTCATTGTGTCAAAATATACATTCGCCTCACTGTGCGCGTGGCTCGTCGTGTCAAAATATATGTGTTCACTGTGTTGTGCACGTGGCTCATTGTTGCTTGTGGCTCGTCGTGTCAAAATATGCGTTCGCCACGACGTTCGCGTGACTCGTCATGTCAAAATATATGCGTTCACTGTGTTGTGCACGTGGCTCATTGTTGCTTGTGGCTCGTCATGTCAAAATATACGTTCACCTCACTGTGCGCGTGGGTCGTCGTGTCAAAATATGCGTTCGCCACAACGTGCTCGTGACTCGTCATGTCAAAATATATGAGTTCACCGTGTTGTGCACGTGGCTCATTGTTGCTTGTGGCTCGATGTGTCAAAATATACGTTCGCCTCACTGTGCGCGTGGCTCGTCGTGTCAAAATATGCGTTCGCCGCGACGTGCGCGTGGCTCATCGTGTCAAAATACGCATTCGGCACGTCGTGTGCGTGATTCGTTGTGTCAAAATATGCGTTTGCCACGTCAGGCACGTGACTGGTCATGTCAAAATGTGTTTTAGTTGCATCACATGAACCTATGTGCATCATGCGTCATGTCAAAATATGTGCCTGCTGCATATGCGTCAAAAGAGTTTATGATAAAAGAGACGCTTACGTTCACAAAATACTTTCAAGACGCAAACTTGTCACTAAACTTGGATTACACATCTGCAGCAGACACGTATTTTAACATGACACGTGATGCAAATTTTTTTACATGATGTGCCAAAAACATATTTTGACATGACGAGCCACACACATGACGGGCTAAATACATGTTGTGACGAGCTTCACATTGTACGGCCTTGAAAAAGAAGTCATCGGCCGCCAGTGATGATTTTGTGTTAAAATGAAACAAAAGTTGTGATAAAAGTTAATAACACAGATATGTGTGTATTCTGTGACAACACATTTAGCGTGTACTAGGACTCAACACTACAAGAGTCCTTTCGCTAATGTATAGAGTTGTATGCAAGTTTAATGGCCCATGATCCCCTTGTGTTTATCAGAGGAACGTCAGGTGGAAAGAAGCCAGACAGGCATATGATCTTTTTTAAGTAAACAACTCCTCTGAAAGCCTGGAGTGTTAACAGCTTCTTACTAAAAATGAGTTTGGATTCTGGGTTGTAACATCAGCGGGGAGGAGATGTGTCATATTGGGTGGTCTGGATTGGTATGTGTTGCATTAGGAAAACGATATACAGATACAAATAGGGACAGAGCATATAGCAGATGTCAAAACAGCTTATGTGGGTTTATTTTACAAGTGTTACTTTACGGATATGTTGAAAGTAAAACTGAGAACTAGGTCGGGGGCATTATAAAAAAACTGAGATTGACTGGCATGATCAAATGTTTTTTTCTTCAAACACAAATATCAGGAAAGTTGAACAGATACTTTACAGTACATTTTTGACTTTAACAGAAGATATTAAGAGGTTCACCAAGCAAAATCATGCACGAAAGAACCAGAACATATTTACTGTGAGACTTTACCATGTTATACAACATAAATAACACCCAGTCATACACATTCTTATCACCAGATTTTATGGCAAGTGTCAGGCTATATGAAAGTAACCTCCATAGATGTCATAAGAAGAACTGATATAAAAGCAGGAGTTTGTCATCAGGTCTTACCACTGATAGTGATGCCCAGTTCAACTCCTCTCTTCTTCTGCAGTTTCACATGGAAAGTTCCACTGCTAGGCACAACTGACTCTGTGTTAAGAAAAATAACATTATTAGGGGACAGGTCTTATCCTAGCATGTTTGAGCTGCCTTCATTTAAAAACACCGTGCACTGACTTATCTTAACATACATCAGGGCTATTGTCTCAAGATGCACACCAGTAATGTTTTGTAAGGTATGTTTGTAAAAACTACTAAATTGTCCTAATATACACTCACTTAAAGGATTATTACGAACACCTGTTCAATTTCTCATTAATGCAATGGTGTAATGGTGTGGGGGATGTTTTCTTGGCACACTTTGGGCCCCTTAGTGCCAATTGGGCATCATTTAAATGCCACGGCCTACTTGAGCATTGTTTCTGAGTTAGTGTAACTAAGACCTAGTCCTGGATTAATCTAAACCCTGTCCGGAAAACAATCACACAATTGTACCCATTGTGAAAAGATACCCACCCAAGTAAAAAGATAGATATGTGTGATTGAATAACTGTTGGTAACTAACCTGCCACGTCAAACTCAATCTCTAGTGCGACTTTATTGGCCAGAGCAGCATCTCGAAGCAGCTGATTGGCTTCTTCCAACGTTCCATCTTCTGTAGGAATCCCATTAATGGATAAAACTCGATCACCAACCTGAAGCAGTCCACACCTGCCAGTCAAAATGAGATCAAAGTAAGAAAAAACATCTGGGAGTGGTGGGATGTCTGGTCTTATGCCACATGATGTCATTGGTGGTTTAGACATTGTTATGTGATTCCTAAGCTTTTAGGACGTACTGCATGGTTACTAGGACATTGCTAAGCACCTATTATGATGATCCAGGTTGTTGCTAAGGCATTTCAAGGTGGCTGCTAAGGAATTAGATGATTGCCGTAACAGCATGCGTTTGTGTGCACGGTTTAGTCCCGACTGTAAGACTTTACCTTTCAGCTGAGCTGTCGGGCTCTATGAAGCGGATAAGAGGAGGGGCAGAGAGGGTCTCCGTTGCGAATATCCCACCTTGTAACTGTACTCCAAAGCCATTTAGAGGGTCTCCTCTCAGTGTGATCTCACTGGACTCTGTGTGCACTATCTGACCTCCGGGACCCACAGAACTTGAAGCTAAAGATACAGCTGAACACAGACATATTGTCATATTAATGTGCTTAATGTACATACATATTTGACACATTAGCATTTTTATCAGTAAGGGAGTTTCTAAGTGGGCTATTGACACAAATTTCCACCAGAGTAGCCATCAAGCCAAACATTGAATTCATACAAAGAAATCAGAGCATTTAAGTATACAAGTTGAGTCATAATAAATAAAGTGAAATGACACAGGGAACATGAAGATTACAAGGTGCAAAATGGCATAAAAAGCCAGGAGATCACATGAAATCCAAAACAAGTAAGGAATTATTGACGACGAGCAATTGAATTATAAGAAAATAATGCACACCCAAGGTGCAATGCGGCACGACGCGAAGCACAACTGCGGGTGTGCATTATTTTCAAATAATTTAAAGGACCGGGGTTAATTATTCCTCTCATACCTCTTATGTCATCTGTGCCATTTATGTAAAATGTTTAAAGATACAAGGGAAATGTTTCGTCATTATTTTTAAAATGTACAGTATGTCCATCTGATATTCCAATAATATTTTAATATTTCAGTGAGGACGTGCCACGGCCAATGATAAAGCAATGTACAGTATGAGGTCATTTTCACTTCATTATGTGCGGTATAGCCCTCTAATGAGCTCATAATGACATTGGGAATGTTTAACCCTTTAAGAGGTCAATGATTTCATGCGAATAGCCCTCTAATGAGCTCATAAGACATTATAAGCATTTAACCCTTTAAGAGGTCATAATGATTTCATACGTATGGCTCTCTAATGAGCTCATAATGCCATTATAAGCGTTTAACCCTTTAAGAGGTCATAATGATTTCATAGGAATGGCCCTCTAATGAGCTCATAATGACAATGAAATGTAAAGCCCCAGATGATGTCATACAGTAATGCTCAAACACACAAAGAAACAGTCACCTACACGAGCTCTTGCTCTCTTTCTTCCTCGGTCTCCTCTTGAGCATTGAGTTTCGGGGGCTCATGGGAGGGGCAGTTCGGGGCAGCGTGTTGGATCCCTGACTGGTCATGCCTGATGTGGTGGTGGAGCCCGGAGAGAAGTTAGTGCAGACTACCGCTGGGATAAATAAAGAGAGAAAGAGAGAGTGTAACCACATTCTAAAATAAAAGCTAAGAGATGAAAAAGGCTTCAGTCAAGTTCACTGCAGGTTAATGGTCCGTCTCCAACAGTTCCCTTGCTAGCCTTTTTTAATCCGTTCCACTTCTCTAAGTTTTTGTTAAGGGAGGGGACGTTACATCGCATTTGGGGGTAAAGAAACTGCTGGGAAGTACATGTCTGGGTTAAAAGCAATGTTCTGGATTAAAGGAATAGTCTACCCTTTTGCCATATTAAACTATGTTATTACCTCAACTTAGATGAATTAATACATACCTATCTTTTTTCAATGCGTGCTCTGTATAGCGTGTTATGAATGTGTTAGCATTTAGCCTAGCCCCATTCATTCCTATGGTACCAAACAGGGAAGCCACCAAACACTTCCGTGTTTTCCCTATTTAAAGACTGTTACATGAGGAGTTATATCAGTAAGTATGGTGTCACAAAATAAAACTTTTTTCTGGTACCATAGGAATGAATGGGGCTAGGCTAAATGCTAACACTGCCATGTTTCTACAGTAGCCCTAAACAGACAAACTGTTTTACTGAGTGCATTCGTCCCTACGTTGTCTCAGACGACGACATGTTTGTCCTGTGGCAGCTATTGTAAATTCTTTTTGTGTTTTGAAATTAAGGTTGGTTGTAATTTGCAATTTTACCGCTAGATGCCGCTAAATAACCCACACTGGACCTTTAATGCTACAAAGGCAAATTAAACATTTTCAGCCATTTTTAACCTTTTTTATGGCCTTTTAACAAGAAGTAATATACGTCTCAGGTGTGCCCAGAATGTGTTTGTGAAGTTTCAGCTCAAAATACCCCACAGATCTTTATTTTATCATGTCCAAATTTCCCTATTTGGGTGGGAGCAAAAACACACTGTTTTTTAGTCTGTACCTTTAAATGCAAATGAGCTACAACTCCTCACTTTCTTACAAACAGACATACAGTCTGAGACAATAGTATCTAGTGGAGAGAGTACAACTAGCTGAGAGTGGAAACCCTCAGGTAATGCAGGACTGTAAGTGGGCGGGGCTTTGTCAGTGTGACCTCACATTGATAAGAGAATCAAAACGGCATGGCTAATGACACTGCTTTGGTTTAATGGGAATAAAAACAAGTAGCGGGTGGATTTATTTTTTTCATCATAGCGTGATAGCCAACACTGACAACACACATTATGTCCAAATACCTTGTAAAAGTGGTTTTGCATAATAGGTGCCCTTTAAATATTAATAATTTAGTAGAGGCTTTTAAAATGGCTTACAAATTGGCATAAAGCGAGCACCAATGAGACCCATTAAACTGTTAATTAAATTGAATTAAAAGATAATGTGATGCATGTAGTTACATTTACAGTAATCCTGAGAGCTGGATGGGTTACTGGAACCAGAGGTCCACGTTCCTGTTTTACAGTGAGCAGGGTGTTGAGACTGGCAATAATTCACACAGGGGTCCCAGCAGTGAGGGTGGTCGCTTTTCAGGATTTTAACTGCAAAACACACAGATTAAAAAAGTAATTGATTAATAAATCAATCAATAAATAAATGACAACTTGAGTTATTCATTACTGTAGCTGCTCAGTTACACAGGTTATGCACCCAAACAAGCTATGTATCTGATATTATTTAAACAATTACAGTAAGATATTTTCATTGTGCATATGACTATAAATAAGTCCCAAACGACACAAATCTAGATCCGCACCGGAGTCGTCTGCTGTCAAAACCCACAACAACGAAACGCCTATAGTGGACATCACATTGAAAGATGCAGTGATATACAGTACACCTGAAGCAACGTATTTTAAGTTATGCAGAAATGTGGGCGGAGCCACAGAAAATTTGGAGTATAACACATCTGAAAACTCAAATCAACTTAGTGTAATGTTTCTGTACATATCCGACATGCATTGTAACAACACAGCAAGGCTTTTTCGATAGCGCTCATTAATACTCATTTGAACACTGGAATAATTCATATGTCAAGGGTCTGCCGAAGTCACATTTGAAGGATTACATCCGTCTGTAATGCTGTTTGGGGAAAATGATTGCGCAGGCAAAACAATGAGGAATCTCATTAGAAAGCAGGCTAATGAAGTTCTTGGTGCTAGAGGCGGGCCGTATAATTGAGTGCTTTTGTGTGCACGCATGCTGCTTTTCATTTGCTTGCAGAAATGCTGTATCTCGCAGCGCTCATCCTCGACTGAGGCCAGTAGGTCTGAAACTACTGAAAGGATTGAATTTTAAAATACCCTGTAAAATGACACTTGAAAGAAGTGATAGAGTAACTGAGTATTTGAATGTCTCTGTCAATCAATCACAATTGTAATTTAAGGCTCAAAGGACACCGTGTGAAGCATATCATTCGAAAATGTTTTAACTTTATTGATCTTGCTGACCTAAAAGGGACATTCCACTTTCATTTTCATTTTCCAGCTTCCCTAGAGTTAAACTTTTGATTTTTACCGTTTTGTAATCCATTCAGCTGATCTCCGGGTCTGGCGGTAGCGCTGTTAGCATAGCTTAGCATAATCCATTGAATCTGATTAGACCATTAGCATCGCACTCAAAAATAACCAAAAAAATTGGTTATTTTCCCATTTTGTAACTTGACTCTTCTGTAGTTACATCGTATACTAAGACAGACGGAAAATTAATAGTTGTGCATCACAGAGGCGCACGGCGGGTGTTTATGCGATGCGATTTCTGCCCAATGCTCTGAAAGTCAAAATAAAGAAATTCAATGAAGCGCAAATAAATGGCAAATAAAAACCCCTCTAAAACCAACAGCTAAACCTGCTTAAAAGAAGACCATCTAAAGCCAGCCAACCGGCTTAGGTTGGTTTTATCTCCTTCTTTTAGCAGTGGTAAATGATCTGGGGCCTCATTTATAAAATTCTGCATCAAACCATCCTACATTTGATCTCACAATCATTTATCAAAAATGTGTGATTCATAAACCGAACGTACGTGCAGAAAACGCACGTACCACTTTCAAATTTATAAATTGCAAATGAACTTGAACTTGTGCCCAGCCTAGCAGTTTCAGATCTCCGCCTTTAAACGATGCCTAATTAATGTCATAGACATATAAAAGAGCGCTTGTCAATGTTTAAACCCTTTTCGAGCAGCAAGAATAACTTATATTTCCAAAAACCTGAAGTCATCTGGCAAGCAAAAGTGCGCATGTATGCTCAGACCCTGACGTGGCGCTAAGCACTTTTTCAAATCAAAGACACGATTTTTGCGTACGCACACTTTACGACCAAATCTGTGCATACGCACGCTTATAAATGAGGCCCCTGGATGTCAAATATGTATTTACTAAGAGCAAGACCTGTTTAATTTTTTGCATTTAAAGATATCCTTAAAAGTTCTGAAAAAAATTAAAGATGTTGACTTGTATACTCCTGATTGAGTTACAGTGATTTACAATTAACACAAAACTTGAATGTCTACAGAGTTTGGTACTTCATACTAAAGCTTACTTTTTAAGTAAAAATTGAGGTGATCCTTATTATGGCTTTGAAACGCCATAACCAAATGATGTGACATTCGTAATGTAGCTTAACCCTCCACTGTCTCTACATAAGAGGATTGTGAGATATGTGTGTGTGGTTACACGTGGTTTTAATGAAACCTACGGCACTTTTTTAATCTTCAGTACATTACTAAACAGCCATCACCTCACTGCAGTGCAGTTTGAATTAGCATTGCATTAGCATCATGTTTGTATTTCTGTCACACAGGCATAGACGAGACACTTTTTGACAGGTTTTCACAAGCCAGGTTAAATACGACTATCGGTTCGTCTGTGCGCCAATGAGGCATCTCCTAAAATTTGAGAGCTAAATCCTTCATCCTGGTGGCTTATGCTAAGCTCCTCCGCAATGTCGCTAAACGCAACTCTATCTGTTGATGTGGGAATTGAGAACACCAGGAATGATGACCGTAACGTCTCCCACGCGGACAGTGGCGAGGGAAGCTTAATTTGTGTAAGGAGATTACTATATTAGGCTACTATTTAAGAGCCATGTCATTTATCAAAACCACACACCAGCAGGTTACTAGCACTTGTGATTAGCGTCAATTTTGGCTAATTTGCTAATAAACGATGTGTTTTCGAAATAATAACAAAAAATATAATATAATAATAATATGGGGTTACCATACGTGCCATTTTTCCGAAATAAAACCAGCTGACCCATCAGCTTGACCAGACTCAAAGACCAGCTTAAACCAGTCACCTCCATCATAAACCAGCTAAGACCAACCAGATTCTTAGAGACGTATAATAATATTTTTTTACTGATGCACTAAAATAAGAAATGTTTGAGTCAACACATCAAACTTTACATATTTGCTTCATAAATCTGATAAGAATTGTATCGTAAATGAGCAAATGCTGTGCATCAGCCATTAAAGTGGCAGTTTTCGTGAAGGCTTCCACTAGTACATGGCAAAAATTGGACTAAATTGAAATCATAGGTCATATTAATGTTAACAAAGTGCCACCCATTTCTAGTTTTAACAGTGCGTGGCTATAATGACCTCCATCTTTGTATTGGCCTGATCGCTGTTTGCACAAGCTGTGCCATTATGGAATACATTTGTGCACACGGCTATAATTTGCTATTGATTCGATTCCCAAAGAACAGCTCGGCACCTCATGCCGTATTTAATAGCGTGCACTAACTCAGGGTTTTAAAGCACTGCAGTCTCCACCATTAGGCATCTGTTCATCTCTGGAGTTTGCATACAAACTGGCCGAAAATAACTAATGGAGGTCTGCATGCAGGCTTGGTTTGAGATCTGGCCGCTGTCTGTTAGTTTGTGGGGTGAGCGGGTCCGTGATTACATCCATCCTGCGGTCTAAAACTCATGGGGCGACATCAAGCACAACGAGAAGCTAATTAAATGAGATGACAGAGCAGTCTTAGGCTTCTGTTTTTTTCTGTCCTCATTTCAACATCGGCTGGGCACTTCAGAGAGGACACATGTTAGGTTTGTACCTCCTTAATTAGTAGTAGAATATTATGACCTCCTTTTGAGCTAACAGGAACGCAAATAAAAGACATAACATATTACTACCAATGTGCACAATACTAAACAATTACCATAATCAGAGTCTGTGGTATTCTAAAGCACTTCGAAGAATAGTAATAATTGAATTAGTAATGAACAAAGATGAATAAATATTGTATAATAATGTGCAGTTCATTATTAATTCATGTTAACTAATGTAGTTAACTAATGTTAACTAATGAACCTTATTGTAAAGTGTTACCGATAAAAGAATGTAAAAATGCAAAAGAACACCACAAATTTGCCGTGGTACACATCCTAAATAAACTAAGTAGGGAGGTATCAGCTAAATCTTAAATTACTGTAAAGTAATATTGCAGTATATTTTTAACAATTGTAACAACTGGATTAATATCAACAAGTAACAATATAGATAATATAGCAGAATCTTAGCTGGTTAACAATGTACACAGTAAAATCACCAGTGTTAAATGTACACTGCTGATGCATATATGGGTATTACCAGGTCTTGTGGTACTCATGAAACCAGCACTGTACTTTTTACACCTGTGATTTTGCTGTGTAGCTGGTTAACAATGTAGAAGACTTTCAGCTGGTTAACAATATGGCAGAATCTCAACTGGTTAACAATGTAGCAGTCTCAACAGCGTAAAATATAGAGGAATCTCAACTGATTAACAACCTAGCAGAGGTAAACTCATTAACAATATAGCAGAGTCTGGGCTAGTTAAAAATACAGTAGAATCTTAACTGTCTAACAATGTAGCAGTCTCAGTTGGTTAACAATACAGTATAGTAGCATCTTAACTGGTAAACATATTGCAGATTTTCAACTAGTTAACAATATGGCAGGATCTCAACTGTCTAACAATGTAGCAGAGTCTCAGCTAGTTAACATTAAAGTATTGCAGCATCTCAACTGGTTAACAATAAAGCACACTTTCAACTGGTTAATAATATAGAAGAATCTAAACTGTTTAACAATATAACACAGTTTCAACTGGTTAACAATATAGCGAATAAAAAACATTTAAGCCTAACCCTTAAAAATAGGTTAATAAAAAAAACTGGTTAATAACATTGCAAAATCTCATCTTAACCCTATAGCTGAGCATCAACTGGTTAACCAGATACAGTAGCAGAATCTCAACTGATTAACAATGTAGTAGTCTCAACAGCGTAAAATATAGTGGAATCTCAACTGGCTGAATCTCAACTGGTTAACAATATGGCAGAATCGCAACTGGTTAACAATATAGCACAATTTCAACTGGTTAATAATATAAAAGAATCTAAACTGTTTAACAATATAACACAGTTTCAACTGGTTAACAATATAGCAAATTAAAAACTACCTAACCCTAACCCCTAAAAGTTTCATCTTGTTAATAACATTGCAAAATCTCAACTTAACACTATAGGTGAGCATCAGCTGGTTAACCAGATAGCCGAATCTATCTGGTTAACAATGTGTCAAATGGTAAATGATAAATGGACTGCATTTATATAGCGCTTTTAACTGACCTATGGCCATCCAAAGCGCTTTACAATTAGCCTCACATTCACCCATTCACTCACACATTCATACACCGACAGCTGGTGTATGAACACCGTAAAATATAGAGAAATCTTAACTGATTAACAATATAGCAGATGTAAACTTGTTAACAATATAGCAGAATCTTAGCTAGTAAACATTACAGTATAGCAGCAGTGTCGGCGCCAGAGAATACAGAATGAGCGGGCCTCCTGTTTTACTGTGGGGGCACCTGGTTCATCTTATTATTTTATTATTATTATTACTACATGGCACTGTAAAATGCTTGGTACTGATTGGCCAGTCGCAACATTTAAAGGTATTTTATTCCTTGAACAACCGCCTGAAACACAGCCTAACCCGGTACTGCGAGCGAGTCACGTTAACAGAGACAGTTACGAATTAATACAGAATAAATATGCATAATTAATCACGTATATGAGATTGTATTTACAGTGATTAAACCGAACGTTCGTCTTTTGACTTTTAACTTGTTTTAACGCGTCTGGAAACGTTTTCCCAGAAGGTTTGTATTTCTTTAAAATAAGCTAATAAAAGACATCAAATCAAAATGTTATGTCTATATATTTAATCATATAGCAACTAGCCGTGAAATTAGCGGGATTGTTACAGCCAGCCAAGTTGTTAAATAAATCCCTCACTATAGTAAAACCATAACTTATAAAGACGTTAAAGTGCAAGACTGGATAACTCACGCAAATCATAAAGACCAGTACATAACCAAATAACAGCAAAAGAAAACGCTTAGGTTACTCACGTAACCCCGGTTCCCTGAAATAACGGGAACGAAGCATTGCGTCAGTTAGCTGACGCTATGGGGGAAACTCCTGTTTACTCCGTGACTGAAGCCTATTGGTTAACGTCTGTACAAAGTACAGACCAATGACGTTTGAACCCGCGCGCGGGAGGAACGCGTCCCTATATAAGCGCGGTTCAATCGTCAGGAGCTCATTATATTCGACTGAAGCGCGCAGCCGAATAACACTCGCTGCGTAGACGTTTGTAGCACGGCAAGAGACGCAATGCTTCGTTCCCGTTATTTCAGGGAACCGGGGTTACGTGAGTAACCTAAGCGTTCCCTTTCAATACGGTTCACTTCGCATTGCGTCAGTTAGCTGACGCTATGGGGGAACGTAATCCCATCACGCCGTGCATACACAACGTACTGAAGTGCCTTACCGGAGAGACACTGCGTGTGGCCCTATACCCGGCATATTCACAGCTTTAAAAGCAAATGTGTAAGCACCATATAAATTGTTGACGCGCACACGGTGGGGTTTTAAACGCACCGGGGGCACATAACATAGCACAAGACGGCGAGGTACCGAGCGCGCCGCGGCTGTGCGAGATAAGTAAATTCAGAGTCACGTTGGTCAGCTCGCTGAGCGCACCGTGGTGTACACATAAAACGCATGAGCGTGCATGATTGAGCCGAGAGAACCTGCGCTCGTAGGGCAGGGACGTCTAAGCTGTACAATCTGACAACGTAGACGGCGAAGACCAGCCGGCCGCGTAGCAGATATCAAATATAGATATAGATACCCCTGTAGACCAAGTTCATGAAGAAGCCAAACTCGAACAGAGTGGGCTCTATATAGGACATAGCTCATAGAGGGGCGTGAGCCAGTGCGATGGTTTCAACGATCCATCTAAATAACCACTGTTAGCAACAGACATACGTAGTGAGTGATCTGCGCAGCTCACGAACGGCCGATCTGACTATAATATGCGGCAGAACGGTTCGTAGCGTGGGATTATACAGATACCACAATAGTGTGAACCCAGGTGCACCCTCGAGCGCATCGGGATGCATATAGGTAGTATTATAGTGCACAGATCGGTGAGCTTTCCAAGCGCGCCGTAAATGTGTATTGACTATAAATTGCACGGGCACAGGTGAACACTTGAATACATCGTGAATGCATATAGATGAATCAGAGTGTTATAATGCACAGGCCGGCAAGATTCTCGAGCGCGCCGTCATGTGTTCTGATAATAAATTGTGCGCACACGGGTGAACTCTTCAGTGCACCGTGAATGCGTATAGATAAATCAGTGCACACAACGCGCCGTGAATGTGTACAGATATGATTGATGAACGTAACGGTGGGCACCCAACGCACCGTGAACGTACACAGATGAACAACAATGTATGTGTCACAAAGCATAACACAGCTGTGTATACAGGTGAGCTTTCCCAAGCGCATCTTATTGTATACCAAATGTTATAGCGTGTACATGTGAGCTTCTCTAAGCGCACGGTGGACGCATATAATTAAAAACCATATCGTGCATACAGGTGAGCTAATGGGCGCACCTTTAATGCAACAAACCTCAGTAGTGCGCGAAGCAGGGATGTCGAAGCTGTAAACTGACAACGTGGACGGCGGGGACCAGCCGGCCGTGTCACAATTGTCAATGAGAAACCTCTAAGACCATGCCCATGCTCTAAGACAAGTGAGCATAATTGTCACGGGAGGTGATAACGTCAACGATCCATAAATAGCCTGTATTGACAGGTGCTCTAGTGAGTGATCTGTGACGCAGATGAACAGCTGATCGTCTGATGTACGTCAGACGTATGTGTCATACAGGACCTTGGACAGTTCCAGAGCGCTGTGCCTCGGGCACCGTCCGCATCTGAGAAATGACAGGCTTATGAATAAAGTGAATGGCCAGCCGTAAAAGCATGGTTCGCTGTTACCGCCGCCGTCCGCATCTGAGAGATGACAGGCTTGTGAAGTAAATGAATGGTCGGTCGTAAAAGCGTGGTTCGCTGTTATCACGGCCACATAGATATAGGTAGGGGAGAGAGCCGCCGTGCCTCTGTAGTGAGGAGAAAAGTGTTCCACCGGCGATTCGCGGGGGGTTTTGACTTTCAAATGTCACTAGACAGAATGGATCAGACTTTGCATAAGGACGCCTCGTGAAAGGGGTCCTAGCAGCTTGTGTCAATGTGTCATAAGGCACGTAATGTAGGTCGTGTCCCACGGATGCCATCTCCGCACGCCCATCGTAATGGGTTAATATTGGTAGTTAAGCATGAGATGCGTATCACTCTGATTGAACATAGCTTATAAAGCGATGCAATGAGTTTATAAAGGAGATGACTCGTCAGCTTGTTCAGGGGGCGAGATCTCAGTCTGGTTCGGTAAATAATGAAACCACCGTAGATTGCCCGACCGCATTATCACAATAACACGGTCGAGAGTGCTGCAGTGCTAAATCATCCTCTTAATGTACCGTATTCACAGTACAAGGTGATTTATATGAGACAAACGGCGTTCCACGCGCCGAAGGCTGATTGCCGTCGTAAAGCGTGTTCAACCCACAGCAAATGCTGGGCTAGCTCGTAATGACAGCACTTCATGCAGCCGTGTGTAACTTAAGCAAGCTTCCCGGCCGTCAGCTCGGGGCGGGACCTTTGCTTAGTCAAACTGAAGTGGACTTATGAACAGAATGCCACGATATTCAGCTTTCTGAGGCTCGTTAGAGGGGTACGTGTGCCCGTCTTAAACGAGATGCCGCGCGCGTCTGACTGTGCGCGCGCTTTAAGCTTTGGAACTTATTGTGGCGGGTAGCAAGCTCACTTGAGGTTGATATTACCCTTAATATCTCCGAGTATTGGAGCGGAGGTGTGAGCGTCTTCGGATCCGCTAATATAAATCAGCTATATGGCCGAAAAACGTCATAAACCGCTTGGCTGTAAGCCTTTGAGTGGCCGTCCGGAGAGGGCGCGATTCAAACGCTTGGAGCCATGCAAAAGTCTGAGGCTGTCCTTCCTCTAGGAAGAGAAAATAACAGCCGTAAGACCGTGCTCGTTTGCGCCATCAGCATCGTAGCGGAGAAACTGAGGTGGGCTGCGAGCGAATTTGGCAGAAAGGTGTTAGAGACACCGTACAGTCGTGGGGTGTCAATACACAGTATATGGCCAAACCGGGTTTTTTTTTTTTTTCGGCTAGCGTCGATAGAATTATGGACAGCGGGCCGTGTGTGCGTATTACTGATTGCTTGTCAGTAAGGCGATAAAGTGTTTAGAGACACCGTACAACCGTGGGTGTCAAAACACAGTATAGTAAGCACGGAAATTACTCTTTTTAGAGGAATTAAATACCGTTCGCCACTATAGTGAGGTCGCATAGCCGACAGTATTACACAGTATGTTTGGATAAACAGCACACAGAAAACATTTCAGGGCAGTCCAGCCGAGGCGCGACATAACCCCTTTTCTCCCAGACAGTTTCGTTCTCTGTTGATGCAGCTGTGCTGCGGAGACCAGAGCTCAGCCGTTCAGGTGCACAAGCCTCAGTAGTGACGGTGACCGAACGGCTCACGGAGCAGGGTAGTATGTCTAGGTGGTTTAATGTCAGACTGAACCCATCGCAGAGAGGAAGTCTGCCGTGAGGCCCGCGGTTTTGCCGTTTATTAAAAGGGCAGAAAAACCGGGTATATATATAAGAATGTACCAATATTCAGCGCACTGATATAGGACGGGACTGAATAAAGGGAGGTATTCGGGCCTCAGTATATTATAAACAAATTCGTTCTGCCTCTGATTCCGTCTAAACCAGAGAGAAATTACCAGGCAGACAAAGAATGAGCTATCTGAAGTGAGATCGGGTCAGGCCAGTAAAGCTCTATAATAAGTGTTTTAGCGCTCCAATAGAGGCGTGTCCGCCTTATCGAGCAGACGAATGAGATCGTGCCGCTCCAGGAGGGGAGGGGCATGAAGCTCTCTTATAATGAGTGTTCTTGGTGCTCCAATAGCGGCGAATCGGCCCTATCGAGCAGACGAATGAGATCGCGCCGCTCCAGGAGGGGAGGGGCATGAAGCTCTGTAATCGTTGAACACTGGACAGCTGCATTTAGAGGCAGCGAGCCGTAATACCGCGTGCTAGCTAAGCCGTTAAGAGACCTCACCACTGTGGGGAAAGGAGCGAGGGACTCCGCGAGCGTGGAGCACGAGTGGCTGTGCTATGACAGAGACAGGGGCAGACCGCCCGTGTTTGCTTGTCGTATGCATCTATCCAGGTCTACGGTTCCCCGCTTGTTCATCTCAACAAGAGAGGAACGGCAGAGGGGAGCAGCAACACAGACAGAACAGCCATGCGTCGTGACGGTATCACCCGATGCACTCGGGGGATTAATATATGTGCCAGAGATCTCGCCACTGAATGTAAGAGGAGCGAAGGGACTCTGTAAGCATGAACGGTTGCGGTGTGACAGAACACAGGGGGGGTTAGTCCGTGTGTGCTTGTCTATGCATCCATCTAGTCTCATGGCTCGCCGTGTGTTCATCCCGGCGAGAGAGGAACAGCAGGGGGAGCACGAAACATGGATAAGACAACCAAAGCATAAGCGCGGTCCCGGCGTGGGAGGTGCCAGACCGGTAACGCGCTCGGAGGAAATTCATAGCAGAGAGGCTCACCGAGCCGCTGTGCTGGACGCTATTACAACAGCGCCTGCTCTTTTAGCTTATAGCCTTTATATTAAAAATATTGATCTTACCGGGCGGCCGCAGGGGAGACCTCGTCAGGCGTGTGTCCGCTGCACAGGGCTCGTACCACGGCAAGCGAAGGCTATCTTCGGTTCTCGGCCGGAAAGCGGCAGGGGAAGACGCTAGACCTGGACTCTGCTATCTTCGGTTCTCAGCCGGAAAACGGCAGGGGAAGACGCTAGGCCTGGACTCCGCTGCAGGGCTTTTGTCAACGGCGAGGTAAGGCTTCTTCTTTTTCTTCGGAGCAGCGAGAGGTTCGCGCTGAAGGAGAAAATAATGAGCTCCTGACGATTGAACCGCGCTTATATAGGGACGCGTTCCTCCCGCGCGCGGGTTCAAACGTCATTGGTCTGTACTTTGTACAGACGTTAACCAATAGGCTTCAGTCACGGAGTAAACAGGAGTTTCCCCCATAGCGTCAGCTAACTGACGCAATGCGAAGTGAACCGTATTGAAAGGGAACAATGTTACTGACATATCTAACACCAGAATGAACTATGCGTTTTACCTTCAGAAGAGCTGCAGGCGACGAGAGGACTTTTTACAACTTTTTAAGAAGGTCCTTTTATTTGTCGCGAAATTTCTTCGTCTTGCTCAAATGCCATGACTTACAAGTATACATTATTTAGACAGAAAATGAGTTCTCACGCATGGCGATTGAGCCCCCGAACGTGACAGTGGCTGCGTGTATGTAACTGGCTGACTATGTTAGCATTGCATTGTGGGTTAGTATTTTAATTATTATTTTTTATTAATTATACTCCGAATTTTAATCAGTATTCATTGTATAACCAAATGTATTTGCAGCACATTTTTTTAATTATTAAGTTCATTGTTATTTTGAGAAGTAAGGGGGCACAGTGACTCAAGTGGCCGGGCCATGCCCCCTAGGGCCCGCTCCTGGCGCCGACACTGGCAGCACCACAACTGGTTAACAATATAGCAGACTTTCCACTGATTAATAATATGGCAGAATCTCAACTGGTTAACAATAAAGCAGATTTTCAACTAGTTAACAATATGGCAGAATCTCAACTGGTTCACAAAGTAGCAGAGTCTCAGCTAGTTAACATTAAAGTATAGCAGAATCTCAACTGGTTAACAATATACCACACTTTCAACTGGTTAACAATTTGGCAGTCTCAACTGGTTAATAATATAGAAGAATCTAAACTGTTTAACAATATAACACCGCTTCAACTGGTTACCAATATAACAGAATAAAAACTACCTAAACATGATACTTAAAAGATTCAACTGGTTAATAACATTGCAAAATCTCAACTTAACACTATAGCTGAGCACCAACTGGTTAACCAGATAGCCGAATCTCAACTGGTTAATAATATAGAAAAATCTAAACTGGTTAACAACATAGCAGTTTCAGCTGGTTAATAATATTGCAAAGTCTCAACTTGTTAACAATATAGCTGACTCGCAGTGCTAGACAACATAGAAGCATCTCAGCTGAATAAAATATAGCAGTCTCAAATGCTTACCAATATACAGTATAAACATCTCAATTGGTTAACAATATATCAGAGTCTCAACTGGTTATCAGTAAAGCAAAATTTCAACTTGTTAACAAGGGGTTAAACTGTATCAGCTGATTAACAATAAACCCTCCAGTGCTTCAAAATAAAGAGTTTCAACTGGATAACCCCTTGTGAAAATTAACACATGTTCAATTTTCATAAGGGGCAGTATATAGCAGAATCCTAACCCATTAGGTCTTACCAAAGATCAAATTTATCCATCTGTTACAGTAACCCTAAAGACTAGACCTAATTCATAAAACTCCCCAAAATGCCATTCCCCTGTCTCTCACCAGTGTCCTGGGGTTTTCCGGGCAGGCGGGTTTGGTGAGCAGGCAGGATCTCTAGTTTGGTCTGATCAGAGGTGCTGGCCAGCAGCTGTGTCGCCTCCAGAACTGAACAGTGCTCTGTGCTGGTCCCATCTATAGACAGAATGTGATCGCCCACGTGTAACGCTCCTGACCTGAGGTGCACAGAGAGAACTGCTAGAACTGTCATAAACGTGTGACAACAGAACATCAAAACGTACTTGAATGATAAACACGGTCCCTGGTTTTATGATGTCAATTTCAATCGTAATTACAAATAAACCATGTTTGTATTCCTGCTTAACTAAATGTGGAGTTGTTTTAAACTTTTCTGTTCACACATCGGTTTCTCGCACCAACCGATCGTTTCATGTCTTAGGCCATCAATGTGTCGTCACGAGCCATAGGGTTTAATTTGGATTTGTCTGTGCATGTTTTTTTTTTCTCTATCAGATCTTGTTACCATCCACTTGCATTATACAACTGACGGTTAAAAGTCCTAAAAATCTACATTTGTGTTCTACTGACGAAACAAAGTCACCTACATCTTGGATGGCCTGGGGATAAACATAAAAAAAATTCATTTTAAGATGAACTATTGCTTTAAATCATATAATATAAACTAACTAGTAGTTTCTGTCATAAATACAATGCCACGTTGTTTTAACAAAATGTTGTATCGAGAAGAATATAAGACGCATTTCAGTATAATCTTACTGCATCATTAATGCATCATAATAACTACGCATACTTTGCATACCTGTACAAGTACTCAAAAACTGAATCAATTTATGTCAAAATAGTTTTACTCGAAATTGACAGAAATACGGCCATGTTTTGTAAATGAGGCAAGCTGAGTACAGTATGTACCTGTCCACCACACTGGCAGCTTTGATCTTCTCGATGACGATGGCCTGCTTATTCCTGTGCATAGCAGAAGTCAGTGTGATTCCCAGACTCGCTCCAGGTGATTTGGCGATCTCCACCAGCAGAGGACCTGAAGCGTTTGTCACAGAGTCTAAGCAGGGGAAGATGAAAGGGAGAATCAAAGACAGTAAATGTGTACCCACTGTGTGTCTGTTAAACTGAATTGTTACTATTAACTTGTGCATTTAAGATAAGGTATGCCATTTAACCGGCAGCTTGGGTAAATATACCAACTTGCATTTCTCAGTTCATGGAATCCACTTTTAAATATACAGATTAGTAGTCTCCATACTCACCCATGATGGAGATGTCATACTCAATCTGAAACAGAGCTTCCTGGCCACACTGGGTCAGTACGGTGAGGGCATCGCTGTGACTGGCATTGTGCAATGACACGCCGTCCACACTCAAGATCCGATCACCCACTTTAAGCGTCCCTTCTCTATATAAAAACACATGCAATCATGATCACCAGTATTTACTCATTTACTACAGCTGGGAATGTTGTCCTTTATGGTGAGAACAGCAACATTTCTGCACATCCACACTTTCATCTCACTTCATCTTCATTTGATGTCATTTAAACATGCACTTTGCAAAAACACTTTGGAGGAACACTAATGTGTATATTAGGTTAAATGTGGTGGAGAGGTTTTAAAAATGTTATTGTGACCAGAGCAATGTGATCATCGCAACGATTTGTGTATGGGACTGCGTAGCAGATGACCCAGCCAAGTCCCAATGCCAACTGCACACAATCGCCAACAATGCATAAAATGGGCCCAAGATCAGTAATTGGGCCGTATCTGACAATTTAAGATTCCTGGTGCATCACATTGATGGTCGAGCACAGATACGTCGATTACCAACAGAGGCGATGGAACCTGAATGAAACAGTTTGGGCGACTTTTTATTTGAACTGAAAGCTGCAGGGTATCTGAACATCATTGTGGACCAAGTGCACACATTCATGACAACTGTGTCTAGGGATGATACAGGATAATATGCCAACAGCACACTGCCATAATCATCAAGGAGTGACTCGGAGAACATGATGATGAATTTATAAAAACGTTCCATATTTACCTGACATGAGCCAAATTAAACATTAGTGGTTTGACTTAGAAAAGCAGGTTGGCGGTACATTGCCACCTACCCACAATATATGGGAATTGGAGAACCTGTTGTTGAAATGATGGAACTAGATACCCCAGGAAACCTATTGCCGATTTTGGGAAGTGAATGTATGTTTGAATGCTGAACTGCAACTCTGTCACTTAATGTTACATAATATAAGCAGGTTTTCTTCCTGGTCCCTTTAATGAGAGCAACTCACTGAAGTCCTCAACTAATTTGATTCCTTTGTAATTTAGGGCTTGTTCATACTTGACATGTTTGGTTTGATTAAAACGAACTCTGGTGCGATTGCTTGGTTGGTGCGGTTCTTTTGAGTAAATGTGATGCCGTCAACCAAACTTTGGTGTGAACTAAACATGTGAATCAAGCTCGCTGAGAAGGTGCGTCTTAATCCACTTCCAAATGAACTTTGGTACGATTTGACTGATGTGAATGCACATGAACCAGAAACCAAAAACACCACAAGATGCCAAATCTTCAAAGATCTGGAACATTTTAATTAACAATTTAGTTTTGTAAAATATGCATTTACATCTGGGTTGTGCATTACCTGTCGGCAGGGCCCCCTGGTCGAACGTGCGTCACCACCAAGGGTCTAGTTTTGAGCCAGTCCTCGTGGGAGCCCCCTGTGTTATGAACACAAATTAGACTTTGTATCATTTAATAATGGCTTTAGCAGCAAAATATGTGTAGCATCAACAAAATCCATCAGGAGACTTCATATATAAAAGCGTCAGGGATGACCAACAAGATCCAAACCCACCTCGCATAACGAAGCCGAAGCTGTTTCCCTCTTTCTGCAAACAGATGTCGATTGTCTTGGAGATAACACCTGAGGTACTGTCTGGTGCTACGGGCAGATGCAGGAGAGAGGAGACAGCGTCTTTAAATCAACACCTTTTACTGGGCGAACGGCCAGAGCAGGCGGACAATCGGATAAATAAACTGAACAAACAGAAGGTCAGGCAGAAACGCAGAGCTCATAAACACACCATTCATCTGCCATGCACATGATAAACTGACAACGATCACTGCCAAACTGACCAATGACGGACAATAACCTTGACTAGGTGTTTATATGTTTCATATTGATATTGATGCTGTTTTAACTCTCTGACACTGTGGCCATCTGCTATACTTTTCTAAATTTCATATAATGTCAATTCCCCCAAAGTTTATACAGGGGTCCTAACAGATTAACCACAGCCCTGCTGAAAAAACAGCATATATATAACTATGGACATGGATGCACTATGGATGAGACAGTGTCCAAAAATGTTTTACAAACATTAACAAAATGAAATATATGCTGCTTGGTTTGATTTCTAATGCAATGATGTTAATACAAAACTGGTTTATGTACCAAAATATTTGGTGAGGCCACTGTATAGTAATTAGTGCTTGACTGAAATGTTTTTTGAAATTGCTGAAGCCAATGCCGTTAAAGTGGGATGGGTGATAAAATATATAATAAAATTCAACAACAATATAAAATTTCAGAAATCTGCCTTTTTCATGGTTCACTGCTGTGAAGTAAATCAAAACCTGTTATATTTTACAAGCTTCAACGTCCTGTTTCAGCAGGAATGCATCAACACAGGACAGAAAACTGTCCTACTTGAATCATTTTGTGGGGTCTTTAAAATGCGAAAGGTCTTGGTGATGTAAAAATGATGTGTTAGAATAGAAACATCTTACGATCAGCCATGCATTCACTTGCAACCATGCACTGAAACATTTGCATCATGCATTATTGTGGGCTATACACTGTTGCTTCGTACTGTAAGGAAAACACTCATGACTGTAATCACTTATGAATCGAGGCACGTGATTGGTTCAGACTTGGTTTTGATTGGCAGGACATGCCACAAACAGGCAAAAGTCAGAATACTCAACTTCCTACCAGCTGACGGCAGTTCATACTCCACTTCCAGCACAACGCGTTCGCCGACGTTCTTCAGAAGACTTATGATCTCGTCGTGACGCAGTTTGGTCAGATTAATGCCGTTCACTGACTTGATGTAGTCGCCCACGTTGAGTTGATCGCTCCTGAGATTAAATGCACACAATGAAGTGCCCTCGCTGGTACTTTACAATGTGTATGTCTGAAAGGGGTTTTATATAGATTGTTTTTCTTCTGTAAGATCTAGCATAGTTGCAGTATTTCTCCTAAACAACCTGTATGTATCTTGCCAGTCACAATGCAGGATGAATCGCTTATAGACTCTTAATTTGTAGGGTCGGAGGTTGGTTCAAACCCCAAATTATTATTACTATAAAAACAACTAAAACAGTATAATTGTACAAGGTTTTGTACTGTGATTACAGTCAATATTTGGATGCATGTCGCTACACTACGTTTTTGTTTAACAATGTAAAGGTTTATGTAGCTTCTCATTCTCTTTTGAAATGTTAACAGTTTGCGGGCATCCTGGAATTCAACATTTAACACGGAACGAATTAATGAGACAATTTCTGATGGTCCGGAGAAATCACCCATCAACGATCGAAACCAAAAACGTAATTAGCTTTCGAGTGGAACGTAAACGCAAAGCAAGAACTCTTTATCTGTAGCTGAACACTCCACCGGCAGTATAAATATGCTCATTTAGATGCTAATTAGACAAATGAATGCTAGTCATTCTCTTTGTCCTGCAGGCGAACATGAGTTAGCACAATGATGCCTGACAAAAATCTGTCACCAACCCAGAAGCTTTCCAAAACATCCAGCCGCGAGGAAAGACAGAATAGTATAAGATGGAAAACCTTTCACTTTTTCCACTTTTGAATGAGGGAAATGAATCCAAACCGGAGCTAAACGTTTAAACACAAGCTCATATGCAATTAGGAGATGAAAAATTATGTATAATGACACATATATCACCCCAAAAATCTAAGACGATTTATCAAATTCCCATCATCTTTAAGGATCTGAAATGTTTTCTAGTGAAGTGCCTTAATGTTGCTTTTCACTTGATTTAATATCGAAATGTGAAGCAATTTATAACACAACGCAAATATGTGTTGCATTCTCATTGCTGCCACAAGGGGTGCTAAAGCATAGGTGTAAACTGTCGTTGACTACAATTTACTGCTCTTTGAACTTATACAGCTCTACACTTTTGTTTTTGCTTTGTTTCATAGCAATATCAGGTGATTATAGTCATCCTGTGATTGGTTGATGTCAATATGTATATTATTCAACCCTTGGGGCAGTGGACAACGGCGACATTGGTGTTGCTGTGAGTTTGTGTGTTAAGCCCAGGGTATAGTCTGTTTTCTACATATACACAAATGAATGCGCATGGTCGAACACAGCCTTGCAAAGTATAGTTTATTTGATTCGTACGTGTACACATTCAACGCATGCACATTGCGACAAAATGCAATGCATCTCCTGGGCTACATCCTACACTCTTATGTAGGCTTATGTGCGACCTACGCCTACAAAGTATTCAGGGTTTTAAAAATCCGGCGGTGCGCTTACAATACGTGTGCTCTTTTCTGATGACGAAAATTGCGTCATGCGCACTGTACACAGACCCTCGTAAAAAATAGATTCAGCCTTTATTGTATGTGCTATTCTTGCAAGAATTCAAGTTTTTATCTAGGATGTCAGGTCAAGCCCTCACCTAGCAGCAAGTCCAGCAGGTCGCAGGTTGGAGACGCGGGGTTTGCCGTCTTTGTCCGTCCCGCCTGAGATCGTAAGACCCAAGGTGCTTCCCTCTTTCTTAATCAACTCAACCAGGGTGACCCCACGCAGCTCTTCTGCCCGGAAACACAATTGACAAATGCACACACACCCACACACACAAACAAGAGACAGAAGTCAGCACTGATGGCCACATCACAAGCCTTTAATTTAAAAGATTTTAAGATATAGTAAAACATCTTAACACAACATTTCTGGCGAAAGAAAATGATCTTCCTAAACATTTCTGTTCTGCTTTAAAACTAAATTTATAGGATAAACTTTTCAAAAGTATTACTTCCAGTTGACTGAGCTAATCCAATTAGTTTCATAGAAGAAAGAGGTTTTGGATCAGTGATGCTTCCAGCTAGCAAACTGATTCAGACAAACGGTTTTCAAGAACCGCAGGAACATCTGGAGAAATCTGTTAGCAACACTCTCAAACCCCCAATGGCTTCAATCTCAAAAAGTCATCTGAACTAATGTGGCAAGAAGAACTCAAATATCCCCAGTGGAAAAAGACACAATCCCTGATATCAAAAGAATTATATAGAGGCCAACTTGCCCTACGGTGGGTGGGAGTACTCATGTGGGTGAAAACAGAGGAGGAATAGAGATGGATTTGGGCGTACCTGGGATGCTTTGTCTTCTGGGTATGAGCGAGTTCTCGGGCCCTGTTGAGTCCTTGTTCCCTTTGGAGTACGGGCCATCATCTGTGGGCGAGAGTCGATCATTGTAAGAAACCTTAGAGAAAAGCCACCCACTCGCAAAAATTGATGCCAAAAGAGATACATTTTACATAAAAAAGATAAAAAGACAATATGTGAAAGGTATCATCTATTGCTTTTCTACATTAGTGGTTCAAGAAACATAATAGACAAAAGCAGAAAATATACAAATATTAAACAGCTAAAGGTGATGTGTCCTGTCGATGTACACATCAGACTGACGGACAATAAAATGGGTTCGCATGGACTTAAATTGATAGTGGGACCTAAGTCCCACCTAAGTCAGATAGGTGCAGAATGGGCTTATTAGATTTGTTATGCAGCGCAAGAGGGAAGAAAACAGCTATAAGAGTGCTTTCACTCAATGAACGCTTAAAAATAAATATTCATAGACTTTTACTGATGCAAAATTAATATTAAGGCTGGTTTTAGCAAACAACACCCATAACCGAAACTTCCAACATTTCAGTGCTGTTTTGACAAAAACTGCACACCTTAAAACAAAAAAAAACATCATCAATAGGGAGCAGTCAATACTGTACCACAGAAATGCATATAAGCTCCTACAACCACAAATTCCCCAATGTGACCTGTTGCGTGACCATGTGGCAATATAAAAATTAGGTGAAAATCCCATGGACCTCTTAATAGAGTGAACAAATGGCAAGATAAAACAAACAAAAAAAAAACACTTGGCAAGAAAGTGTGGACTGTCTGCCGGGAGCAATCTAAAGTATTTATTGTACCGTTTGTGAAAGCTACTTCTGACAGATCTCAAAGTTGGGATTAGCATCCGGCGCTAGCACAATACTAAACATAAAGTATGAAAACCTCCTCCCAGCTCTCACAAAACTCCAGCATATCACCATTCACAGAAGTGAGCAGCATTTGTCTAATCCTCTCACTCGGGGGTTTTGGAAAGCTTCCCGCCTCAACCTATCAAACGAGCCGATTTAGCCGTGATTGGTACCTCACTCGCAAAGCATCATGTGTGTCACCAAAGTGCCATTTCACGAAAACAAATGCATGATTAAATGAAAAAAATCCAGTTGGGCTTAGCATTTGAGGAGCTATTGAAGAAACAGAAATACTACGCACACGAAAAGACTCGAAATGGACGGCAAAATTGGCCAGTCAAAACGGCAATCCCCAAGTGATGTTTTGATCTTTATATACAGGACCATACAGCTCAGGTTTCGCCTTACATGTGCCTTGTTTTGTACTGGGATGCTGGTCATTTACACATTAAACACAGAAAATACATAATTTAACAAATTTCTGCAGGACAAAGAACCTCAAAAATCATGATCAGCTCAATGTGTATATATAATCTGTTTAGTTATTAGCCTGTTTGCTAATCATTAATTTCTATTGTTGAGCATGCTTACTTTTCTTTAAAACACTAATATGAGCCTATAACTAAGTCCCTTTCTGTATAACCCATGCTGGGTTCTTTCAAACCATGGTTGGGTCAAATCTAAACATTTTCATATTATTCTTTTAACCCAGCAATTGGGTTTGTCCATATTATACCAGACCATGGGTTGAGTCAAGCATTTTTTGTGTGCTGGCTACACGGTAAGAGTAGTTTAGTGTTTAGTGACCTCTCCACGATGCTTTGAGTTTAAAGTAAACTGTTTAAATGAATGGCTCTAATTAGCCCGAAGATTGTGTAGCTGTAATCTGTGGAAGTCTTTTTGTTTAAACTCTATGTCCTGCCATAATTACGGCCCATTATCAGCGCCAAACAGCCTGAAGCTTTGCTCAGAAGGAAAGAAACCTGCATCTTGGGTGATATATGCTTGATACACAACCAAGAAACACAATTGGAAAGAGGTTCCCAAACCACATTACTTACCTACTAAAGCACATTGTATTTCACATGGTGTGTAACACTAACAATGGTTCCCAAGACTCAGTGTGCATGAATTTACATACAAAGGCTTTGGAATATGGGACACAATCATTCGTGGCTGATCTATGATGCACCGCGGGTGATATATGGAACACTAAAGAAAGTTCCCATTGGGAACTACTGTGCATTCTCTATATTAAAAAAGGCATATGATCAAAAACACAATTCAAAATTATTATTTTTTGCTGAATATTCAATTGAAAGATTATATGTAATCCATAAATGTATCATGGAATATTTACACAATGCAGAAAATTAACACTACTATTAAGTAAGTTAATCTTGGGCGTACATCTCGACTGTGACGTCACAGTTGGTGTAATGTTGAGTTTGGCCTGTTTTTCAGCGGCCTTTTTGCATGCACGAGGTTTACTCTTATTATTCATTTATGCCTTGTTAAAAATGGAAGAAAATATATTAAAAAAATTAAAAATAAAGAATACAGACTGCTGCCATGCCCATGTTGCTTTAAAACAGCGTCACAGATGTTAGCCGTAATCATCACATTCACATGCTCTCGTGGGAACGAAACTGTGTCGATGTGGGCGCGTGCATTCTGTAGCATCGCGGCACAAGGTTTTACCGCCCCTCCGTCTGTGACCCTAAAATGAATCTGCTCAGGAACCGCATGGAAGTGAGTGGAAACTGGCGTTTTAAATCAGATCACGTCCTCATAACACCACACTGGAGGTTTGACGCATTGAACAGCGATACGGCACGTTATCATCATAAGCATATAGTTACTAAAGGGATTTGGGGTAGAGATGTGACAAAGGAGTTCTGTTTGACTACTGGACAAGAACAAACTGAATGGGAGTTTGTGGGTCCCGGTTTGGTAATGGGGTTATTTAAAGTTCAGAGAGATGTACCCTGAATAGGATACTTTAATAAAAAGCAGCCCATTTCAAGCAGTTAATGACCCTAACCAAGGTTTATTTTCCTTATAATTACAGAAAATGTCGAAGCTTCATGAAGACCTTCATTTTGATAGAAAGTTTCTTGGTATAAGACCTTTAAAAGCTTTATAAGCACTTAACTTTTTTGCTCCAGTGCCAGTGATGTCTTTTACATTCATTCACTGCAAAAAATGACTTTCTTACTTAGTGTTTTTGTCTTGTTTTCAGTAAAAATTCTTAAATTAAGATGCATTCTTGATGAGAAAAATTACCTTGGAAAATAAGTCTAGTTTTTAGACAAAAAATATAAAATGTTTTGTGCATAAAACAAGCAAAATGGGGTAAGCTAATTTTTCTTGAATGTAGTGTTTAAGAAAAATTTTCAAGATTTATTTGCTTACCCCGGGCCCATTGGCAGATTTTTTTGCTTGTTTTATGCACAAAATCACTTAAATTTGACATTTTTGGTCTGAAAACTAGACTTATTTTTTGGGTTGTTTTGCTCATCAAGACAAAGCATCTTAATTTGAGAATTTTTAGATATTCTTACTGAAAACAAGACAAAATACTAAGAATTTTTTTCTAGAAAATCACTTTTTGCAGTGTGGAAAAATAAGTCTAGTTTTTAGACAAAAATATAAGTAAATTAGTGCTTAAAACAAGCAAAAAAACTCCAATGGAAAAAGAAACATTTTCTTGAAATATGTTAACTTTTTTCATAAACACTTAATTTAATACAATTTTTCTTATTCCATTGGCAGTTTTTTTTTTTTTTTTTGCTTGTTTTATGCACAAATTTGCTTACATTTAATATTTTTTGTCTAAAAACTAGACTTTTTTCTAGGTCATTTTGCTTATCAAGGAAATATATCTTAATTTAATAAATAATATATCTAATTTGTACTTAAAACAAGACAAAAACACTAAGTAAGAAAGTCTTATCAAAGAAAAGTGTTTTTGTCTGGTTTTCAATAAAAATATCTACAAATTCTTAAATCAAGATGTATTTTCTTGATAAGCAAAATGACCTAAGAATACAAGTCCAGTTTTTAGACTAAAACTATACAATTTAAGTGAATTTGTGCTTGAAACAAGCAAAATTATTTGAAAATGGGGTGAGATCATTTTGCTTAAATTAAGTGTGCAAGAAAAAAGAAAACTTAAATTCCGTTTTTTTTTCTCACCCTATTGGCAGATATTTTAGGGACCCGCGGTGTATTTAGATAAAAACGTCTCATTCTTAGGTAATAAACACATAACAGTTCATTATGTAAGGTCTTTATACACCGCTGATAATATAGTAATGTAGATTATATTGCATTTCTGTCAAGGGGGACTCCATTTACGGAAACTGGGGTGAATGATACAGAGCTTTTGCGATACTGTACATTAACACTAAATTCTCAACAGAGAGCTAGTTTTATATTTGCCATATAAAAAAAGAGGAGAATTATGTTTTCCTATTATGATAACAAATGAGCCAAATGCATCTCGCCATTACTTGTCACAGTTTCGAAGCAATTCACACCACTACAAACGAGCAATGATTACGTCATTATTATTTAAAGAGATGTACTTCAAAAACATGTAATTACACATAGTCCACCTTTCATCGCTGTAACTTACGCTTCCTTGAAAAACTCCACACTACAAGCAATGTAGCATCTGGATAAACAAGGCACAATTAGTCTAATGAGCGGTTTCAAAATGCCAGCCATGTAAATGGGAGATTAGTCACAGAAAACACAGCACAGGAGGACGATGTGATCTTCTACATTATAAGTTGTGTCAAAGCGTTTAGCGTGGGTGGCACGGAGAGGTGGTTGCAGGCATCATCGTTGTTTGTTCGAGTTTGACAGAGATGCCTAAGGTAGATCATTCAAATGCAATAATCGTTGTTTTATTTAGTGAATTAAACGTTGAAATAAAAGTATGAAAACCTTGTTCGCTTCGGAACCAACCAGTCTTTAACATATTACCAATCCAGTTGCTTAAAGTTTAAACTGCAATACTATAGACAGTTTCAGCAGCAACAACATAAACTTTTGTGGTGTTTTGTGGCCCAAACGTAACTTCCGTTAGACCTCCGCAAAGAATCAATAACAACAGTCTCTGTAGAGTAGATTATTTCTGATAATGAGCAAAATAAATAACAGTAAGTTCCCTTAGTTTAAAGGGCACCTATTATCCGATTGATAAACTATAATAGCAGAGAGGGACAAAAAGCGCTAGCCTATCAATGCATTTCCACAATGCGTTTACATTTAGAACACGTGAACTAGCTGAAACGCACAAGGAGTTCAGTGATTACATGACGGCAACCGTAATTGCAACACACATTTGGAAAAGCGAGGCGCTAGAGAGCACTGTTCGTTTGAATGCAAAAACAATTTCACCACTAGATGGGGGTAAATCATACTTATTGTCCCTCTAACGAAATGCAAAAGGTACAAATCCCAAAGTAAACGATGACGCCAGTTATCATTTCCAACATAAATCTCAATCTGTTGACATGGACACGGCGCTCATTATCATAACTGCAGACTTAACTTCTGACTCACAGCCTGTAAGTAGTCGATGTTTTCATATTTAAAGAATTTACTACTAACTAAACCATGATTCAAACACAAGTTTTGTGCTGTGCAGAGTAGCGTTTGTTTTTTGTCGTTTTTTTACGATCACAAATGCAAACATGGTTTTAGTGTTTTTACTGCAAAAAAATTACTTTCATGCTTAGTATTTTTGTCTTGTTTTTAGTACAAATGTCAATTTTTTTTAAATTAAGATGTATTTTATTGATGAGCAAAATCACCTAAGAAAAAATAAGTCTAGTTTTTAGACAAAAATATTACATTTAAGTGTATTTATGCTTAAAACAAGCAAAAATATCTGCCAGTGGGGTGAGAAAATTTTTCTTGAATTTCTTGATTTCTTGAAGTGTTCAAGGAAAATGTAAACTTATTTCAAGATTTTTTTCATACCCTATTGGCAGATTTATTTGCCTGTTTTAAGCACAAATTAACTTAAATTAAGATGTATTTTCTTAATGAGAAAAATGTTTAAAAAAAATAAGGCTACACTGCAAAAAAAAATATTTTCAAGAAAAAAAATCTTAGTATTTTCGTCTTGTTTTCAGTAAAAATATTCAAGAAATTCTTAAATTAAGATGTTTTTTCTTTATGAGCAAAATGACCCAAGAAAATAAGTCTAGTTTTTAGAACAAAAATATCACATTTAAGTGATTTTGTACATAAAACAAGCAAAAAAATCTGCCAATGGGGTAAGCAAAAAAATCTTGAAAATTTTTCTTAAACACTAAATTCAAAAAAAATTGCTTACACCATTGGCAGATTTTTTTGCTTATTTTATATTTATATTTTTGGTCTAAAAACTAGACTTACTTTCTTGGGTCATTTTTTGCATCAAGAAAAAGCATCTTAATTTAATAATTTTTAGATATTTTTACTAGGGCTGTCAAAAGATTAATCGTGATTAATCACATCTAAAATAAAAGTTTGTGTTTACATAACATATGTGTGTGTAATGTGTATAATTATTATGTATATATAAATACACACACATTCATGTGTATATTTAAGAAATATTTGCATTTATATACTGTATAAACATTTATATAATTTATATTATATAGAAATATAAATATTTTATATATAAATATAACCAATTTTTCTTAAATATATACATGACTGTGTGTGTTTTTATATATAAATATTAATTATACACACTACACACACATATGTTATGTAAACACAAACTTTTATTTTAGATGTGATTAATCACGATTAATCTTTTGACAGCCCTAATTTTTACTGAAAACAAGACAAAAATACTTAGAATTAAAGGTGATTTTGTGCATAAAACTAGCAACAATTTTTTTCTTGAATTTAGTGTTTAAGAAAAATGTTAAAGATTTTTTGCGGATATATCCATCGATGGATAATACCCAAGGATTATTACCCAATTTATAAAAAACTGAAGCAAAAACTAATTTAACAACTTTTTAAACTCTGTATATTTTTTATCTTCGTTCTGAAGATCTCTAACAAAATTCCTTCACAAAAATGCAATTATTTTTTGCACAAAATTTTGTATTTTTGAAGAAACCTACCCATATTTAAGAGTTTATAAAAAGAGAACAAATGAAGATAGGATGAAACGTTTTTTTTTTTTTTTTTTTCATTTTGTTTGTTTGTTGGAAAGCAGATGGTCTGTTCTTTTATTTGATATATTGGTAACACTTTACAATAAGGTTCATTAGTTAACATGAACTAATAATGAACTGCACTTATACAACATTTATTAATCTTTGTTAATGTAAATTTCAACAATTACTAATACTTTTTAAAAATCTTGTTAACGTTAGTTAATGCACTGTAAACTAACATGAACAAACAATTAAAAGCTTTATTTCTATTAACTAACATTAACAAAGATGAATAAAGACTGTAACAAATGTATTGCTCATGTATTGTTAATACATTAACTAATGTTAACTAATGAACTTTATTGTAAAGTGTTACAGATGTATTTGTATGTTTATATATTTATAGAAGAACATTTTCCTGGAAGGAATTTTGTGAAACTTTTGTTAAAATCACTAAAAATGCTTTAAAAAGGCTGGCAGGTAATTACTTAAAAAAATCAATATGATCAATTCTGTTGTTAGCTATTTAATTGCAGTATTACTAACAGCTTATTTTTCATCCTAAAAATATTTTATCCAATTGTGACATGATCTCTATAAAATAGAAAACGTTCAAAAAAATTGCTCGTATTACAGATGGAAACAAAGATGAATAACTGGTGCCCTTAACACATCCCTCACTCCTGTCAGCTGAGATGTTTCAGAAGATTAAAATTGATGCTCACAGGATTAGGAGACAACAACCAGACACAAGAGGTTTGACAGTATGTATCTGAAGCTGTGTCTGGTGAAGAGCAGCTCAGGTAATACAGGAATAGCAGAGCAAGCATATGATTAATAAGATCTCTCACTCGCTCACTTGTGTGTAAGCACACACACACTTTACAGTATATCACACACACACACACACACACATACACACACTCATGTCATGTGTGGCTCCCGCTGGGAGAACATTAGACTGAGCTCTGTTGCGTGACCGCATCCTCTGCTTCTCTTCATTAGATCATCAGCCTGTGATTCGCTCAGCAGAGCTCATAAACATAACCTCCAACTCTAACATCATTCATGATGAAGAGATCACAGTGATTATCTACATACAATAGTGACCAAAAGTGATGTCCAACTTCATATTTGCTCTTATTCAAATATATTATTAGAGATACATAAATGCATGTTGCATTGGTGTGCGTGGAGTATAATCTGAAGCTCAGCTTTATGGAGAATTAAAGGAAACATGCAAAGTTTATAAAGACATAGCCCAGGGCATGACTACAAATTATTAACACAAAAGAGGATCAACAAATATTAATAACATATTTATAACATTTTATATATATATAAACCCAGATTCCCTAAAACAATGTGGTTTGCCTTTCTGACAAATTATTTAGTCCAATAAATACCTTTAAAGTTTAATGTTTTTTGTTTTGTTTTGTTTTGTTTTGTTTTGGTCTATACACCTTTTATTTTTTATAAATATTTTTTATTTATGTGTGTGTGTTTGGTGTTATCATGTTATGTTTGTGTATTTTGTATTATCTATTTGTAGGCCCCCTTTAAAAACGAGATGTCTCATTTATCTCAAGGGGTTAATCCATATAAAAAAATAAATACATTTGAATGGTTTATTCTAACCTGATGTGGCATTAAAAGCAAATACTGTACAAATGTTTCCCCCAGATATCATTTTTGGCCACTAGTGTACAGTACTGTACATTATACTGTTATATACAGGAACATCACAATGTACCCTACTGTGATGGTATCATTTGGTAATAGCATGGTACTTTGATATATGCTTACTAAGGAACTTCAAAGAATATCATAATGTTACTTTGGTGGGTGCATCTCATTAAACCTATTAAAAATACATACTTTAAACATAAACATAATTTCCCGCCAGCCTTTTTTTAAGTTGCCCACCAGCCTTTTTTTGTGATTTTCACAAAAGTTTCACAAAATGCCTTTTCTTCAAAAAATATATAAACATTCAAATATATCAAATAAAAGAACAGACCCTCTGCTTTCAAACAAACAATAAACAAACAGGGAAACCGGGAAAAAAAACATTTAATCCTATCTATATTTTTTCTCTGCTTATGTGTTCACACCAGACGCGGAAGAGGCGGCAAAAACGCACCTGGTCGTACGCTTGAACATTTTTAGTTTACACGCTTCATTCGCGCAAGAAATTCTAGTCATTCGAGACATTCCCACAGAAATTTGCGTCATGGGAGGGGCTTCTGCGACTCAGCTTGCTTCCTGAAATCACGTCACTACTAGAGCAAGCTCATGATTGGTAAACGCGGCGTGTTTTTTCACCAAAGTTCCGATTTTTCAACTTGCGCGTTTCCCGTGGCAATGCTCAATTCACGCGGAACACACCGGCATTCACACCGCAGGATGCCTATTCACGTCTTTGCATTGACTTAACATGTAAATCACTAGGCGTGTTTGAACGCCACATTAAATATGGTAATGTTTTCCTGAATTTTAAGCAAAAAGCTGAAACAATTGCATTTTTGTGAAGGAATTTTGTTAAAGATCAGATTCAGAACGATTATAAAAACATACACGGAGTTTAAAATGAATAAATAATTTTTTGCTTCAGTTTTTTTTATAAATTGGGTAAGTGCGCCATCTGGTGGTCGCGATATTACAGATTAACATAAAACCTCATCAGGAACACGTTTTTCATGCAAATGTTTTCTCTTAATTGACGAAATAACTCGTCAATGGTGAGGAAAGAGTTAAAATTGTAATGTTTATTTCATAACATTTAAAACTTTTTTGCCCAGCTTATATACTGTACTGTATATATACTGTATGTGTGTGTAGGTATACACTGTTAAAAAAATGCAGCATAAAGTTAAAACAACTTGGTTTTGCAAGTCAATTCAACCTACTATTTGAAGTTTTGACCTGTGAATAGTTGACATAACTTATAAAAACAAGTTGAAATTGCTTAACTTCAATTTTTAAGTTAAAGTAGCATGAAAATATATGTTGATTTGACAAAAATGCTGCATTTTTATTTACATCAAATAAACACACACACACACACACACACACACACATGCACACACGTTGGTGTATGTGGTTTACGGGGACATCTCCATAGACGCAATGCATTTTATACAGTCCAAACTGTTATATTCTATTCCCCTAACCTACCCCAATCCCTAACCCCAATGTCACAAAAACCTGTTGCCAGTCTTTAATCTATGAAAAACTACCATTTAGTATGTTTTTTTAGCTTTTCCATTTATGGGGACACTCTCTGTGTCCCCGTAAACCACGTTTATAGCATAATAAACATCTCATTATACACTATTCATGTCCTCGTAAACCACATAGACCAAACCCCCCCCCCCCCCCACACACACACACACACAAACATTTATAACGCTTATAACACAGGGAAAACAATTTACGAATCTGTAAAGACATCAGTCACTAATAGCACTCTTACAACAAAGCCATCACGATTTCCTTAATTTGCATTCACAGCTTCATAAAAACCAACCGAGTCCAAATGAGAAGATACAAAAGAAATACACTAAGAAACAGCAACTTCCACTAACTTCATCTCATCAGATTTGAGCCAGGTCCCTAACATCTCTATTATAAACCAATAGATGCACCTGCTGTTTACAAACAGCTGTGTTTAAATTGCAGTGTAATAAGACATTAAAGTGCAATTCTCACCAAAGCTGTTCTTCACCTCTCGCCGTAAGCCGCAAAGCATGTTGTCGTGTTTGATTCAAACACACACACGCAGCTCTGCGTCTCCGTCTGGTCACACAATACAGCTCGGCTTATGTACTGTATGTGTGTATCGTCTCTCACACACATACACTATCTCTCTACAACACTATACAGGCTTGCTTTCTGCCGTACGGGACCGTACCATCCCCTCCTCCCCTGCAGATTTTTGGTTTCTCCTTTGATTCGTTTCACGCGTCTGTAAATCCATGAGCCGTATGAAAATGAGTTTTTTCTGCTGGACACCAGAGACTAAAGTGGTCTGCATTTTTTTTATTAGATGTGTCTAACTAATAGATGTCTTTGATTGGTTCTCTTTAAGCTTTTGTTTTGGGACAATCACTCATGGTGCTAAATAGCCCTAAAAGCTCATAACCATATGGGGAACCATTTTTAGTACCTGTGTAGAACCATATGGTGCTATGTAGAATCATAAGTGGTGCTACATCACCACTTATGGTTCTTCATACAGTATAGCCCTTAAAATGGTTCCTTTATATGATTAGGAACTTTTAGTGCTACAGTATTTAGCACCAATTTTTAGCCTGATTCAAATGTTTTAAATTTCAATAAAAAAATTTAAAAACTCCAAGCAGACCAATCAAAGCCTCTCAAAGGGTCTCAAACCTGCAGTCCTGCCCCCGAATCAGTCAAGTTCTGCCCATTCTTTCTCCGCTGTGACCCATCATATTCCTCTGACAGGCGTGACTAAAACCCCTCCAACAGCTCTTTGTGTTATCCATCGACCTCTGTATCTCAATGTCTGTCTCACTGTGCCATGCCAAGAGTGTTCAGAGATCTCAGATAAAATCACACAACAGGCTTAATTCAACACAAGTTATGAGAGCCATAAAACTGTTTGAGAGCTTTACGATTACTCTGTGAGAGAGACATCATTGGTTTATTACATGGGCATGGATTTAGACAGGTACCAAAATTATTAAACTACTGAATAATACAGACAGCCTTCGTAATTGTACAAATAAATTAAGCAATGGTGCCATCTAAAAAAAAATGGTTTATGGGAAATTTTTATGTAAATATAAGAAACCAAAAAGCTGTAATTAAAAAAAAACCAACAGCAAAGAGCAAATCATGTCTTTGCCAACCTGTGAGAAAGAATAAAAAGCTATTGGCTATATACAGTAGTGGTTCTCAAACTGGGGCGCGAGAGATGGTGCCAGGGGGCCCCAGTTTTATGATATTTTTTAAAAATACAATAATTTATTATGAATTCTGTGTAATTCAACCAAAATAAAAAGATAAGGCTACTAACCAACAGCACTACTTTGTATATTTTAATGTTTTGTTTAATAAAAATGTAAAGTTTCAGAACTGTTTTTTGTCATACATTTTCCTTGGGGGCTGTGAAGGAATTCATTGTACACAAGGGGGGGGGCATGCTGAAAAAGTTTACAGTATAAAGCTTTGTTTATACTCGCGCTTCGGTCCGCAACGCAAGCCTCCGCGGATGTTCGCTGTTGCACTATTTTTTGAACCACCAGGGGGCGACGCGAGCAATAAAGTCAAAAACAAACATAAAGAAGAGGATAGAAGAAGTCGTCCGCTGGAACAACCCTGGTGCTTTTAACATCAGAGTTTGATATATAAATATGAGAACATGAATAAAACAGCAATCTTTTAAATATGTCTTTATTAAACATTATCATTTCATTAACGTTTTTTACTAAACTAACAGTACAGATATCTTAAGGTTTGTATTTTATTCCTCGTCTAGAGGTTCATTCAATACAAATATAAGCCAAACATTCTGAATCATGTAAAAGAATTTGTGTTTTAAATTGCAAAGTTTCCATACTTTACTTAAAGAGTGTCAGATAAATATATACATTGTTTTGCTTGGATTGATCAAAGAGATACGTCACAGGCTTGCCTGCTCGGACAGAATCGCCTCGAGTTCGGTCATTTTCGGATGCGGAGCCGCGCGGAAAGTTACAAAAAATGCCGTGCACACCGCCACGCGAAATGGGGTCTCGCGCACCCAACACGCACGACCGCCCACTCCACGTTGACGTCATTTTTGCCGCGCGCACCAATGCGCCCGTGCGGACGCGGCGAGTATAAACATAGCTTAATGCAACTCAGTTGTGGCTAGAAGGAATACAGCTATGGCCAAATTCTTGTGAAGTCTCGCCGGATGAGCGCGGTTTTCATCCTAATCGTACCCCAAAACCTAACCATGCAACTCCTTCACTGTTTAATTGGAAAAAAAATCAACAAAAGAAAGAAAACTAAGTTCATCCAACGTCTTGGGCTCTTTAAATGAATAGTCAAAAACAGATATAAACCCATGCATCACATAAATCACTAACAAAACGGCTTTATCAGTAGAGTTATTAATAAACTCCAGGCTTCGTGCATCCTGATGATCAATAATTAAACTCAATGTCTAGACTTTTCCTCATTTGCACGACCTGTTACACAGCACAGCTCGAATGCTGCGTTATCTAGAAGACCGAGTTTGATTTATTTGTGCAGCAGACCCAGCTTTTTATCTAATCTAATGAGCATCTTACCAGCACAAGTCCTCAACATCAACCGAAGCGTTTGATTTGTCTGAGGATTATTCATTAGATGACTATCTAGCCATCCATCACAGTGTACAAAAGATAGTATAGAGATGATCTGAGAAATGCAAGGTTCGAGGTTATAGACGTGCTTCCATAATAAGCTCTTAAAAAATGATTTGAAATGGAGCCCATCAATTGAATTTTCGACATAATCTACTGTGCAATTGTTCAATTTGTTTAATGTGCGTTGTGTAACATTATCGCAATCTTGTTGAGCGCTCGTTCAAGATGTTTAAAGGAGGTTACACCAGGGACGAGTTTGATACCAGAACGTCTTTTCGCAAATGAAATAGCTTAGAGACGATTAAATGAATTACTACATAACACATCACAGATAATGACTCATATGTGAGGCTCTTTGATGATGTGAAAGATAATTAAATGCCTATTAATATAGACAAAAACATTATTTTAAACGATCAATTGGGAGCCCTGCGGTGAAATTTGGATAGTGTCAATCTTACTAAATGACTTTGATGTAATGGACATAATGCAATTGTTGACCTGAGATTGTTTTTGAAACCCAAAAAAGCATCATGGGATCCCAAGCCAAGACGTTACTGTGTTTTTAAGCCTGTACTTAAAATGCAAATGGATCCCCAAAAAGCTCCTCTCTCTCACTCTTCGTTTCTCCTCCATTCGGTGAAATTAAAGCTGTTGTTGGATCTCTCGCCCCTGCCCAGATAACATGCAACAACCTGACACATTGAGGACAAATAACAGCGTGCTCGTCTCAGCAGCTTTACGATTTTTCTTTATTTTCCTGTGGTTTTTTGTGCACCGAGGCAGGCTTTTGGCCTTTAAAGCCACATTCTGGTGTAATTTAAATCAGTGGCGAGGAGAGGAAAGCTCAGATAGAATTAGGCACCAAGAGAGTTTTAGCTTGGGGGCTGCTACAGGAGCCTTTCGTCGTTGTTATTTTGCAGAAATGCAGTGCACGACCGGTTCATAATGCCAACGAGAGGTCGCAAAATGTTTTGCAGAAAGCTCGGTGTCATGCAATCTGTGTGCGTAGCATAGCCGGAAGCATTTAAGAAATAGTTCACCCCAAATCAAAATTTAGCATTCAGCACCCTCATGGTGCTTAGAAATAGATGAAACTGAAACAAATGAGTTTTTTGAAACATATGGACAAAAGGATTCTCACCTCCACCAGCGTGGAAGTAGGATCACCAATAAAACTTTAATTGAATTCTCCTGCATAATTTTGCAAAGAAAATTATTAGCACGGTAATGTGGGCATGCCTGTAAAAAGAGGAACTGGAGATGCTATATAAAACAGATATTAATTAAACAACTGTGAGCCAAAGAAATAAGTTGCTCTGTTTCATAAATATTTTTAATTTGTAGGTTTCTTTAAATGCATTTTCCAATACCGAAACTGCTTAAAGCAACAGGTTCATTATCTTCGAAGAATGGAAACACAAAGTTTCAAAAACAAGATGAAACGCTAATAAAAACATAAAAAATCTCTAATGAAAGATAATTTGGTTTGGCTCATGCTGTGCACAGGATATTTTGGTCTTTCAAATATGAGGAAGCCTCCACGTGTGTCGGTGATAATATACAGTACTGACATTCACAAATTTATTTATTAGGTTTAAAAAAAAATCACAGCTTTAATACTTTTAGTACCTGTTAAAAACTCCTATTTCAGTAGTAGTGAATATTTCGATGCATCACAAATCTTTTGAAGCTGTTCACCAGAAACATTTGTTCATTGATTTAACTCTTTCCCCGCCATTGACAAATTATCTCGTCAGTTAAGAGAAAACATTTTCCTGCCGATGACGCTTCCCTGATGAGTTTTTACGGTAATCTATAATTCCACTATTATCCACTAGGTGGCGCCATAAAAGACTGAAGCAAAAACTAATTTAACAACATTGTAAACTCTGTGTATGTTTTGACCTTTACAAAAATGCTTTTTGCTCCAAATTTTGAATTTTTGAAGAAACCTACCCATATTTAGGAGGTTATAAAAAGAGAACAAATGAAGATAGGAAATGTTTTTTTTTTGTTTTGTTTTGTTTGTTTGAAAGCAGAGGGTCTGTTCTCTCATTTGATATATTTGTATATTTATATATTTCTAGAAGAAAATTTTCCTGGAAGGCATTTTGTGAAAATCACAAAAAATGCTAGCGCGCAATGAGTTAACCAAGGTCTCTTTCTGTAGGTTACACCATGACATGGTGTAGTAAGTGTCTATTAAAATGATTAAAGTCCATGTAAAGTCAGATATAGTCACGTATTTTTTTGATTCTTTTTTCGTGCTATTATCACGAAATTTCGTGTTTTTTCGTGATCGTATAACGAATTCCTGTTTTCGTGTGATTATCACGTATTGGTTACTCAACTGTTTTGTCCTATTTTCTTACCATTGTCGCTTCGGTTTAGGGTTAGATTTACATAAAATGACATCCCTAACCAAACCCAACTCTAACCCCAACGCCAGGCGACATATAAAAAAATAAATCAGAAAAAATAGTATAAACCAATATATAAAGTGACTTTCTAATGCAAGCACCAAATCTAACCCTAAACCGAAGCGACAATGGTTTAAAAATAGGAAAAAGCAGTTGAGTAACCAATACGTCATAATCACACGAAAACAGGAATTCGTTATACGATCACGAAAAAACACGAAATTTCGTGATAATAGCACGAAAAAAAGAATCAAAAAATACGTGACTATATCACGAAACTTTGTGAGACTGGGTAGCCTGAATGAGTTTGTCACACCACAAAAAATTTGTTATTCACCACCAAACCAAATTTGATTGTAAATAAATAGTTATGAACTTAGAAATGGTAAAAAAAACTGCAATTCAGTAGTATATACTTTACAGTCTTTGTGGTGGGCACATTTATAACATTTATCATTTGTTTAGAAACTATTTTCAAGATTGACGTTACAGGAACTTTAAGCTCATTGAATTCTGATTTACTGATTCATGGAATTACTGATTCATCGAACCAAAGATTCATTATAATCACTTCTGGATAATATTGCTTTATTCAAATCTGCAGGCCTAATTTTTTAGGGGTCTACAGTGCAAATTTACAAATGCCTTGTTAATTCGCCAACCTGGCATGCAATATGTTCAATGTGTCTGGTTTACTTTAAACACTGAACAGCGAAGATTCATATTTAGCAATCAATAAAAATGCTTTTTCACAGTTTGCATTATATTTGCTTACTGTCACTCTTTAAAAAATTGATTAGATTTCTACCATATTATACTCCACAGCCTATACTATATGTACTGAATCTCTTTCTGATGTTTGTCAGATATATGTGATCTAAAATTTTGTTTCAGCCAAAGTCCTAATCCCACCTGAAGTTTAAAGGAAATTCACTTCTTCCAGACATTAGCTATTCCTTTTGGAGCATTTGACCATGATCACCTACAGCGATGAATAAAACTTCAGATGGAAACTCACGATAGATGTCTTTTAAGCTTCTCATATCTGAGACACTGAAGCTTGGAAAAAGATGTTTGCTGAGATATTACATAACAGATAAGAGACCTTATTTACATATTGAGTGCACACACACACACACACACACACACACACACACACACACACACTGTACTGAACATAATCAAACATCACCCAAAAATATGAAGTATGAAGCCTATTTTTAGGACCATTAACATTGTTTGCATTGCAACAATTTTCAGGAAAGCACATTTGTGCATAAATTCTCATTAAGGTAATGCACCCAGACTCTTATAAATCAGTTATTGCTGATGCTGATATTAATTTGATTCTCATTAGAATAAGCATAAACAAAGACAACAAAATTACTTCAACAATCCTTTTTTTTTTTTTTTGCATTACACAAATGTAAGTTTTATTTTGTAAAATATACTGTACTAAAATAATGATTTTTACAATAGATTATCCCTTCCTCTATAACCAGGGAATGCGCATATGTTAGCAATATCAAACTTACAATTTTGCAATACTGAATATTAGTACAACATTGCTGAAATTCAGTACCAACGCATATATAATAAATGATTAATAATAATAAGTTACACTGATGCAAAACATAGAATTGCAATGATATAAAGTAGCAAAAAACAAATGGTTATATTAATGCCTTGCTGATCTGGAAACCTTACAGGATTATACTAGAAGCCCTTAATACAATGAGGATTGTAACACCAAATTCAAAACACACTTTATCAATGTCATGATCACTTAATTCCAAAACCCTACAAAGACCCTTTAATAGAAAAGTAAGTCGGTCCTGTGGGTGTTTAACAGATCAATACTTTCGCTTCTAGTTTAGATTTAAAAGCGATTTAAACCCAGAGCGAGTCTCTGTTTTATAACCAAAGCCTTTTTTAAATGAATATAGCTACAACCTGAAGCTTTCATCATCAAAGCTGTTACAAACAAACTCACTTCATTGGCAAATAAGCCATTCATTTTTCACCAAAGCACAACAATTAATAAATAAATAATTGCATTTAACAAATAAAACTGTCAAATAGTACAAATAACACGGGCTGTGTGAGAATTAATTAGCTTTTTATAGGATTAAAACCAGGAACAAAGTCTACAGAGAGGCAAATGGCTGGTCAAGTTTAATGCTATCTCATGTCAATTTGTACGTATGGTGGACCACATTCTTTCATTTTTGTAAGATTTGCTTTTGTGCCAGTGACGATGGTTGCATTATTACTTATTTTTATGATAATCATATGTTTTTGATTCACTTTGTACAAAATAATATGAATTAGCCAACTTGTAAAATACATTTCTTGTGAGATCAGGCTGTTAATCCACAGTCCTGTTGAACACACTTGTATGTTCTTACTATTCGCATTACTGGGCCGCTGTCTACCAAAAAATCCTATAGGCCATCTGTTTGTGACCTCAAGTTGAAGTAAACTTGGGTTCTGCAGCAGGACAATGATCCAAAACACACCAGAAAGTCCACCTCTGAATGGCTGAAGAAAAACAAAATAAAGACTTTGAAGTGGCCTGGTCAAAGCCCTGACCTCAATCCTATTGAGATGCTGTGACATGACTTTTAAAGGGATAGTTTCTGCCAAAAATGATATTAAACCCAAAATTTACTCACCCCTAAGCTGTCCGAGATGCATATGTGCATGGGCGTAGATTTAGGGTGGGACGCTAGGGACATGTCCCTAGCAATATTCAGGGAACACTGAATTGTCCCTAGCAATAATTTCGACCAAACAATTAATCTGTATTTATATATAACCCCTAATGTCCTTCTTATTCTTGTGTTTTCTATTTTTTACTTATTATATTTTTGTCAGAAATCATTTAAATTAGATTAGAAATCATTTGCAATCCCGTTCTGTAAAAATGACGCTCTATGTGGTACACAAACGGTTAACAGCTTTCGTTCTCTGCAATGCCCGCCTCCGTAACTCACATCGCTAATATGATTGGCTTTGCATTTCTTTAGTCCCGCCTCTCTAATCTTATTGCTAATATGATTGGATTAGCATTTCTTGAGTCCTGCCTCTCTAAATCACATCACTTTATGGGCTTGTCTTTACTCGCTACGTGTGATAGGATGGTTTCACTTTGTACAACGCGCCAAAGTTCACTCAACAAGACGCGCGTGATTATTCGGGCTACAGGTAAGTGAGGAAGAAAGTATTATTATATCCACTGTAACTGTTTCATTCACAAAATACGGAACAAGTTGTGTCACATAATGATTCAAGGAAAGTATTTTCACCAATACACGACAATCCCATGTTAACCTGAGGAGTTGCAAACTTTTGTCAACCTTTTATAAATGGGGTAGCAAGGTTATTTAGGGGGTCCCTAATCCATGAAAGAAAATAACCCCAACATGGTAAAAACATGAATTCATGTCATGATTGCTGAATACTTTACATTACTGCACTGTGGTCATTACTTGCACAGATGTAGACATAATGTAAGGTTGCATTTTAAACTTAAAATTATTTTTTTCACACTGATTAACTGTCTGTTAATGAAAAGAAGATTTAATGTGAACTACAGAAACGTTAATAAACGTTGTTCAGGAAACAGCATGATATACATACCATCTTCAACACTGGGATTTTTTTGGCAAATTTAAATTAAGAATTAAATATTAATTGCATATTCTTCATTGTTATAAAGTAAATATGGTTATATCTTACAATGTGATTTTCTTTTTTTTGACAAAGACTTAAACAGTTACTGTTTATTAGGCTCTAGGACATAACGAATTGTTTATTATAAATTTGGGATGACCGGGGGTGGCGAGTCAGATGTTACTGAGTAAAGTGCATACTGAGTTGTCTGTTGTTTGTGTCAAGTAAACGGTGATAAACAGTTTTTGCAATGCAACCATTTTATTTATGTCCCCACCAATGCCAGAATCAAACCTACGCCCTTGCATATGTGTATCATTTTTCAGACAAACACATTTGAGTTATTTTAGAAAATGTTTAAGATCGTTCAGTTAATCAAATTGAAATTTACGGGGTCCACGTCCTTCAAGTCTAAAAAAATGTGCATCCATCCATCACAAAATAAATTCAAACGGCTCCACAAGGATAAACAAGGGCCTTTTGAGGGTAATCTGCGCCATTTTGTTGTAGAAATATCCACATTTAAAATGTTATAAATGAAAATAACTAGCTTCCAGTAACGTCGCCATCTTAGTCGCGCCGCATTCAAGATGAGAGCGTATGCAGTTTTGGATTTTGCTTTCCCTTAATAATAAAAACCTTCATTTAAAAACTGCATGTTGTGTTCTCCTCCTCCTTCACCGATTGACTCCTCTCCCGGGGGCTCACGTGATATTAAAGTGTCCATTGAATGCACACTTCAAAATCTTGTCGGAAGTTAATTCATCCGAGTACTTATCTCCTTTGTGAACCTTTGTGAATACAACCCATGCTTGCATTATGTTACAAACTACTTACATTTCAGAACTCAATAACTTAATGTGAAATGTAGTTCGCAAAAGTAGAAGAACAGTAATATGCTTCTACTTACTTTAATGTAGAAAATGTTTTAAGCCAGATGATTAAAAAGCTATAATAACTATTAAAAGGTGCTTGTTGTGTTTGTGTCAGAGCAAGAAGCCCAGAGTAAATGGTTGATGGGGTGAGAAGGAAAATCGAAGTTTCTCAGCAAAGCCAAATAATGAAAGATTAAGTCATTAAAACTGAACAGCCCAAGGGGGAAACAAGTCACCATAGTCACATGACAGATTAGACAGTGGAGCAGGTTGTAATGACAAAACCTGTGAAACGAGTAGATTTTTCATTTTTCAATGAAGAAATGCCATATTTCACTTAATGAACAGAACAAGGAAAAATGTAAAGTGAATGCTTTATAATACAATATTTTAATTTTAATGTTCAATAATCTAAAAATTTTATGTAATGCAATATTAAAATGAATTTAATATAAACAATTAGTGAAATGCAAATAGCAGAGGCCGATATATCGGCCGATATTTAGATTTTTTTTTATAATCGGCATTGGCCGATAAATCTTTTCAATCGGCTTGTATATGTTTTAAGTACTTTAAAAAGGCATGTTTATAAATGTTATGCATATCAGCATCATATCGGGCTTTCAGACATACAGCTTTCTTAATTATCGGCATCGACCATAAAAAACCCATATCGGTTGACCACTATTAACAATATTACAGTACTTTTTAATACAATTTTACTTTTTTTTGCATAACAGTATAAATTTGAGATTTTTTTAATTGCAATCCACTAAACTGTGCTGAAATGTCACAATTTCAATGTCTTTGTTTTCTTTCTTCATTATGCAAATTACCATTCTGAGTTTTTTTTTATTCTGAGATTGATTTTCAAAGCTAATTTCTCTTTCCAGGAGTTCAACGTGTGTAATGCACTTTAGATAAAAGCATAATACACCAAATGTAAAATTACATTTTACATTTTGGTTTCACTTTTAAAGCTATATAAATGGTATAAAAAAAAGAACAAGAAATATGTCCTCAGCATACATAAAAGAATATATATACCCGATTTGCATTTGCCTGTGAAATATAACAGGACAGGAGATTTGTTTTCTGAAGCGACAAGCTATCTACAGTCCTCACCTCCAGTACTGTAATTCCTTATGAATCATAACAATGCTCTTTGCCACAGCAGGTGCTTAAGAAAAGTGCATGTGCCGAGATTGGACAAGAACAAATTCTTCAAAAAAAAAAAAAAAATAGCTAGGAAATGCATCACCTTTATCTATAGGCAAGTGAGCGGTTCAACAGAGCAAGCGTATTGCAGCTGTTTGACTGTCGTTGCATATCTGTGCAAATAATAGCGGGATGCAGTCGAACACTCATGATAACAACAAACAAATGTGTGTGGATGATGTGAGACATCTGGAGCTTGTAAATAAGGAAGATAAGGAGAGAGAGCATTTCTAATCTTATACTGCATTGTGTAACACAAACAACAGGCTGAGCAAAACTGAAGTGAATATAAATGAATCATAAAAACATTTTTTTTTTAACTAAATAAAATTCAAGAAATATTAAGGCTGGTGTTTACACTGTATAAAAAGGTCCAAACAGCTGTGTTTTTAATATTGTAATATTTGCAATATCAGTTTAAAACCCTATTCACTTTACATTTAGAAATAATCCTGTTCCATTCAATATATATTTTATCTGTCTATCTGTCTCCATTCATTCATCCTTCCATCTACATCCATCAATTTTATTTTACTTATACTTTTTTTCACCAACAGGTGGCAGATTTCTCCCGTTAAACATCACGTCTCATACATATTTCATCTGTTATACCAACAGCTGCAAGAGTGTGCTGGTAAACACGGGTCTGAACAATGATAACGAAGGACAAACGCGCATCCAAACCATCAAATAAATCAGCTGCAATTCCATCTTCTCATGCAATCTGCCTTTGCGTAATACAGTGCTCTGATTGATGAATGCGCATTTGAGTATTTAAAACATGCCCAACATCCAAAGTGCACAGTTCACATTCCACTTTGTATTATTATACATAACCTCACATTTTCACCTGTCATTGACAAACTGTTTAATATTGCACCACCAATGAAGCAACAGGAACGGACGGGCACTCGTGCGTAAAGCCTATCCAGATTACCAAAACTTTACGCGTCAAATGTTTTGAAAGCTACTATAAGCACAGATAAGTCATCGTGCAATGCTCAAAACGAACAATAGATGGTGATGAAAGAAAGTCTTTGAATGCAATTGAGACTTTAAAAGAAATTTGGGTACCTTTTAGTATCCTTTTCCTCAGAATAGCCTGTAGGAAGAGCATCCTTCCGTTTTCCTCGGCTTCGCAAATAGCCTATTCCCTCTTTGCTCCTAGTTTCGAATCTAGTAGGCAATCTTTCTTACGTCTCTCTTTACACTAGAGAGGTACTTTTTCAACTGTCAATCAATGTCAAAATCAAAGCTACTTCAGATGCGCGTCGCCAAGGCAACTGCGCAACAATACCGCAACGCGAGACGCTTCAGTCTATGCCGTATTAAATTACTCATGTGAGCAGTAATCATTAGTCCTTATTAAGTATAATTTTATGCAAAGTCACCGTCTCTTCCTCTCTCTCTCTCTCTCTCTCTCTCTCTCTCTCTCTCTCTCTCTCTCTCTCTCTCTCTCTGCTCCACTCGCTTTCTGTGATTAATAAATGCAAAATGTATGCTCAAAGCCTTCGGGACTTTTGATGCCCTAGTTTTCCCTTTCTGTTTTCCTCTTTTTTTTTGCCCTCAAACTGCTGCCTTCCTAAATAAAGTTGAAGATAAGGGGTTTACACAAGTGTGTGTGGTACGGTGTTTTATTTTTCTCAAGCACTTACACATCAGATTCGACAAAACCGTTTGTTGGTTTTATGGAAAGCTGTTGCATCAGGTCTAATGCAAAAGAGGGTACATTTTTTATTCTGATATTCAAATGTTGTGCTGTAAATGTGTGTAATTTAAGATTGATAGTTCACCCAAAAATGAAAATCACCCTCATGCCATCCTTGGTGTATTTGCCTTTCTTTATTCAGCCTAGAAAACAAGGCCTGCCGGCCACAAACAGGCCCACGAAAGACTACATTTTGGCAGCTATGCCATTTTCTGAATCATGTACTGTAATTCTGTGATTATGACATGGTTAAAGTAGCCTATTCAAATCTTGTAAACAATTTTAAGCTTTAGGACCATAAAGAAACCTCCTCAGCAGTTTAGTGAAACACCCACACAATGTTTACAACCTAACAAGTTAATACTTTGTAGTCTACAATACACAGAGTGACACATTTCCAATCTAAACTCCTGTGTAATCTAACCCATGATCCGTGAACCAATGCCTGTAGGGTAATTACTCTGCTATAGAACAACACACACATTATAGGAATATTGTTTTACATACAATAGAGCCGACAAGCTTTGTCTGCACATGAAAAGAGGCTGATTCAGTTAAAAAGTGACTTTTCCTGTGAAACTAAGACTAACTGTACTATAGAAAGTTACTATGTCAGCATTTTAAGATGCAGAGCCAGTCTGTTCATGAAACGGGTAGAAAGGGATCATGGGTATAGCATGGAATGGCGCGAGGGTGGCGCTATCGAATACTTGTTTCTGCCCAGGAAAAAATTGCAGTGATTAGCAATTAGCAACATGGCCCAGCTTCCAACAATCCAAACAGTTCTCGATGGACGAAATCAGTTGCTGCCCCCAATTTTTTTTCTAATTTCGGAAGCCGTTTCACTCGTATAAAAGGAGACATTCGCTACTTTTGCTTCATGGTGACTTTAAAGTCAAAATGAAATTGAAATGAAAAACTGTAATCTTGGGGGGAATGTTGTGGTATTTTTTACAAATCCCTATAATGGGGGGGGGCTTAGCTAGGGGACCCCCCATAAGCTTTCTGATACAGTGATATTATTCATTAAACATCAGTATTTTTAAGTTTATGCCTAACCTTTAAAATATCTTAAAAATAGGCACCAGAGCAATAATTTTGGTAACCTGGGTATAAGTGAAAAAATTGACTCCGTTTTATTTAATTATTCAAAAATATGCACACCCGGGGTGTAACGGCACTCCGCTTCACGTCATGCTGCATAACCACCTGGGTGTGCATTATTTTCATATAATTCAACGGACCGTCGTCAATTAATCCTTACGTAATGTACTTTCATGTACTGAATCAGCATTCAATATATTTTCTATATATTTTTAATTTAAAATAAGAATTACTGAGCACTCCAAAATATGTGTATCCAACTGTATGGATCCCTAAAAATTTCTTTTAAGCCATAGATAGACCAACAGATAAACAGAGAGACAGATGATTGCAGAGGGGGTGTAAGTGGGCAGTTATGATTTTAGTTGTGTTGTTTGTGGGTATTAAAAATGTGCATGTATAAAATATTTTTGCATGATTTAAAATGCAAAAATAAACTACTCCACTATATCACCACGCACAGTTAACCATTGAGTTTTCATCTCTGGCGACTGTTTGCACATCTATATTTTCTTCTTTCCCTGTGGCTAAAACACAAGCTATGGTGGAGTAAAGCTGGGAGCTGCTGGTACAAACTAGAAGATGTTATACTATACAGGGTGTTCTGGGAGGTTGTTAGGGTATTGCTATGTGGTTGCTAGGGTGCTGTGACTGGTTGTTAGGTGTTAGCTTTGGCCCAAGTCAAAACTGACCTCAGAAGCTCTATGATTTTCTAGTTCTTATATTCAGTTGTTCCTTCAAAATAAGTCAAAGGTCTTCGAGGTTAAAAACACACACCTGTGTATTCGGCCAGGTAGGTCACTTTGAATGAAATACATGAATGTAAATATATGCACAGTACTATTTTTTTACAACTGCATTATAATATTTTTGCATACTTGATTTGTTAACATTCTTTCGTTGAATGTTACAATCTCTCTATTTTTGTGTAAAAATGCTTCTGCAAAGCTGCTTTGCAACAATGCACATAAAAAATGGAATGAAATTGAATAGAATATCAGTGTAAGGTAATGCATTCGTTATTGCATATTAGTTACCAGTTCCCAAATAGATTACACAGAAGTTTGTATTAAATGTTCACATGTATTAAATCCAGAAGACTCTCCAGTGGGAACGATGTAGCGTGATATTTAAAAGACATTAAATTGTCAGCATGATACAGCGACTTCATACACAGACAGTAATGACCATGATGCAGCGCAGCATCATTTCAATGCCTCAGGACCTCTGAAGCAGCGGGAGTGAACTGTGTGTGTGTATCAACTGGCGTTTCACTTATTTGGATCTTTATCGAGCTTTTGTGTGTGGAAAATTAGCCGACAAAGCTATTCATTTACTTCACATCACTGAAATAGATAGAGGCCACAGGGTGGAGATGTTTGGAAAGATGAAGGAGAGAACCGCTGCACCTGTTCAACAGCAAGTCTCTCTCTCTCTCTCTCTCTCTCTCTCTCTCTCTCTTAGGGGTTGTGTACACCAAAACTTTTAAACGCGGCTGAAAACGCCTTGAGGACGCCGAATGCCAGCTGTTTTTCAGCTGAGTGCCAGCTTTCTTCAGCTGAGCGCTTTGATAGCTGTGATACTTCAGCTGCGAGCCGGTTTGTTGCTGTGGTAATGTCCCGCCCCTCCTCCACTGTGATTGGGCGGCCGTGTGAGAACTGACATTGACGAGCGGAGCTTTTCTCCCAAAGTTGAATCTCTTTCAACTCTAGACTCTCAGCGCCGAGCGCGGAAAAACCGCCGAGCGCCGGTTTTCAGCGCGGAAAAAACCCGCTAGCTGCTGGCTTATTTGAAAAACGCAGAGCTTCCATTGGAAACAATTGAAAACATGAGCCGGCCGCGGGCGTAAAAGTTTTGGTGTACACAACCCCATAGGGTTATAGGTGTCTATAGCACAGTGATTTTCAGGTATGTTAAAGAGCACCTATGGTCTGATTCACGATTTTACATTTTCTTTGGTGTGTATTAGGTCATGTAAACGATATGCAAAAGGTACAAACCCCAAAGTAAACGATGACGTAAGTTATTGTCTCCAGCGTAAATCTCTTTTCTTGGACTACAACAAACACACGGATTGTAGGCAACAGTTTACTTCCTGGGATTGATGACGTAGTAAAGATCGACATTATCATAATTCCTCCCATTTCGACTCACAGCTTGTAAGCTAACTCCTGTTAGCATTGCATTGTGAGCGAATCTTTTAAACATGGTAGGGAGCGTCACATTTCCTGCTGACATCAGAGGTATTCAGGCCAATCACAACGTACAGATTAGCTGGCTTTTCAGATCAATGAGTTTTGTACTGTTTTATCAGTGCGTTTCAGGAAAAGAGGGATATCTGGAGGTACAAAGATGTACGGTATGTACGTTTTTTAACCATAAACCACGAAAACACGTTGTATTATACCAAATGCACAAAACAACGTTGTTTTTAGCGATGAAATAGGTGCTCTGTCTCAGTCAATGCATGAAGTTTAGCTATCTGAAAGTGATTTGCCATATAGGTCATTAAAAGACTGCTTGAACAAATGATCATAACATCAAATGTGGGAGGACCACAAATAAGAGGCTGTTTCTGTCACAGGCCCTGGCTGGCACAAATTGTGTGACCATTAAAAAGAGGTTGAACATGAAGTAAACCTTGAAACAAGGCAATGACCCGAGAAACAGAAGGTAATGAAACCGCCAAGCACTTGAGCTTTTCGTATTTCCAAAGCAAAGAACAGAAACAGGCAGCACATGAAGGTCCTGCAGTAGCAAACAATTATATTTTTATTTTTTATTTCATCCAGTCGTAAAGCTTTGCCTATTATTGATGCCTTTCTGTCTGGTGGAAAATAATTGACCTAGCCTAAGATTTGGTTTGTTTTTATGTCTTTAGGGGTGGCCTCTACCAATCTTCTACCAATTAGCAACCCCCTTAGTGACCAACCAGCACACACAAACCATTCATACTGCCTACAACCACACAGCAATGACCAACAAGGCCCTTTCTAGTCAGCAGGCATGTTTACTGGTTTAAGAGTCATCCGTCCTCTGGCCCAATCCACCATAAAAGCTCTCTCATGGGAACGGTATGGGGAGATTGTCTGATCTTCCCTGAGGATATTGTGCACCACAAGCAATAACCCTGCGATGCTGAATAAAAGGCAGTGCAGCAGGGATGTAGATTCTGCTGGGAGACACAAATGAGCGACTTATATTTGGTGCTAATAGAGGTCTATTGTCTTGCTATTTACAGATGCTTGGCTAAATCGCTGTAATGTGCATTCACTCGTGAATAGTTCAAATAATTAACTGTAAGCCATTTATGGGTCGACTTGGAAAAACTGTGGTTCTGTGGAGCTTTTAAAATGCTTTGATTTTACGCACTTCTCAGCAATTATACCTCATTACAATAACACGATCACATTTTCACGCACAACCATTTCTAGGGTTTACAAAGAATGATGTGAAAAGGGAAAAACATCCAGTATGCGGCAGTCCTGTGGGTGAAAATGCCTTGTTGATGCTAGAGGTCAGAGGAGAATGGGCCGACTGATTCAAGCTGATAGATAAGAGCAACTTTGACTGAAATAACCACTCGTTACAACCGAGGTATGCAACAAAGCATTTGTGAAGTCACAACACGCACAACCTTGAGGTGGATGGGCTACAACAGCAGAAGACCCCACCGGGTACCACTCATCTCCACTACAAATAGGAAAAAGACGCTACAATTTGCACGAGCTCACCAAAATTGGACAGTTGAAGACTGGAAAAATGTTGCCTGGTCTGATGAGTCTCGATTTCTGTTGAGACATTCAGATGGTAGAGTCAGAATTTGGCGTAAACCGAATGAGAACCATGCCTTGTTACCACTGTGCAGGCTGCTGGTGGTGGTGTAATGGTGTGGGGGATGTTTTCTTGGCACACTTTAGGCCCCTTAGTGCCAACTGGGCATTGTTTAAATGCCACAGCCTACCTGAGCATTGTTTCTGACCATGTCCATCCTTTTATGACCACCATGTACCCATCCTCTGATGTCTACTTCCAGCAGGATAATGCACCATGTCACAAAGCTTGAATAATTTCAAATTGGTTTCTTGAACATAACAATGAGTTTACTGTACTAAAATGGCTCCCACAGTCACCAAATCTCAACCCAATAGAGCATCTTTGGGATGTGGTGGAACGGGAGCTTCGTGCCTTGGATGTGCATTCCACAAATCTCCATCAACTGCAAGATGCTATCCTATCAATATGGGCCAACATTTCTAAAGAATGCTTTCAGCGCCTTGTTGAATCAATGCTACGTAGAATTAAGGCAGTTCTGAAGCCGAAGCTTTAATAATTTAGTGTTGAAAACTGTTTTGACTTTGACATCTTGGCAAATCTGTGCATGATTTGAGACATCTGTAAGTTCTACATGTACAATAATCTCAAGGAAAATTAATTGAGAACATAACAAAATCCGCACTGACCTGCCGATATCAGCCCAGATCCAGACCGGATCTGGCCTGGAGTCGTCTGCAGTCTGGGATAGTAGAGTAGGGAAAGGAAAATCCGTCTGAGCTTATGTTGTAACCACAAGGTCACAGCTCTGACCCCTAGCATGAGTGATTTCCTAATGACTCATTCATCTTCTTCACGTTCTCTAGTAAATATATCTAATAAATGTGCATTGAAAACAGAGCTTTTGCAATGCACTGCTAGATCAGAAGTTCATTGCCGTTGCTGTTTTCATTCTCTGAAAAAGTCTGAAAGTGGCACAGATGCCATCAATAAACAAACAGGACACAAATATGTATTCTCCTGCTGACGTTCTCTTGCCGTGCTTTCTTTAAAAAAGGGAAAAATAAAAGGCCGGTTGCCAGACACAGCAGACGTTCACACTCCAAATTGTGTTGTGGCTCTTTTGGTTTGCGCTAGATGTGTCAAGTGCAACCCGGATGGGATCAAATATTCATCAGTCTATGCTTGTGTCATCACAAGTCAACAAGACAACGGCGGTGAAAAAGACGCTTTGATCAGAGCCTCTCTGGAGTGCTTCCTTCTTTCTGCAACATCCTGATTGCCCGTCCACCGGGACTCAAGCGTATCGGAGAAAACCTGCGCTCTGTTCAGATTCAGACACCGTGTGGCCACACGCTCAACGCTCGAGGTGGATTTGTATTTTTATTTCGTGCATTACCTGTGCTACAATAAGACTCAATTTGGCAGAGAAGGGTTTGTTGGATCCTCACCTTCTGATTGGATGGACAGTTCACGCGCAACTTCAATATGATTGTCCAGCTCTATGCTTTTTTGATTGGTTCATAACAGTAATATATTACCGGACAATCGCTACGTCCAAAACCGCCTACTTCCATACTACATAATAAGCGAAGTAGTGCCTTTCACTTAGTATGGAAGTAGGCGGTTTCTGCGCAGCGAATGTTTATCATTAAATTCTGTGTTGGATACTTAGACTGTTAAATTGGTTGCACACACAGTTTCATGCTTGAACCGAAGTGAACTTCCGGTCAAAACTAGATCTATAGCATTGCACAGGAAGGAAAAACCAACGATCCTTATGAAAGTAATGTGGCTTGACGTCTTTATGGCGCACATGTCCAGTCACATAATGGCGGTTAAAAATTGATTCAGGTCTGAAAAGCCCATTAGAAACCTCTTTGGTCATCAGCTGCACCGCAAGTGCAGTAAACCACAGTAAAATGCTGATGTTTATTAATATCAGGCCTTTATGATGGCATTGGTGCATCAGCAAGAGAAAAGGGACACTGTTTTAATTTACTCCCTGTTTACCTTGAGCTTTTGCCTCTAGTGTTGTTTGTTTAGTGATCCATGGTGTGTTTAACCTCCCGCGTCTGTCACTGCCACGTTTGTGCTCCAACGGCCGTAAAACAAAGTGCAGAAGTTTCATTTACCCTCTAAGCACTGCAGAAGGACTTTCGCTTTGACTTTCCATAGTATTTTTTTCCTACTATAAAAAGTCAATGAACCCCATCTCTAAAGTGGACTACTCCTTTAAACTAAAACTGGGTGGCAACTTTAAAAAAAAAATGCTGAATTGGAAAGAGTTAAGCATGCTTTCAAGCATATTTGATAATTTTAACAGTTATACGATATAAATGTTAATGTGTAAATTAGATGAATGTTGATTTATGAAAATAAACACCAGAGTCTTAAATCATATGTATTTGCTTCGTCTGTGTTGGTTGGGAACTACGCTCTGTTTCAGCCACACTTGATTCTGAGGAACTACTTTGTTTGGCGGAAGAGTAATATATGTACCAATACCAACTTATTTGTGTTTTATTTGATGAAATCCTGCTATGCATATGAAGTAACCATTTTATAAAAGCAATAAGCCCCTCAAAGCAGTTGTGTTACAGTGCATACAATGCCCCTTAGCTGTTATAAAATGCACTGGTAACCCACTGCTTCTTGGGGCTTATTGCTTTAACATGAACATTTAATTAAACTCTTTGAAAATGGCACAACTGGCATCTCTGTCCCAATTGGAGCAACAAAATAACAAAAAATACACTTTTTAAAAAAGAAAAATAAATAATGTGGGGCAAAATGTCACATAAAATCAAGCTTATGATGGCAACAGTCAAAGTCTTTCAGTATGTTGTGCCAAAATGTGCAATAGTGACAATCACAGAGAAATATTTAGTAAAAAATTAATTAAATTGAAAAATAAATTGATATAAAAAATAAAGCTGTTAAACTTAAGCTTAAAATTTGATCTGTCACATAACGTTTCTTTTCAGGAAATATTTCTTTTAAAAAATCAACTTATGCACATGTGAGAGAGGACACTACGTTTTGCAGGGACAATATCACCTGCATACATATTTAAAGAAGAAATTTTTCTGGAAGGCATTAAACATATATAAATGTACAAATACATCAAAACCCTCTCCTTTCAGACAAACAAAACAGGATTTTTTTTTTCATTTTATCTATATTTTTTTACTCTGCTTATAAACTCTTAAATATAGGTATTTTTCTTTAAAAAAAGACTTTGGCTAAATCCATCTACTTTGTACATTATGTGCAGGGATACCAGAAAGGGCTGAGGCATAAAGGGAAAAGGAACCAGCCATAAAGCCACAGTAAATTCCGGTTTACATAGAGCAAACTACACAAACAGGAATTACATCTCTGCATAAACAGATGTTAATTCAGCAAAAGGAGTCATAACTATTTATACAACTTGAAGCTAAAATTATAAATACACTTATATACTTGAATAATTCATGTCAACGCAATTAACAAAAATGCAAGCTTTACAAGGGTGTAAATAGGAGCATAGATAGAAACACTATTGTAAATAGAGCCATAAAACAGCATGTATAATATAATATAAAATAAACACTAATGCACAAACTGTGAATTTGTACTTGGTTTCTATTCGGTGCCACGTTGGAAACTGTAAAATCAGCATGAAGTAAAAACGCACCCTGTTTCTTTACATTTGTGAATAGCACTCTATTCATTTGCGACTAGGCTTATTCCTCACAAAAGGATGAAAAATGAGTATGGAGGAAGGCGCATACATTTTATATGAATCAGTAGAGGGCAGTACGAGTGCACCCATGTCAGAAATAACCCAGCAAACTCACAGGAATAATGAACACATTTCATATGTAGATTTGAGGTGAGCAATGTCTTCAAAGGGGGTTGATTTCACTCCAGCCGTATAATTGAAATGACAATTACAGACACAATGAATAGACGAAACCTGTCTATAATACTGATAAGCTAAAGTAAATGAAATATCCGCCCGTTTGGAGGGAACGGCCGCTGCCTTGAGGGACGACAAGTCTGATTGCTTTATATCTAAAGCGCTTTAATCGGTCATGTCAGATACAACTGGGAATACAGATGAGTGTCAAATGTGATTGATAAACTCGTTCAATGTAAGATGGAATTAATTTACTGGTCAGAGTCATATTTTAAAAGGGTCTTTAGTCATTAGTGGGGGTTAGCAAGTCACAAATTACTATTATTACTTATACTTTGGGCTCTGATTAAATTATTAACCAAAGGTATTACACTTTGGTGTAGACATAAATGACACATCCCATGGCAGCCTTGAGATACAGATTATCACAGAGATTTGTGCGTGAGTTCTTTCAACACATTGCAACTCATACATATTTAATTCATATGAATTTGTACGATCAATTTTGTAAGTTTTTGTACGATCTGCTGTGACGTTAGTGGTTTGGGGTGGGACTACATTGCTGCAATTTGTCTAATAATCGTCAATTTTTGTATGATTCGATTTACTTTGTACGAATTCATATGAATTAGCCACACCGTATAATATCAAATTCATTCTTTTGACCTAGATCTGTAAGCAACTAGACACTTTTTCATGTCTGATAATGTCGATAGCACAACCTTGAGTATCTGTTGATACCGATCCAATAAAATTTCTATCGCCCTTTTAATCAATTAAGCTGCAAATGCTACCCAGTCTCACAAAGTTTCGTGATATAGTCACGCATTTTTTTAAAATTCCTGTTTTCGTGTGATTATCACGTATTGGTTCCTCAACTGCTTTTTCCTATTTTTAAACCATTGTCGCTTCGGTTTAGGGTTAGATTTGGTGCTTGCATTAGACAACCTGATCTCACGAAGTTCCGTGGGATAGTCACTGAATTTTTTGCTCATTATTTCCGTGGCATTCTCACGGATCTCCGCATTTTTCTGTGGCCCTGCTACGGACTGTCTTTTTACGTGGCATTCTCACGGATTGGTTACTCAACTGCTTTTTCCTATTTTCAAACCATTTTCGCTTCGGTTTAGGGTTAGATTTGGTGTTTGCATTAGTATGTCACTTTAACTATTGGTTTATACAATTTTTTCTGATGTATTATTTTATATTTTCTAAACTTTAAACAGTTGTCGCCTGGCGTTGGGGTAAGAGTTGGGTTTGGGTAGGGATGTCATTTCATGTAAATCTAACCATTGGCCAAAACACTGGTATGGTGTTCCTGATTCTCAACCTGTGAATGTTTTTCACCGCTAAAAGAAAGTTTGAGAACTTACAACAAAGCACAGATGACAACAGGTTTGCTCGACAGCCCAAGCACGAAGGTAAAGCTAATCTTGCGTTTAGTGTGACGCTCGTCACGATTCTCTCAGACCAATCAGTGATCTACAATGTCTTCGCGTTACGTTTTAGTATTAGCTCAGCTTGCTTGGAATCCCAACCGAGGTGGTACTAAAAAAAGTATCAGGTACTCAGTGGAAAAGCCCCCAAAAGTAAGCTGACCCGACCCAAACCGTGGGGTACTATGCAATGGAAAAGTGCTAATAGTCTCTACTCCTAGAGCATCTAAGAGGCATTGGTCTACAACAACTTACGGCTCATTATGAGCTTCATGGTTTTCCAGTACAGCGTGCACCTTTTCAAAATATTCTGAAGCCTCCAGAATTGATTAATATTATATTTCATATCACATCTCTTCCTTCCACTTTGAGGGCTTGCCTGCAGAGTAATGAAGGGATTATCAAAGTAATGTTATAAATCCACATTTATGGGTCTGCGAGAAGAAGAAACTGTACAATAAAGTAATCAAGCATATTCTGGCAATTGAAAGAATAACACTTTACATAATCTCTTTAAATAGACCCACAAAGACTATTTTCAATAATAACCAAATATATTAAATATACTCGTTTCATCAAATTTACATAAAACACATCCTACAATAATTAAGCATTGAACAATTGGCCCAAGGTTTTTGCTCAGGACTTATCAGATTGTGTTATGTTAATCCTCATTTCTGCAATCTGAATTTGTTCTTCTAACTTAAATTTATAGTTGTGTGCAAAGAATAAAGTTACATAACTAACATCAATGTTTAGATATATGGAACGACTGGTCGCAATGCTTTTTGTCTGGTGTGTGCCCCCTTTAGTAGAGTGGTTGCCATTCTGGGGTTCACTGCAGGATATGCTTCAAGGTGAATTATAATGGATATAGAAACAAAAAACAAAGTTTTGGACTTATCGAATGTGATCAGCTAAAGTTTTACACAGTTAAACATCCTGCCCCTGATCATTTTTTATTTGCAAACCTCATCGGTTTTCTCCCCAGCACATCAGATCGGCAGGTATGCAGCTATTCCGCCAAATTCCATTCGCTTCCCTGCCTCTCGAATCGAGCCAAACAAAGCCAGATCAATACAGATCCGCCTCAGGATGCCACCGTGTACTGCGCAGAGCATCAAACAAGCTACAAGATCGAGTGGGAGGTCTGATAGCCATCAGAACATCCAGACTCTCGCTTCATATCACTACCTGGAGCTCTTATGAATACTGGAGCTTATATCACCACACTGGACGCTCTGTATTCAGTGCCACCCTGCAACCCAGATACGCGCCTGATTAACCGAATGCAACCAAATAATACAGAGGACTCTTGGGAAAGGACGAGTGGGACACTTTGGAGGACGGAATGGATGTAGAAAATGAGAATGAAGAATGAAGTGATTGCATGCGGGGTCTTTTAAAATGAGGGACGTGGCCAAGGCTGAGGGGAATCAATTGTTACAGGCAGCCAAATAATGGGAAGAGGCTTGGTATTTTGGCTAAAATGGGCTGCAGTAGATCAAATTATGAGAACAGAAAGATTACAAATAAATTATTATTCTTCATTATAAAGACATTTTGATTCTCAAAGCTTTGTACTTTTACAGCTGAAAAGAACGACTTGATGTAGGTATTTATATGCAGGTGAAATTCCATTTTTGCCCATTACACGGTAACACTTTAAAATTAGTTAATATGAAGTGAAATTCATGTGGCTTTTCTTCAAAAAATACAATCCTATTTAAACCCCAAACAAAAATTGCTATGTTTTCAACCCACAGTGTCATGAAATTTTTTGTAGTTTCCATGGTACCCTATTGCTTTTGCAAGACTGGAACAGTCAGCTATTTGTTTCTCACCACAGATTTTGTATGTCTTTACTACTTTTTCTTAAACTATATTGCAAAGTTCCTGCAACCCTTGAAGGTAAATCAGCACACTTGGCCGACATCATTCAAACAAGACCTCGGGCAGCTTTTATTCATGTGGGTTTAAAGGATGTAAGTCCAGCTTTTACTCTTTGCACTTGACAAGAGTTTGAACAAACACTACATAGTCTTTGTGAATGATCTTACAAATGAAAGTTTTTAGCTGAAATCTGGCTTCAAAACTATTTTGTCCAACTTTTACTTTCGAATAAAGTGCTGTACCAAGCAAAGCCGCAGCCAATCAGAAAACAATTAACGCTACAAAGGCAGACTATCTGACCATAAAGTTGCATAACCAATCTCATCAGTTAGTCTCACAATTTCTGCATTTTAATCATACCTCTAAATTAGGTAGCAATCTGCATGTTAGGAAGACATAAAACGTATCTGGGCAACATGCTGTATTTCATTTTCCTTCTTAACCCTTTGGGTTCTTCGTGGATGAAAACATTCACTAAATTAAACTGCTGTAAAAATGTATGAGATTAATTTTTTTTTCAAATTATTTTGCATAAATCTGTTAATCAACCTCAGTCCTGATCAAAACTCAGTCAGTCATATTTATTTATTTAAATTACCAAATATTGTTTATTTAAATGTTTATTTTAAACTACCAAATGTTTACAAAAAATTTGTGATTTTTACTTTGTAATTTTCAAGTGCATAAATGAAGTCACTGATTTGGGAAAAAAACACACAAAATTACAGATTTTCAATAAAAATGAGAAATATTTTACCTTTTTTAGTCTTGGGCATGTCAAAGATTAGTAAAAATATTTGCGCCACATGGTGATTAATGGTGCCATATGGTGATCAACAGTAAAAATTTGACCTTTTCGCAAATGGAAAATCCTCCAACAATCAAAAATGCACGATTATATGATGTCATGGCTTTGCAATCAAAACATTTCATTATAATGGAAGTCAATGGGGCAAATTCAGTTTAATAAAATCTGATTCTGCACAAAAAATTTAAATGCATCAAAGTCTTTGACATGCCCAAGACTGTGAAAAATCCAGTCCACAATCACTTTTGATATTGAAAGTCATTTTGTGCATTTTTTCCCCAAATCAGTGACATCACTTACGAACTTTTGTGGCAATTAAAAGAGTTAAAATCTGGATTTTTTTGTAAATATTTGTTAGTTTTGATAGTACTGAGGGTGATTACCAAATTTATGCAAAAAAAATCACAAAAAAAATCATCTGATACTGAACTGTTTAATTTAGTGGATGTTTTCATCCACGAGCAACCCAAAATGGTAATAAATTTGCCCTACGTGTAGGCTACTGTTGAGTTTTTGCCAAATTTCAAAGCATTTTCCCAAAATATGTGTCAATATAAGATTTGTCACCAAATATCATTCCAATTTCTGAAACACAGAGAAAGTTGTGACCAAATAAAGACTAAAAAACCCTCACAGTAGATGAAAACATCCTCAACAACCCATAAGGGTTAATCCTCCCCTTTGGCCAACATTGTAGCTGCAATGACAAGAATATCATTAAATAGCAACTAAAATCACTCTTTTCTCTTTTAATCATTTATGTACTTCTGATAAACAAATACTGTAAAGGTGAAAAGTTGTAGCCAAAATGAAAACAGATGTACAACTCCCATTTGCAATTAAATCATCATCTTTTGTTGTGCGAGAAAATGAAAATGTTTGGGTCATTTTTAACTTTTGTCAGAAAAACGCATCACTACAAAACCTAGAATAAATCCTTTCAATATTGACTCTCTTTGAGACTTGAAGCAATAAATGTAGAGTCAAAGCTTTCATTCACTTATGAGACAAAATGACAAACGGAAACCTTCTGCTCTTTTACAAAATTTCTCATCAAGGAACTTTAAGCAAACACAAGTCGATTTCAAAAGCGAACATGTCGGGTTGTGATGAATAAAAACAATAACATCTTCAAACAATGCTACTTTTTGTACATTCCCTTAGAATAAAAACCCAGTGGGTTGGTATTATGAAAGTGTGCAGAGCCAGGCCCCCGAAGCATTCGCAGGTTGTCAAATAATGCATGTGTGAGAAAGCAATAAATCACACCCATCTGGTAATTTTCTCTACGCCAGCGACTTGCGACACAGATCAAAGGAAGAGCTTTTGTTTCTACTCATTAGCCGATGCTTTGTAGTGTACTTTTTCTCAAACAGCATCTTGTCACGTGGGCATGTGGCCATACTTTTGTTGGTAAATACTAGTGTACCGAGTGTCACCTCTTGCGTGTTGCCTGGAAATGAACATCTCGACACAATGTCACCTCCGCCTTTCATCTCGTCACTTTAATCTTCCTCTTATTACCTCTTCAAACAGTTGCTTTGCAAGACTCTAACATGGCAAAGCAAATTTGCCAATTTTCATCTATAAGTAATTTCATCCTTCACATTCGTATTATCGTGAAGGAGAGGTTCGGATCTTTGGGACCAAAAGTCTCTCAGTCATGCTTTTCTTTGATCTGGTCTTCTCTTACAGCACCATCGTACCAATGAAGGTAAAAGTTCACTGGCATTTTCGCTTCGGTTTAGGGGTAGATTTGGTGTTTGCGCAACACATCCTCATCCCATGGCGTCAATATTTGACGCCACTTGACCATGCGTCAATATGTTACGCGGAGGGTATACCCTTCGCGTCATTTTTTGACGAACTGGGGACTTCAATACTATTAGGTACGCGAAATTAAACAGTTGTCGCCTGACATTGGGGTTAGGGATAGGTTTGGGTAGGGATGTCATTATGTAAATCTAACCCTAAACCGACGCGAAAATGGTAAGAAAATGGTACGAAAATAGGAAAGAGAATGCAACGGACTCAATAGTATTGAAGTCCCCAGTTCGTCAAAAAATGACGCGAAGGGTATACCCTCCGCGTAACATATTGACGCATGGTCAAGTGGCGTCAAATATTGACGCCATGGGGTGAGGATGGGCTGGTTTGCGTTAGTATGTCACTTTAACTATTGGTTTATACTATTTTTTCTGATTTATACTTTTATATTTTCTAAACTTTAAACAATTGTCGCCTGGCGTTGGGGTTAGAGTTGGGTTTTGGTAAGAATGTAATTTCATGTAAATCTAACCCTAAACCGAAGCGACAGTGGTAAGAAAATAGGACATAACAGTTGAGTAACCAATCCGTGAGAATGCCACGGAAAAAGACAGTCTGTAGCAGGGCCACGGAAAAATGCGGAGATCCGTGAGAATGCTACGGAAAAATTAGCAAAAAATTTGCAAATAATAAATGTCAGTTTTAATGTTTAACTTACAGTGCATTAAAAGGCAAGGTATACATTTTTAATACCATGTGTGTTCACTGGAATCAAATCCCTGGGATCAAATTTGAGCTACTAATGCAATGCTCTACCAGTAAGCTACACGAACAGTATTTTCAATACAAATTTTGTATTAAGTCAAGATATTAAATTATTTTATAATAATATTAAAACATTATAATATTACATTATAATATATATGATATTAAGAGATATAAAGTAAGATATATATCTTTAAAAAATATTAAGATATTATAATTTATATATAAAATGTGCCTTATAATCTATCTATCAAATATATTTGGATATATTTTTACGCTATTAGGTTCACTGCAAAAAAATTATTTTCTTACTTAGTATTTTTGTCTTGTTTTCAGTAAAAATATAATGAAGTTTTAATGAGCAAAATGACCTAAACAAGCAAATTTGTACTTAAAACAAGCAAAACTAAATCTGCCAATGGAATAAGAAAACAAAATCTTGAAATAAGTTTACTTTTTCATCAACACTTCTTATTCCATTGGCAGATTTTTTTCAAAAATTTTACAAGACAAAAATACTAAGAATTTTTTTTTTCGAAAATAATTTTTTGCAGTGTAGTATTTTTGTCTTTTTTCAGTAAAAATATCTAAAAATTCTTAAATTAAGATGTATTTTTTGATGAGCAAAATGACCTAAGAAAATAAGTCTAGTTTTTAGACCAAAAATATCAACTTTAAGTGATTTTGTGCATAAAACAACCAAAAATCAAGTTTTTTTTTTGCTTACCCCATTGGGATATTTTTTTTTGCTTATTTTATGCACAAAATCCCTTAAATGTTAAATGAAAAAAAAATGTCTATATTTGTCTTGTTTTCAGTAAAAATATCTAAATTTAAAATCTTTTAATTTAAATGTAATCTAAATTTAAGAAAATTTTGCTTACCCTATTGTCAGATTTTTTTTTAGCTTGTTTTATGATGCAAATCACTGAAGTTGGACATTTTTGGTCTAAAAACTAGACTTATTTTCTTGGGTTGTTTTGCTCAACAAGAAAAGCATCTTAATTTAAGAATTTTTTGATATTTTTACTGAAAACAAGACAAAAATACTAAGATTTTTTTTCTAGAAAATAATTTTTTGCAGTGTAAGTAAGAAAGTCATTTTTTGCAGTGTTTCTTCTTATTTTCCAATTTTATGATCATTTAGTTATATTATTGTTTTCCTTGTTTGAGCACGTTTCCTCAAACAAATATATTGAGACCAATACTTATAACGAAATGGGCTAAGAAATAAAAAAAATCTTACTTCAGCATGTATTCTCTAAAAACAAATCTTGTTATCTTACATATATCTAAAAGAATTTAAATGGGATATTGGAAAGTTAGACAATGTAAAAAGCCACTGTATAATAACAGCAAACGTACAACCTGCTGCTTTTGGTTAGTATCTTTGCTCCAAGAAGTCTTGTTTATCATTCGTATCAAGTTTGTCCTGAGTCCAACATTTCTATACATAAATCCAATAAAACTGTCATGGTTAATCAATCCTCTCGCATTAAACCTCATATTGTCTGGACAAAATCTTCAGGAAGCTACAATATCAAGTGACATAAAAATCTGGACTATTCCACTGCAGAATTTATGAATCTAAGGATTTATGGTCCAGAAAGACCAAAATAAGGAGTTCTGCTATTGCCCATCTCATGAGGATTAATCCCTTTGTGATTACATATCCATGAAATTTCCTCCATCAATCATTCCTTCACCTGGACATTGCGGACAGCGGGATATTGGCTCGTTCTTAACTTAACCACCTTACATTTGTTACCGTCACATTGTTAATCACATTATAACGCCGATAGAGAGTTCCTCTGAACTGCCCAAATCGAATTGTCTCTAAGTGAATGGAGACCGACTGTAAACACACCATGTGATTCATTGTGTGTGGTGCTCTAGATGCATTTGGAAAGAAAAAACAATGTTGAAATGCATTCAGATTATGCAAATGAGCAAAACAGAACAGCAAAACCTCCTTCACCCACCTTATACCGTACATGAACCTAATATCTTGAACTTCAGCCAAGAACCAGCATGCAAATATTAATCCACGCCCCCACACAAACACGCCATAGATGGCTGATGTCACATCTATAGTGTTGAACTTTTGTAGGCTTTGCTTTACACGGCTTTATTGATTTCCTACAAACTCGCTCAAGGCAAGAGATCCTGCATGCATAAAAATCAGCTCTTCTTAACAGTTGGTGTCAAAGTTATCCGCTTGATATCTACCAGGGCCTGTTAAATGCAAGATCACAACATAGAGCGCTTCATGCATTTTGAAGTATGCTGGACATATTGAATACAGCTATACGCTAAGAGTTATGAATGGTGTGATGTTGGAATGCTGATAAAATAAAGCAATTAATGAAGGACAAGAAACCAAAAATTTTGGAATCAAAAAATCCCATGTGTTAAAAAGAAAAGTGAAGGCCTTTTAATTGAAATCCATAAATATCGCTTGCTGTTAAAGAGTAATGAAAAGCAATAAAGAACGAATCTCATGACGATGCATGAATAATTCATATAAAACATAAATTAGAAATAACCCACTCATTAAAAAATAAGTTCAGGAATTTCAACACAGCGGAAACACAACACACTTTCAAGTATAGCTGAACTATTCACCTTTTAAAAGAAGGTTCAAGTTTGACAAAAACTTCCCTACACAATCCATAAAGTTCCCATTATCAATACAAGACCCAATCAGTAAACAAGATCCCAGAACTAGTGCCCCACATGTTGAAAGGTTCACACCCCATCCCAAAATCCAGTGTTAAGTGGTGCATTACACAATACCCTTGATTCTGCGTCTGATGACCCCCATCCGGCACTTGAGCGAAACGGAAAACATATCCTCCTCCAGCCGCCTCTTCTCCTCTCCGGTGAAGGGAAAAAAAGAGAGGGAGAGGGGAGAAAATAGCTCCGAAGCACTGTGGAAGTAGTCACATGGCACTCTCAGGAGCAATCCGACGCTCCACAAAGGCAGGGAGACGAAAGAAGGAACGGCAATTGCTCATTCTCTACCTCTCTAAGATGTTACATCCCCAACCTGGCTGAGGAAAGTTGTGGCGCTCCGAGGCGAGGCGGCTTCTGTCAGAATGACAGAGCGAGAGAGAGAGGGAAAGAAAAAGCCAGCGAACACCTCAGCATCTCCTTGTCATGTCTTTGGATCGGTACAAGAACGGTAATCAATATTTATAACTACTCATCTTCTTCGACATCTGCAGTTCGTTTCAACAAAGCTACTGGTTCTTTGTCATTTCTTCGGTCTTGATCACTCATTTTCCACTTCTGTCTTTCTCTTTCTCAGCTTGCACATGCATAGCCGGAAGCACAGAAAAGCATTTGGGAATTGGAATAGAATTACTCTCCCTTCCCATATCGGAAAATCCGCTTGGAGGACGATGTAATTAATCACGGCAGCTCGGAGTTGATCGCGCTCTGTAATAAAGCGCTTGTTAGCGGATGATCGCAATACACCACACAATTCATCAACTTCAGAAGTCTCCGAATAAGTGAAGAACTACAGTCTGGATGTATAGGATAGGAAAAGGCATGACTTTGCATGTAATATACGCAGGCACAAATATACTGCTGCAAAGCAACATGGCAGTATTTCTGCGTGCATACTAATAGCTTTAAAAAATGTTATGCACTTTAATCATGATTTAGGGAAGTCCCCTGGGCTCTGTACTTGGCCCAATTAAATTCTGTAGCATGATAAGTGAGCTTTGGGATTATACGCAGAACATACATTATGAAAGGCAACTTTAATGTAATAAAGACGAGATGAAAAATGTACAAATAAACCAATATGATTTCATCTAACATGTTTGCATTATCTCACGATTAGTCCTGTTATAAAAATGAATATCTAATGCATAATCAAGCAAAACAGACAAATGAATTCCAGTCAAGATATCTTTAATAAAATCATCTCATCAAGATTGGATGCACATTTTTAATTCCGAAGTATAATTGATGTTCACAGGCTTGCATCTCTGGGATGTTGTGAATCAAGAAGATGTAAAGGGTAGATGGCGGCAAATATTATCTGAATTATCCTCCGTGGAGATAGAGTGCATCTTAATGATATGCATTACATTCATCAAAAGCCTTTGAAGTACCACGATTGTCGAGAGATTAACATCCTCAACTACTGTATGCAAATTCATTGACTAAAAAGGAAGCTAAAGTTCACAGACCATCAGAATGCATACAGTAAGTCAATGTATGGGACTATTGTACTGTAAGTGAGACAAAGATGCATGGCCAATCCATTAACCATTGGCCATTTGAAATGGACTTCCATTATACAGTAGTTTCAAGCCAAGGATGGCCACATCCATTACTTTCATAGTAAATGCCACATTATCAACAACACCGCATTTCCTCTGGTCCATTTACGTTCTTCTACAAGTTTAAAACATGTTTCCTTAAAAACCAGAGATATAGATATTTGACCGATATCTTTGTAAGAAAATGGTCGGCCAAAGGTCAGGTCAAGTGCATACTTTATGCGCATGTTTTGTCAAAAACAAACCTTATAAGGTATCAAGCAACCCAGTCTCACCCCATGTCGTCAATATTTGACAACACTTGACCATTCGTCAATATGTGACGCGGAGGGTATACCTTTCGCGTCATTTTTTGACGAACTGGGGACTTCAATACTATTACGTCCGTTGCATTCTCTTCTCCTATTTTCTTACCAATTTCGCGTCGGTTTAGGGTTAGATTTACATAATGACATCCCTACCCAAACCTAACTCTAACCCCAACGCCAGGTGACAACTGTTTCATTTCGCGTACACTGTTTAATTTCGCGTACACTGTTTAATTTTGCGTAATCTAACCCTTAACCGATGCGAAAATGGTAAGAAAATAGGAGAAGAGAATGCAACGGACGTAATAGTATTGAAGTCCTCAGTTCGTCAAAAAATTACGCGAAAGGTATACCCTCCGCGTCACATATTGACGAATGGTCAAGTGTCGCCAAATATTGACGACATGGGGTGAGACTGTGTTATATCAAGAAAGTTACCTTTAAAGGTGCAGTGTGTAAATTTTGGCGGCATCTAGTGGTGAGGTTGTGAATTGCAACCAACAGCTCAGTCCACTGCTCACCCCTCGCTTTTGAAACGCATAGAGAAGCTACGGTAGCCACCACTGGACAAACAGGTCATTGTCGGAGAAAACTTAGTAATAAAAGTTTGTCCGTTAAGGGCTTCTGTAGAAACATGGCGGCACAAAATGGCAACTTCCATGTAAGGGGGACCCTCGATGTATGTAGATAAAAAAACATCTCATTATAAGGTAATAAACACAAAATGGTTCATTATGAAAGGTCTTTAAACACCTCTCATAATATAGTTTTGTATATTATTTGCATTTCTGTCAAGAGATCCTTCTAAAAATTACACACTGCACCTTTACATAAATTGGTTTGTGATTTTTTTATATAGGTATTTTCGTTTGTAAAGTTTTAAATATATTTTTCTTACAAAATCGCATTGATTTCCCTCAGAGGGTGTTTATTAACCCACTGGAGCCATGTTTATTAATTTGTGAAGGATGAATGCACATTTTTGGGGCTTCAAAGTTGTCATTTAAAAGCTTAGAAGAGCCAGGACGTTTACTAAAATAACTGAAATTGTCTTTGTCTGAAAGATGATGGACATATGTATCTCCGATGGCTTGAGGGTGATTAAATCATAGGGGGTGATTTACATTTTTCCCTGAAATATTGCTTTAAGGGTCCTACAGCACCCCTAGTGGTTACAAAAAAAAAACTATCTTTTAATTCATGAAACTGAGCTTGCAAAAACTGCCCACTGCCGACATAAAATACACTTTGTAGTAAACGTCAAAACCACACAGCTTCAGGATTAAAGGCAGAGTGTCGTTTTGTAAGAGAAATGTGTAATTTTTGTTAGCCATGAAAGCATAGTGTAGTATCAATATACCCACTTCTCTTATACATTAATAAAAAGATGGTCCCATTTTATAGCTTCTTTAAAAAGATGACAAGTTATGTAATGCAGTTCTTCAGTTCATAATTAATTTTCCTTGCATTATCCATTTAGCGTAAAACTTGACAAACAACAGAACTGATGTACCATGTAAATTCTTTAAATAATTACTTGACAAATAATTAATTCACAGAAAAGAAACGGTGACACGTTACCAACTGTGTTTATCTTGCACTGTGTCAGGCAATTCATCACAAAATCTGTATGCACAGATATTCAAAAGACTTTAAGGAAACAAAATGGCTGCCGTATTAAGTCTATTACATTTACAACATAACGTTTTTACTTTACAAAATATAGTTTCATGCCAAAACAATGCGTACTCTCATATCCATTTAATAGAGATGAGAATCATGAGGAATTTTGGAAAAGGGAGTCGGGCCAAAAGACACTTGTAGCCAATCAGCAGTAAGGGGCGTGTCTACTAAACGACATTGTTGCCTGGGTTGCATATGTGAGGGGTGGGTCTATCAAAAGAAGGTCCAGATTTTATTGGGGTAGGGGCATGTTTGGTGATTTAAAATATCATCATTGGTTTTCAGAGATCATGGATGGACCCTGCTTTTAACTATTTAATTTTTGGTTCCTTTCATACATTAAAGTTGCAATGTGTTTTAGCGGCACGTGGTGGTGAGGCATATTGTCACAATATTTGAGGTAAATAAAGGGTCAATGACGTGATGTTAATTATTTTGTGTCCGTATGGTTCAATTAAATGTGAAAGGGTTAAAAATTGCAGATTACATGCATATATTCTCTTTTTTGAGGACCAAGTCTAAATTTTTTAAATTATTTAAGAAAATATAAATATGTTTATAAATAAGGTGGAATAAAATATAATTATTTAATGTAATATGATTTTTACATACATTTTTACATCATTTGTCGAAGATTATGTTTTCGGAATATGTCCTGAAAAATATTACAAAAATGCATTAAAATTTACATTTAGAAATAACTAATTAAATTATATTTTAAAATGATTTTTGTATGATTACACTTACATGCCAATTAAGATAGATAAAATATTTAATATTTCTCATTCTTTGACGCAATTGCCGGTACACCATTTGACATTTTCATTAACTTTCATAAAAATGGTGCAAATGTAATTTTTATTGTATAAAATCAACATAAATAAACTATGTGCATTGAATTATACCTGATGCATGCTATTTAAACAAGTTTTTTCTTAACTTGCCAAACAATTTTTGTCACTGACCCATATAATGACCTGATATTATTTATTTTGAAAATAAACATATTGTTTTTACGTAAAACCTTTTTGAATAAAGTTTTAAATGCAACATAAAAAACATTTGACATTTGAAAACATTATGCAGTAGCTGTTCCTAGTATATAGCTCTTAGTAGTCTCCCTACCAACTATTTAAAATCTTATATAATTACTTGGCAAAGAGATATTTCAGAGGATTTAATGTGATATATTTCATCATTAACTGTGTCAGGTATTGCGTCACATTTATATTCACGACATGAAGCACTACCCAGGTGATAAACGTGTTTCTTTCCTTAGCTTTCCATGCTGGAGCTTTTTCATTAAACTTTCAAAAGAAAGTTCAGCAAAAAAAAAAAAAAAAAATCAAAAAACTTTTTCATTAGATACCACAGCTTTACAGGTTTCACTGCATCCGACTCTCTACAATCTGTAGCACAACCATTTCCCATTTACAATAGAAAGAATTGAGCTTTTTCTTCTTTTACTCAAAGAAATGCAAAGGAAATGCAGCTTCATTTTGATCTCCAGGCTTGCTGGGTGATTTACTCGTAAAGTCTGCTTGAAATGCATTCTTACCGCCCACCCCAATAAAAGAAAAAAGACCAAAAACTAGGCCGTTTCCAGAATAGCATTCTTTTCTGTGCCATGTAATACAGTTGCCAAACAGAAAATGAATGAGCCACTATTAAAAGACATGTTTGCCTCTCTGTTGTATCTTTCTCTCTTTAACCTTTCTTTACCTTTTCAATTTCTGTATGCTATTTCTGCTCTATTTTCCCACATTTTTACACTAACATCAAAGGGTCATGTTTTACACGGTAACTGAAAACAGTTTAATAGTCTCCCAAATGCTGCATCTTTCTGGTAATGAGAATGTCTGTTTAACTTGTGTTACTGCAGTAGGTTTAGTTGTGTGCTGCTACTGTATGTTTTCTGTCACAACGCTGAGACTATCGACTGTCACATCTAATGGAGAAAGTCTGTTGGCTAATGACACGACCAAGCCGAGGCCGATGTCAGTGATGCCCTGAAAGACTTCTTGATATTGATCCATGATTGGCTGAGGGTGATCTTGAGGGACGTTGGATCTTTTCAAAGTTTATTTTCAGCATGGTGGCGTGAACTGGGAAAAAACACTTTCAGGGAAAATTACAGAAGCTTTTTGACTAATCCAATTTGCTGAATAACATTCATTTACTCTGTGCCAGTTTCATAGCTCATAAGAAACAAAAATCACGGATGAGGTCTCTAATTTCCTAATTTATTTCTATATAGTCTATTATATTAATGCTAATGGAAACTTTTTTTGCATTACGCTCCTTGCTCATGGGATTTAACTTTGTGTCATAAAAATGTTCTGCCTGAGTGCAGAAAGCGCATTTGAGGCAAATAGCGTGTGTTTGCGGCAATCGCGCCGCCCAATTCGCACCATTCCCACCTTAATTTGCATCTGTTTGCTTTTGACTATTGCATATTTGTATTGCAAAGCGTGTATTTGCGTCACATCCCTCGCTTAATGTTACTCGCTAAATTTAACGTTGGGTCAAGCACGACAGATGTGTTTGAGGCGAATAGCGCATGATCGCGGCAATCACGCTGCCCAATTCGCATCATTCGCATCGCCCCATGTGAATACCCCTCTATTTGCGTCTTTGCTTTAAATTTTGAATTTAATCTACTCATGCAAATAGTTAAAATTTGCTTTTGGTGTGTACACAGCATTATGCTAAGCATGTATTCGTGTCACGTTCCACGCTCAATATTACTCGCTAAATTTAACGTTGGGTCAAGCACGGAAGATGTGTTTGAGGCGAATAGCGCGTGATCGCGGCAATCTCGCTGCCCAAGTCGCAACATTTGCATCAGCCAACTTGAATACCAATCTATTTGTGTCTTTGCTTTAAATTTTGAATGTAATCTATTCAAGCGGAGTTAAATTTACTTCTGGTGTGTACACGACATAATGATGCGTACACACCAAACACAAAGCATGTATTTGTGACACGTTCCTCGCTCAATATTACTCGCTAAATTTAACGTTGGGTCAAGCACAAAAGATGTGTTTGAAGTGAATAGCACGTGATCGCAGCAATCGCGTTGCCCAATTCGCGTCATTCGCATCGCCCAAGGGGAATACCCATCTATTTGCGTCTTTGCTTTACATTTTTTATTTAATCTACTCATGCAAATAGTTAAATTCGCTTCTCGTGTGTACACAGCATAATGCTGCGTACATACCAAACGCAAAGCATGTATTCACGTCACGATCCTAGTTCAATATTTCTCGCAAAATTTAACGTTGGATCAAGCACAAAAGATTTGTTTGAGCTGAAAAGCGCTTGATCGCGGCAATCGCGTTGCCCAATTCTAGTCATTCGCATCGCCCCACATGCATACCCATCTTTTTGTATCTTTGCTTTAAATTTTGAATGTAATCTATTCACGCAAATAGTTAAATTCGCTTCCGGTGTGTACATGGCACAATGCTGCGTACACACCAAACGCAAAGCGTGTATTCGTATCACGTTTTTCGCTCATTATTACTCGCTAAATTGAACGTTCAGTCAAGCACGAAAGATTTATTTGAGGCAATAGCACAGAATTGTGGCAATCGCGTTGCCTAATTTGCGTCATTCGCATTGCCCCACATGAATACCCATCGATTTGCGTCTTTGCTTTAAATTTTGAATGTAATCTATTCACGCAAATAGTTAAATTCGCTTCTGGTGTGTACACGACATAACGCTGCGTATACACCAAATGCAAAGCGTGTATTCGCGGCACGTTCCTCGTTCAATATTTCTCGCAAAATTTTACGTTGGGTCAAGCACAAAAGATTTGTTTGAGGTGAATATCGCTTGTTTGCGGCAATCGCGTTGCCCAATTCGCGACATTCGCATCAGCCAACGTGAAACCAATCTATTTGCATCTTTGCGTTACATTTTGAACATAATCTACTCACGCAAATAGTTAAATTCACTTCTGGTGTGTACAAAGCATAATCCTGCGTACACACCAAACGCAAAGCGTGTATTCACATCATGGTCCTCGCTCTATATTACTCACTCACGGAAGATGTGTTTGAGGCAATAGCACTTGATCAAGGCAATCGGGATACCCAATTCACGTTATTTGCATCGCCCCACATGAATACCCATCTATTTGCGTCTTTTCTTTAAATTTTGAATGTAATCTACTCACGCAAATAGTTAAATTTGCTTCTTCATACTGCTGCGTACACACCAAACGCAAAGCGTGTATTTGCGTTGTGTTCTATGCTCAGTATTACTTGCTCTTACGGTGGATCAGGCAAATTTTTGTCTTGATTCGAATTGCAAAAGAATTGTTTGTTCACGGTAATTAGGCCACACAATTCTTGTTATTCACTTGTTTTTTGACTCCACTTTTCATTTATTCACACACACATAAGTTTGGATTCCAAACCGCGCACTTTTGGACCTCATCCTTAGTTCCGCACTCAGCCCTTGAGGTCCTTTGCAAATCCTTACACTGTGATGATGCAATGCTACAAAGATTGGGGGGCAGTCTGCTGTGAAGTCCACATCATTATGTGCCTATAGCTAAAGGTCACTCATGACCCCCGTTCTGAATCCCCAAAACACAAACAGGACACCCTGCCGAGTTATGGATTAAAGATGATGTTTGTCATGTGCTGCAACCTCCAAATATCTCTTGATTTGACTCACAGCCTGGTGCTGCGCTTACATTTCTTCCAACTCTTATAATCATTGCTCCATAAGCTGTGATCAGACATCATAACCTGACGCAACACCATGCAAGAGCAATTAAACGCCAATGTGTTGCTTCTCCACAACTTACCATCAGGAAATCCGAAAATGTTTGATACCCGAAGAACTGCAGTCATTCACAACTGTATGCGATGCATCCAGAAGAACATCAGAGAAACAAGAAAACCAAAGGAAAAAAGATGAGAAGACAGGAAAAGCAAGGTCTGACATCACATTCAAACCTCTGAGGTCATCTGGTTTTCAGAATGCCTGACAAGTGTTGAACATCAGTGTGATAGATCTGTCACACTGTACAAGAGCTAAATGGCTGTTATGGGGCACTGGTTGTTTTATCTGAGCCTCTGGATACGTTTGCAACGCCACCCTATTAAAGCACTGTGCCTCTGGGCTTCATATCACAAAAAGAAAATGGAAATGTATTAAACTGGCACTTTGATGAACGTGAAGACTAAATGTAGACAGCAAAAAATGCATTTGGCTGACGCTCCCTTAGTATGCGTGTTCCCTGGAATCGAACCCATGACATTTGCGCTGCTGACGCAATGCTCTACCAATTGAGCTACCTAACATAAAAAAAATATTTGAGGAGAAAAAGTTGGAAGTCTGTTTATCCCAACGCAACAGCAATATTGTTGATGTTTATCTAGAGAATAAAGATGTTTGAGGCACGCAGCCATGTCAAAGGAGACTTCAGCATGGCACATAAAAGCTTTAAGCAATGCAAATATCAAAATGAGTTGAGCAACTTTGAGATCACAAGAAATATGACACAGCTGCTGTAGCTGAAGAAACATAATACAAGTGTTCAGATGCAAACTTTTTAAATTCAAGACAATGCAGAGCTATCAAATGCAGCAGTTTAAGACCATCAGGGTCCCGTCAGAAGTTAGGACGGAGCCCCAGAGCCATAATATGGGTGGGGTTTGGTGCAGGGGTGGGCTTTCAAATATATTTAATGTTAACAAAATGCGTCACTGGTAAGGTTATGAAAGGAAGAGATCGCAAGGGTCAATGGCTGTTTCTTAATTCCAAGAACGCAAAGAACGGACTTGTGTTCTCGTGGAGACTGGTCTTGCCAGGCGACCTGGGAAGAACAAACTCAGAAGGTCGCGAGAACACAGAACGCACCTGTGAGAATTGAGATTGAGTCACGCTACCTCCCCAGATTTCAGCGCGCAAGTCTGCACTCGATGCATCCTCGATATCATGAACTCATCCTGGTATTTTCATCCGTCCTCTGTACTTGCGTTCTTGAGAATTGGAATTGAACTTTGACTTTTAATGATGACGTAGAGCGAGGACACAAGGACGCAAGATCGCTGAAGAACGCATATTGAGAAACAGCCGACATGTCCGCAGTACTCCCGCCTCCCAGTAAAAAGAGCCAATCGCCAACCTTTACAGGGAACATATGTTTAAGTGCTATAATTGGACCCCAATGCTTCTATCGACCTGTGATTTATTTGACATCTTAAAAAAGTCTTGTGAAATGTCCCCTTTAAAGAATGGCATGCTCTGGGAATGGGACTGCTCATGCACAGAATCAACAGGTCTTCATATAACAAGACCTGGAGTCGTTGCGACTTCCATAACTTTTTGGCTGTGGATCAGATATCGTACTGAGGTGTGTTTCCAAAACAGCATTGTTAGCTAACTATGGTCGTTGTTATCATTGAACTTCATTGGTAACAACAGAACTTGCGACCATAGTTGCTTTTTGGAAAACGCACGCCTGATTAATCATGATTTGATTCAAGAATTAAAACTCTTTAATGAAGACCAAAAAACATGCATATGAATAGTGTAAAAGCAAATGAAACACTATACAAGAGACTGCTGCTGGTCGATATTGTACTTTATCATACTGTTTTCATTGTTGTGTACTGTAGTAAGACTTTTGTTCACAATTTCCACAGATACCCTGCAGATTTCTGAGTGTTTTAGAGGCTGATATCATGTCTTAAAGAGATGAAAAACTCTCTTAAATCAGCCTGATCGGGTTTTGAGACCAGCTGAGACCATCACACCATCTTAAACTGGTTTGTGATGCGTGGTACAGCATGCTAACTGGTGAATGAAACCAACGTTCACTTTGAGAAAATCTGAAAAGTTCAGTAGCTGTGAACATAAGAAATCTACATCAAGAGCTTTGGACACCGCCGGCCTACGTGGGAGAACGATAGAAAACAAGCCATTAAACTGAAGAAACCGTGAGAAACTACAATACATGTGGCACAACTCCAACGCAGCCCACACAAAGCTCAAGAAACAATCAACGTGCCTGCAGCGTACGTATGGTGGCGGTTGGTATCATGCAGTGAGTCTTTCATGACTGGGATTTGGGCGAAATATAGGGAAATACTGCAAGTTTCAAAGAGAAGGCTGAGAATTTGGAAAATGCAGATTCACACTGAGTACTGCTGGAGCCATGAGACAGAGATAGATCCTTTTATATCTCTTTTGATCTTAATCAGTGGATATAAAGATAATTATAAAGATAATTTCTAGATTTATCTATCGTGTAGGAGACGAGGTCATGCAGTCGCTCCAAGAACAGAACGCAGAATAATGAATCAATTCAATCGTCTTTCACAATCTCAAACCGCAGGAAACGTAATTAACCAAAACTGCTACACAACAAACCACTTTCATGTCGCTTTGAATGCAGTCCTGTGTGATTGTGTTTCAATCTTACACTTCTTTCAGGTATTAAGAAAGAGATGATGGAAGCTTTTATTTTTGCAGTCAAAGTCATCTCGCACTTCCTTGCTTTTATCGCTCTGGGAATGAGCTGTAAGTGTAGGTAGCTGCTTTCTGATAAACAGAAAACTTTGAAGATATGTGCTGATTTTTAAGGGAGTAAAAATTGGTCATAAAATGCTTTGTTGTATTTTGCTTTGTCAAAAATGAAAACCACTAATGGGAGAACACTCTTAGTTTTTGTGATTTTCGAACATATAGACACAGTATTTACATCTTTGGGGGAATTCAACCTATTTAAAGTTAGTCTATCCACATTAGGATGAGATTGAAGAAAGTTAACAAGATTTAACACTTCAGGATATCATAGTTTTTTTTTTATCACAACATCCTAATTATGTGAACAAATTAAATTTCCGATAAAATAAAATCACCATTTTTCAATATTTTACTATGTCCTGTTTGTACCTTTAAATTCTGTAATTAAGAAAGAAATATACACTGCAAAAAATGATTTTCAAGAAAAAAAAATGTCTATATTTGTCTTGTTTTCAGTAAAAATATCTAAATGTAAGTGATTTTGTGCATCATAAAACAAGCAAAAAAATCTGCCAATGGGGTAAGCACAAATTTTGGAAATTTTTCTTAAACGCTAAATTCAAGAACAATTTGCTTACCCCATTGGCAGATTTTTTTAGCTTGTTTTATGATGCACAAAATCACCTAAATTTGACATTTTTGGTGTAAAAACTAGACTTATTTTCTTGGGTCGTTTTGCTCATCAAGAAAAAGCATCATAATTTAAGACTTTTTAGATATTTTTACTTAAAACAATACAAAAATACTAATAATTTTTTTTCTTGAAAATAATTTTTTGCAGTGTACAGTAGTTGCATTATTTAAATTTTAGTAAATGTCACTGCTTTTCCAAGCTTGTAACAGGGGGATAAGGGAACAACTTCTGACTTTTGAAGCCCAAAAAAGTTCATCCATTAATCACAGATGTAATCCACACGGCTTCAAGGGGTTAATAAAGGTCGTTTGCGGGTAAATTTTGTAAAAAAAATCCATATTTTAAACTTTATGAACAATATTAATATGGATGTAAATTGGACAGTTAATTACGATTCGATTCAATATTGATTTTCTCTGCCAAATGTGCGATAATTTTTGCCGATACATCAAACATTTCTTCAATGAAGTGCAGTTATTTAAGCAGTTACATTTTTACTTACAAACGCAACCACAATATGTTCTTATCTCAACTTAGATGAATTAATACATACCCATCTTTTTTTTCAATGCATAAACTTAATCTTTGTACGAAGTCGAAGTGTAAATTAATAAATAATTTTTGCTTCGTTTTTTTTTTATTGAGTAAATCGCAATATTACAGATAGCCAGGAACACGTTTTTTCATGCCAATGTTTTCTCTTAATTAACGATAAGTTGAAATAACTTAAAATGTTCAGACAACCAGGTAACTTACTTATATTTTTTGCAGTGTATTTAAATAATGCAACCATATTTCTTTATTTAAATTGCAGATTATAAAAGATATGACATGGTCAAAACAGTTTAATCTCACCCTTCTTTAGTTTCAAATTAAGGGCACAAATCAAAACCCAAACCAATCCCTTAAGCAACTTCATAAAAAGTTTCAGTTACACATACTGTAGGCAGGCAATGTAAAAAATCCAATGAATGAATTCTGCAGACTATAAATATTCAAGCTGAACTTAATTAAATACGGTAAGCATTTCATTACCGTAGTTCTTTAGATTATATCTAGTCAGTGATGCACTCACTGCATGAAAAGCAGACCTCAAGGCCATGGATATACAAAGTAACTTTTGAAATGAGTGAATCAATGCATGAGAGAAAAAAAGAAGAAGATGAGCTCTGACCTAATTTCACTTCACACACGCTGGCTACGACTGGTTGGGAGTAAATTAAGTCAAGTGCTTGCAAATGAAGCTATGCTCAAGGTTGGTACGAGATGACACATGCCTGACATATTTTTAGTCACCGGCTACCTTATGAGCTCAAAAATGAGATTGCAAAATGTTCTAGTCGTGTCCTCATACCAACCTTTACAGCCAAATATCAAAATTACACCATGATTTATTCACCCTCAAGCAATCCCAGATAAACATGTCCATCATCTTTCAGACAACCACATTTTAAATTATTTTAGTAAATGTCCTTGCTTAGCCAAGCTTATAACGATGGGATAAGTGAACAACTTCTGACTTTAAACCCTAAAAAAAGTACATGGGTCGATGACGTGCCGTTAATAATGTTGTGTCCGTATGGATAAATTAAATGTAAAAGGGTAAAAATTTCAAAATAGATTTGCAGATTTCTTGCATACATTTCCTTTTTTGAGGACCAAGTCTAAAATTACTGGTTTTATTTCATTTTGAAAGAATATTTGGGGGATAATTGCAAAAATGTCAATGTGGTGTTACCGATCTGTGTCAATTGGTGTAACTAGTTTTTTTTTTTTTAATTAAAAATATAAATATATTCATAAGAAATGTGGAATAAAATATAATCATCTAGTTTAGTTTAATATGATGTTTTTTACATACATTTTTATAAATTGTCAAAGATTATTTAGAAAACAAAGCTGTTTTCAGCAGGACAAATATAACAAAAACGCATTAAAATTTACATTTAGAAATAACTAATAAAATAATATATATTTTTATGATTATGCTTACAGGCCATCAAGGCGGATAAAATATGTATAATTTCTCATTCTTTGGCGCAATTGGCGGTTACACCATTTGACATTTTCAGGTCTATTCAGTCTTACTTTCATAAAAATGGTGCAAATGTAATTTTTTGTTGCATAAATACACTATACATTGAAATAAACATGATGCGTGCTTTCAAAAAATAATTTCTCATCTTGCCAACCCGTTTTTGTCACTGACCCACATTCATCCTTCACAGAAGTTATCCACATGGCTCCAAGGGGTTAATAAAGATCTTCTGTGGGTAATCGATGCGATTTTGTACAAAAAATTTATATTTTAAACTTTATAAACAATAATAAGTAGTTTCCAATTACGCAATCTTGGATTCACAATTCAAGAGAGTCTGGGCACATACCCATGACAACAAACGCTCACTATGCTAAAACTCTCTCAAGATGGCGTCATTACCCGAAAATTGTTATTAAAGTTTGAAATATTTTTCTTTTCACTTGGATAACTTCTGTGAAGGATGGATTTCCTTTTTTGGAGTTGTTCCCTGATCCCTGTTTTCTATTATTATAAAGCTTGGAAGAGCACTAACTCCGAATGTATTCATCTGAAAGATGATGGACATGAATCTCGGATTACTTGAGTGTGAGTAAATCATTGGGTAATTTTGATATTTCCCGTCAGACAAATATGGTAAAAAAATGGTCCCAAGCTGTCACTGGGGCAGTACCCTTTAAAAAATCCTATTACAGGATTTTAGATATAAATATGCATAAATTTGGTACCAATACGTACATCTGAGGTAAAAATATGAAACCCTTATTTAACCTATTTGGTTAAATATGAAAATTTTCACACTTTATTTAAACCAACAATTGGGTTTGTCTATAGATTTAAACTCAGCCATTCTCATTGAATTCATCCAAAAACCAAATGACCGTATCCAAGTGATCCACATGAATAGCACTATACTCTTAATATTACCATTTTTTTACAGTAGAAAGTTTGTTTCTACAGTTATTTCTCATAAGAAACTTTGATTGAGTTGATCCATAAGATTTAAAGTCTCCTCAGCTACGTCTGGCTGAGATTGCAAGACTTTTTCCGAATGTTCCTCTGGGATCAATTTTGAAAAGAAAGATCTTCACCTTAAATCTGATCAAAACCTTCTTACCTGTGACATAAATCAAATATAGTGCAAAAGAGGATTACTTATTTCCAGCACTTCCTAAGCCAGCATTCATCATTTCGTATTTGCTATAAAATCAAATTTGTTCGGACTCCGTTTCGCAATCTTTCAGACGCCTCCACGGTTCCCATGATGCATCAGAGCCATGCTCTCTTTTGAATATTGACAGACACATAAGAAGACATACATCATATGAAAGGATGAAAAACAGCATTCGTTATCTATCTTGCAGTTCTTTTCTCCGTGTGTAACGTTCATAAAATATTCAGCATCTTTTGCTGGGTTTATTACTTTATATTGTGTGCTCTGTGACAGCATGAAATCAAAGATACAGTTATGACCATCGACTTGCAGTGAACGAGACCGCGGTGGCACAGATTCGATGTGTAAAACTTCAAAGGTCAGACGGTAGATTGGTGTCATATCGGTCTTCGGCATCCCAAGAGACTCTGGGCTCATATTGTTTTTCTCACTGCTTCAATTCACAAGACTATGTTGTTGACCTGAAGAACAAGTGAAATGTTCAACTGAGACTACTAACAAAAAAGGACAAATCCTGCATGATACGTTTCTAAATTTTAATGCTTTTAATGCTTAATGCTTTTTTAAAATGTACTTAGATTTTTATTGATGCACTAGCATGAACTAGCTATAAGGGTCCTGTAAGTCAAGAGTTATGTGAAAGCAAACGCAGCAGTCGATTCAGCTTTCGAGACTCTCGAGCTTCATCGTATGCCTTTCTGTGAGGTTAAAGGAAGAGTTCCCAGGTGCACGTTGAACGTGTTGAAGGCTAGAGAGATGTGATATATTTAGCACCCCTGCTAAGCGACCGCTCTTTCTGTTCTTTTCTGTCACATTGACTTCATCCAATTTACAAGAAACCGAGTCACTTCACCGTATTTAGACCTCGCTGTACAGTAACGCAAGCTATTTTAACACACTTTTATCCAATAGACTCTGACTGGCAAGCTTGTGTTGTGCCACAACCGGGAATTCAACAGTGACTGCCCAATACAATCTCATGTAACTATTTATTCCTAAATCTCATACTTACATTTTTGTACAACTGGTTGATGTTGGGTTAAAAGAATGTAAATTTTTATATAAATTAATACAAATTAGCCACTTGCACTCTCAGAAAAAAGGTACAAGAAGGTAGAATGCTGCGTTTACACCAGCCCGGTAGAGGCGCGTCTGGAGGTCTCGTGGCGCGAATGAGGCATTTAGCGTGGCGCGGTTGACGCGTTTCCGCCTCATTTCGTGCATCTAGTTCGCGCAAATGGCATGAACTGGCTCGCCACAAGCGACTGGTGCTTTTTGTGCATTTTGCGTTTGACGCGAATTTGTGGCTGACACCCGAGTTGAAACATTTGAACTTTGGCGGATTTTCGCGCAACGTTAAACAATCAGGAGGCTGCTTGCTGCTGTGGCAGCAGCCCCGCCTGGAGTCACTCATTTAACATTAAGGAACGCTTGATATTGACACAAGTTCTTATTTCTATAGAGACAGGAATAAAAAGGACCTCTCTTGGAAGAGTGTCAGTAAGGACATTGGGCAACCTGGTAAGTTGCAAATACATATTTCCCTTTTGAGTCACATGACGTTTGTCGACCCGCGCCGTTTATTTTCCCTTAGTAGGTAACTCTCTCGATAAATGCATAATCAACATCAGTAATCCTGCAAACAGACAACCGCAAAGCACTTGTCCCTCACACAAGAAGCAGATTTTGCCTTTGACGCGCGTCAAATGCTTGCTTTTTCCGCGCGTCTACTTCGCTCTAGACACGCCAATGCATTAAAAACTGTTCAAGCAGCAAACTAGACCCGATTTTGACACCTCAAACGCGGTTGGTGTAAACGCAGCATAAAAGTTGTCACTGGGGAAGTACCTTTTTAAAAAGTACACTTTTGTACCTAAAAGGTGTATATTGGTCCCAAAAGGTACATACTGATACCTCAGAGGTACATACTGTGTCTGTACCTAAATGGTACATCTTAGGACTTTTTTAAAAGGTACTGTCCTATTGACAACATTTGTACCTTTTTTCTGAGAGTGTGGTCAAATATTTACAATTTTCCTTGAGATTAACCTGGACTGTTTGATCTGTGCCATGCTGATATAATAGCCATTGAATCTTAGTTAGCCCTACTGGAGCTTGTTTACAAGATGCTGAAGTGCATGTGTTTAATAACGAATTTTGCTATTTCGGGACATTGTGTCTTGTCAAGTAAGAATATAATAGTGATATCTAATTAAACAGTGTTGCTTGTAATTATCAAGTAAAGTCAGAACGCAGGACAATCTCTCCTGAGAATAAACGCGAGACACTTCATTAAAATGAGACACACTGCTGCTTACTAATACATCTGCAAATTCATCCATGTATTAAATAATAGATGTAATGGACTTGAAGTGAATAGGAGATTAAATATTTATGAACTAACTGTGATAATTATTAAGACTAATATATTTTTGATATAATAGAAAAAAATTAAACAAATGGAGTGGTGCTTGTAGTTTGGTGTTGCCACAATGCCATGTTTCTTGCTTTGCATTGTATGTTTTGTTTGATTTTTGTAGTATTTCTTAGGTTGGTTAATTTTATATAATGTTGGTTAGTTTAATTTATTTTTCTGGTTCCATATTTATTTTAATAAGTTAGAAAGGTCTATCCTGTGTGGTGACACAACTCCGTAGTCTAGACTGTCTCATATTAGTTCTCTTCGCGGACTTTGGAGGCTCTTACGATCTTCATTGTTTTGTTGGCTGAATGACCAGCATTCTGGTACAAAACAATTGGTTTAAAGCACATGCTATGGACATCCATTAATCACATGGTTTTGGAATCAACATGGCGGCAGGCTGAATTAGGCATAAAGTGTTCAGAGTGGTCGCTAGGACATTGCAATGGAGTTGCTAGGATGTTTGAAGTGATTGTTAGGAAATTGCTACACTGTAAAAAGTAAAAGTTGGATCTACTTATAAAAATTACTTCAACTGCTTACACCTAAAATAATTAAGCTTTTTTTATTAACATTTTCTGACTTTAGGTAAAAAATTACCAATTGAATGTGTTTTTTTAGTTAGCCCAACTTTCACTTTTTACAGTGTATATGTTGAATGTGATTTCACCATACTGTAAGAAATATTTTGGTGCCTTAAAATTTTTTGTTGAATCAACTCGGATTTACAAGTCATTTCAACTTACTATTATTTATCTTGAGTTGTTATAGCTACAGGTAAGTTGTTATAACTTATAAAATATAGTTGAGAAAAGTCAACTTAATTTTATAAGTTGTGACAACTCATCTCTGTTTGATTTTTAAGGCAGCAAAGTATTTTTTTATAGTGCAAGTAGGATGTGATCCTATTAATACTATTGTTGGTCCTGTATCAACATATTCACTAACCAATCAAATTGCAGGATTAAAGTGAATGTTAGATTTAGGTTTAGGATTGGCTTAGGGGCTTTTAACTCTGCCCCTGCAATTGACGAGTTAACTCTATCAAAGGTCCTTGATTAGTCAAAATCTTTTCCCTGCCAATGACAAGTTTTTCCTGCAATCTGTATTTCCGCTATTATCCACCAGGTGGCGCTCTTATCCAACTTATAAAACTCGGAAGTATTCCCTTATGGCAAACAGTTCAAACACTGTATGTTTTGCTCAACTTGATCTCACAAAATTCCGTGGGATAGTCAGAGAATTTTTTGCTCATTTTTCCATGGCATTCTCACGGATCTCCGTATTTTTCCTTGGCCCTGCCACGGACTTTCTTTTCCGTGGCATTCTCACAGATTGGTTATTCAACTGTGTATGTAAAGTATTGTGTATGTAAAGTATGTCACTTTAAGTATTGGTTTATACTATTTTTCCTTAGTTATTCTTTTAGATTTTACTCTAAACAATTGTCGCCTGGGGTTGGGATTAGAGTTGGGTTTGCGTAAGGATCTCTATCAAAAGTCCTTTACAAAAAAAAGCAGCTTTTTGCTCAAAATTGTGTATTTTTTGAAGAAACCCACCCATATTTGAAAGGGTAATAAAAAGAGAACAAATGAAGATGGGATGAATTTTTTTTAAGCAGAGGGTTTGTTGTTTCATTTGATATATTGTATGTTTGTGACATTTTCTGGAAGGCATTAAACTTTTGTGAAATTCATAAAAAATGCTGGAGCTGGCTGGCAACTTTTTTTAAACCCTGGCAGGAAAAGAGTTAAAAAAATCTTCTCAAACTATTATTTCACACTAATTTGAGGGGTAAAAATGGTAAGGGTTTGAGTTAAGGGTAATTTAGGGTTTCTTTGATTAAAACATTGATCCAGGATCACATCTCACTTTTGAAATCACAGCGACCATGGTTGCTACACTGGTGGGCATTTCCATTTGCTCTCCATTTAATCCATTGGCTCCCAAACACATCATTCTGCGACCCACTTAGACAGGTATAATCTATCTCAGGACCTACCAAAATATTTTTAATAGACATAAGAAGAACAAAATACATTTAGAAATGCAGAAAGACATTTGTTATCTTTTAGAAGAGAGTAGTGTATCTTTGTGTGTCATTCACTGCAGCAGCCAAGTCACTTCGTCCCGAGTTTGAAAGCCCTGATTTATTCTCACTGATGTCTAACTGAGATAATAAAGAAATCTCATGTGCGATTTTTCTTTATTATGGTCAAATAGACAGTGCAGAATTCACAAACATCAGCGCTACTTAATAACAGCGTGCATTAATATTTATAAATAAGCATTTGACAGATATTTTTAAAGAGCTGATTCAGGTGCCTGGATAGCAGCAGCACTGAAAAAAATAATTCAATTATGGACACTCGTTCTGCATGATTGAAATAAGTCTCAAAATTGAATGAACATGTTGCCGCAGAGGTTACATGTTAGGTCCTTATAGAGGATCACAGATTTAACTAACAAAAACACACAGAATGCAAATGTCCCACAAGTCCGTAATAACAGCATCTGCTAAATAAATTACCGGTGGGACTCTTTAATAAAAATGTTACGTGGAAGCATAGAAATTTAGATCTTGTCCTATAGCCTGGATGCAAAACCAAATGTAAGAGAAAGTTAAGTAGCAAACTTCAGCTCTATGATGGGTTAGTCGTGTGTTAAGAGTCTTTACTTAAGCCTGCCATGGTTTAAACCAAGCAATGTGCAAAACTCAATTAACATTGGTGAAGCGTCACTGATCTTTAAAGACTCTGCTGTGTCAAAGACTGAAAAATAAAAAGAGCTGACATCATAAATAAAGGAGAGAATTAGAAATGCACCTCACTGGAAACATCCATATCATCAAATATTAAAACCCTAATGCAAAATCAATTAAACCGAAACAACATTAGGAGAAACGTCTATTCAAAAGTGTCAACGTTAATTCAGCCTCTATTCCCTCGTGCACAGTGGAAGATAATAACTGATGCCAGAACGGCAATAAAAAAAAGAAAAGCGCAAGTTTTTTTCCCTCGGTATGAGACGGACCACCACAGGTCAAAGTTATTATCGAACTCACAAAGCCGTAATGAAAAAGGGATTAGAGGGGGTGGAGGGAGATCGAGAGAGAGCACGAGAGAGAAAGTTTTGCCGTGGGTGGTCTTACCGCTGATGCACAGGCTGAGAGAGCACAGACTCTCCTCGCAGGTCTCCGGACTCTCCGCCTCCCAATGAGACCCCCGTTCCCTTTTCCTAGGGGACATCTGCCTTACGACGTTCAGCACGCGGCTGACTCTGTCCATCCTTCGCTCGGCTTTGAGTGACCCAATCTCCCACGATCCCACTTTCACATCAGACGCAATTCGCTCCAGCTGCTTGGATACCAAACGTGCGTTTGTTTCTCTTTTTTTGCAGTAAGCCGAGAGACGTGAAGGAAGGGGGTAATGAATAAAAATATATCCCGGTTTGCCTCTCGCGCCGTGAAGCTTCCCCGCTCAACAAGGAACGAGTTGATCTTTTTTACCACCCTCCCTCTGTTCGGCACGCTCTCTGTATCGCTCTCTCTCACCAGCTTTCATCTTCATCATGAGGGTCTTTATTAATTAGCTAATACTACCTCATTAGAATCGGGAAGGGGGGTACGGTTCACCCCAGGGGGAGGACAACAGCCATGTAGAGAAAATTCTTTTGAGTCCAGAATCAGATGGGATCGGTTCAAATCTACCTACCACACTTTGGGTTAACAACAGTGATATACCATGATATAACATTTATGATATAACCAAGTGTCAACAATTCACTGCGAGGAATTTCCCAAAACAGCAAAGTAACTTATTACCGGATCACTTAAAGGAAGTAAAAAATATTCAAAGAACCTAAAGAGTTCATATTAGTACCTCATATCTGTCCCTAAATCATACATATTTAGACCTATTTAAAGGGTACTGCCCCAGTGACAGCTAGGGACCATTACTCTTAACATTGGGACCGAAAGCCTCTTATAATCCCCATTTTTGTATTTTAATCGTTTCTTTACACTGCTGTTCGCTAGGCATTCCTCCCACACAAAGAAAAAAACTAAAGAGGGAGCGGCTGCAAGTGACAGGATGAGAAGAAAGCTCTTTCTATTAAGTATCAACATCATTATGTTCTCTGGAGGATGCGGGACGCCCACAGGACACCGCATCAATCTGACAAAGTGCCTACACATGCTTTCGAACACTTTATTACGCACTTTCCTTAATATGATAATAACGCTGTAATCCAGTTAGACAGTAAATCTTCGATTCTGTTGAAGAGCTGGAAAAAAATGACGAGCGCAAACATGTTGATAATATATTAAATGGAGGTCAAGTACAGTGTAAAAGTACTCATTGATTTCAATCTTTGACATGACCTTACTCTGTCAATATATGAATAAAGATATCAAGGTTATATTTTCACAAAATGTTCTTTACATTATGTTCAGTAGGATGAGTTCATGTAGAAAACATTGAATCAAAAAAATTACTTTAGCTGAGACTGGGTCACAATTTTTTTCTTGACTGACACAAAACCAAATTGGGGCTTTTGTGTTTGAGACTAGAACAGCCAAGACCAAAATCAAACCCAACCATAACCAACATAAACAGCCATGGGCCAGATTTACTAACAGGTTGCGTATAGCACAAACCATCATTTTAGGGTTAAATAACGACTGTCGGGATTTACTAAAGACGCGCAGTGGATAATCAGCGCTCTGAAAAGCTGTGGTCTAGTTATTTTTGCGAGTGACCTTATTGCATATGCATTTCCAGGAGTTTCCTTTTCAGATGCAAATTTATGGGAGGAGATTATTTAAATGATTCACGCAACATGATTTACTAATATTTGCGCATGTGATATTTCTGGTATTTGCACTATTATTTAACGCCGAAAAAAGCATGTCTTAAATAATTTTTACGCTTGAAATGTCAGCAATTGTTGCTGATATGAGAAGGCATCATGGGGATCAGAGAGTGTGTGGTACAAAGCAGAGGATTTTTTCCACACATAACAGTTTTTTGCAATGCCAGAGGAACTTATTATTTAAAAATATCGTTTTGCCAAGCCATCTTAATTTTTATTTGCTGGAGTAAATAAAAGAGGAGTCACACAATACCAGGTATTTCAAAATGTCTTTTATTTTTGGTCCTCCGGTTCCATTTTTAATGTACTATTTTGTTAGCTGGGATTTCACACCCCACATTTTCAGCTGCGATGTCCGTGGTGCTGAACTCAAGTGCATCAGGTGTTAGTAGATCACCCGCACCTCAACAGCTCTGCTTATTTGCGACCCTGAAATAATTTGCCTTGCTCTAAGTAGATTCCCTTGGTCATTATGGAAATCACCTGTTGGTCTGTGTTATTTATTTTGCGCCTTTTTAGTAAATAACCTCCAGATATTACCACTCCCATCTGCATTTATTTATTGCGCTCTTATGCTAATTTGCCCCGTTTAGTAAATCTGGCCCCAAGCCTATTATTATTAAAAAGCACAAAAGCCCTAGCTCTCAGAAAAAGGTCATAATATTTACAATTTTGGTACAGATATGTCACTTTGAGGAACCAGTATGTACCTTTAATATACCCATGTGTACCTTTGAGCTACCAACATGCACCTTTTAGGTAAAACGATTTTTGAAGCCACAGTGAGAACTTTTGTACCTTTTCAGTTACAATAAGTTCAAGTAGTTCATATGTTCTTCGGAGATAAAAGACTCACATACAGTATACACTATTATCACTTTTGAAGGTCCCACTGCATTGAAAATCAGCCTTTGCATATAACACAAGCTTAAACCAAAAGAGTGGTGATATTCATTCAATACAATAAAACCTCAGCATCTCCACTCATACAGCTGTAGCTACATATTGAAATGAAACCCATTGAAATCATACACTACTACAGCTTAATGGGTTCCTGAAACGTTTTCTAGAAAGTGACTTTTAATGTTCTCTATTTGATGATGTTCTCAATGTTCATTTTAAGTAATTGCTTTGTATTTATAAAGAAAATGACCTTTATACAATTTACAGATACGGATATTACACCCTAGTACAGTAGCACTCTTTGCATGTTTGTTGTTCTGACTACAAGGACCTTTATATAATTTGCTGATCTCTTACACTGACTCAGTATGAGACATTATATAAACTTTAAAAAAAAAATAAGCCGACATTGACCTTTGTGAAAGCTGAAGTACTTGAGATGAGTCATTTACTTTACAATTTTAGCAGACGCTTTATTCAACGCAACAAACAGTGCATTCAAGTTATACATTTACATCAGTATCAGTGTTCCTTGGGAATAAAACCAACAACCTTTAAGCTCAAGGCCTAAGACAATGATCAACCAACTGAGTCACAGAGAAACAATGAAGCAGATTCAAATGGAATCTGAACCACAGATTCGCCCTTTATTTACGTTCTAGTTTATACATTGGCAGATCAGTCTGTTTTCAAAAAATCTATGCAAATGTTTTGAGAGCATCTCGTTTTGCTGATTATATTCATGACTGAGAGGCTCTGAAAGCAGTTCAAGTCTAAACCCTACAACTAAACCTTAACTCTTACCCCACCATTGACGAGTTAACTCGTCAATTAAGATAAAACACTTCCCTGCCAATGACAAGTTTTTCGATATCCAATCCATATTTCCGCTATTATCCACCAGGTGGCACTCTTACCGTGGGATCACACCAGCCGCGTTTGAAGCATCAAATTTGCATCTACCGCGTCTAGTTTGCCGCTTGAACATTTAGAGTTTACTTTGTGAAATTGTATTCATCGAGACATTCATGCGGAAATTTGCGTCATGGAAGGGGTTTTTGTGACTCCGCTCACTTCCTGTTATCATGTCACTACTAGAGCAAGCTCCTGATTGGTTAACGCGACGCGTTTTTTCACCAAAGTTCAAATTTTTCAACTCCCGCATTTGTTGCGGCAACGCTCAATTGCCGCCAAAAGAGGCGGAAACGCGTCTACCGTGCCATGCTACATGCCTCATTCGCACCACGAGACCTCCAGACGCGCGTCAACGCGTCTTTACTTTGACTTAACGCAGCATTACCCAACTTATAAACCCGAAAGTGCCGTGACACAGCCAATCAAGTTCTTTAACAGTTTATTAAATGAGATCTCTGTGACATCACAGAAATAAAAAACATTTTAATACAGGATTCACTGTCACTTGACCATTGCATCATGATTGGTTAGGACAAAAACACCCTTTATCACATTTCTTTAGCACATGTCAAGGGCGTCGTGCCGCGTGTGGTTAGGACACGGTGTAAGTTTTAACACCACATTCAAGAAACACTGTGTTTTAAGGAATTTTTAACAGCGTATTTAATGTCATTGTTGGATCTGCAGTCAGCTGCAAGCTCAGTCATCTTTTTTTTCGTAAGACTTTCTTTGACAAAGAGGATCGTAGATATGCTGCTTAATATCTGCCTCGGAGTTCCAGGAAAGAAAGAAACTTTAGGTTGAATTTCTTTAAATGACTTCCCTCAGCGTCTTGAGGAAAATGACTGTAGCGCTAACCCAGACATTGACTCAGAAATATGAAACTGTGAAAGTCTTTTTTCCAGTGCAAAGCATGGCAGGAGAAAATGTCTTGAAAAGCAGAAATACTGATTAAACGCCTGAAAATCACTTTTTATAACGGTTCTGCTGAACTATCATTTCCTTTGAGTTCACCTGTCTCTTGTTCTAACTTGAAAAGCAGGACTGATCTAGAAATCTAGGACATGAGCACAGGTGTAGATCAGATAAACCATATGAAGAAAGAGTGAATGAATTATTCACACATTAGCCATGAGGGCAAGTCCCCGAATACTCGGAAATGACAGTAATTAGAGGCATATTGGTTGTGAACAAATCTGAGCCCCTATTTTCCTTTTCATGAAAGAAAATGACTTTTAAAGAGAATCTCATTGGTTTATTGCACGTTACGGCCAAAACACACCTATAACTCATTACGAGAATAGGAACAACACTTTTAGACTGTGTGCCAGGCGCACAAACCATTTTTCCTGTCGTTAAATTAGCAAAAGTGGATTCGGACACGCTTAGATGCGCTTAGATCATTAAAATAGGTCCCTTAATGTTTGTAAGTTAATTATCTGACTGGAAATCGAATATGTGCTGTGGCGGCATCAAATACCAGGGAGTAAGACTGCGTTGAAAAAACACATCATGCCACATTTTAATAAATGCAAATGTGCTACTGCAATATTTTTGTGAATACAAACTCAAATTTCTGTCTTTTCCTTTCAAAGACCTATCATATAGCTTAAAAACTCCCGGAAAACAGCACAGTCACATGAACTACTTTGCTGATGCATTTATGCTCATTTTGACACTTGATAACATCAAAATAAAAACATAAGGTTGAGTAAATAATTCAGTTTCTGTGTGAACCTTTCATTCAGCCTTAACAGCACACCCAGACACTGTCAAACCAATCTTTGAAAATCGATGTGATATCTGTCATTTCAGTCACAAACCGCCTTTAAATAGCTGCAGCGTTCCCGTGGAGTTCCCATACGCTCGCCAAAGTGAGCGGAGAAATGGAGTTTGCCATTTTTCTTAAATTGTCATACTTTCAAACTGGGTCAGCTGTGTGCTGAGGAAAGATAATGCAGTGCCTTTTCATCCCTGAAAAAGCTAGATAGAGAAGCAACGGAAGACAGAAAGAGAGAGAGAGAGTGTGTGCGTGGCCACATTTGAACTGGGAGAAAACGCAGTCGACTCATATAACTAGCATCAAACCACAGAAGACCAGTCGAAGTTATACCCTGTGGCATATAAGAGGGGGTGTTTGATATATAGTTGTGGAAGGTTTGTACATCCAAACAACATCTCAAAGAGTGATCCTTGCCTTCTACAACAGTGATGTGAAATATTTTCTGAAATGCAAAACACGTCTGTTTAAAACTCAAGTTAACTGCGTTGCTGTTTGCCGTCTACGTAGGTATCTACAAATGGAATAGAAATGAAACTAAAATAGCAATGCCTGTTAATGGTCGCTTACACAAATAACTGTTACAAATGCACTGCCTAAACGTGAGCAGCACACATACGATCAATAAAACAAATGGCAGCTCTGTACATTTTTATTGGTCCACCAGCAAACTAAAGGTGTGTTTAGTGGGTACCAGAGACTGTGGTAGTATCTATTTATTGCTCACTGTAGAGCATCGTCTGTTTCAGATTTACTCTTAATGCCTTGTTGTAAAAACAAACTGAGGTCGGTAAGTTTATGTTGGTCTTATGGTCTCTTTGTGTATAAGCAGTTACTTCTTTATCTCCGAGATACACAGATCGAGAATATAGCCAACACTTGTATGCAGTCTCCAAGATTCCCAAAATCAAATCTATAAAGTTATCAACTCAATCTGAGCTAAAACATCTTGTAGTTCTTCCAGTGCAGATACGTTTCAGCATCTTTTGCCTTTTGGATGACGATAACATCATTAATAATGCAACTACGCCCATAGGAGAGCAAATAATTGCAGGAATAAAATGAACTGCTGTACATAAAAACAACACAACGCTTATATGCAATTTAAATTGAAATTAATTTTTTATATTCCCAAGTGTGTGGCTTGTGCTATAGAGTTGCAGGAATTAGGGCGCAGTATCTAATATATGTGCAGAAACGAAAAAAAAAAAAAATCAAATGTTTAACTCGGGAGCTGGAAAATGAGCCTATTTTTAAAAAGTGGAGTGTCCCTTTAACTTCTTTTCCACTGAAAATAATAAATAAATAAATAAACATCTTGGATGACATGGCGATTGAGTGAATTATCAGGAAATGTTCTTATGAAAGTGAAGTAATCCTTTAACTCTCATGTTTCTGAAGAATTTTTATGTTAATCTGCAATACCGTGATTATCCACTAGATAATCACACTTACCCAATTTATGAAAATGAAGCCAAAATGTTATTTACTCATTTTAAACTGTATGTATGTTTCGATTAACATTCTGAATCTGACCTATAACAAAATTCCTTCACAGAAATGCAATCATTTCTAATTATTTTTAAAGAAAAATACTCATATTTATACGGAGCCCCTAAGGTGACATTGGAGTAGAAAAATCAAAAGTTTAGTTTCATGTGCTCACGCGAAACCTTCATGTGCAGAAGTTTTTTTTTAAGTTTAGTTTCACGTGCGCACGAGTAAGTTGCACGTGCGCACGCAAAACTAAACTTTATTTAATTTTTGCTTCATGTCCCCTCAGGGGCTCCGTATATTTAGGAGTTTATAAGGAGAGAAAAAATATAGATGTGTTTATATATTTTTTGAAGAACATTTTACTGGAAGGTATTTTGTGAAACTTTTGTGAAAATCACAAAAAATTGCTGGCGGGCAACTTTTCAAAAAAATGTCTGGTCATCTCGGTAAAACGTCGCTGGTAAAGATGCACATTTTACCCTAAATACCGAATAATGTGTTTAAGTAGGCAAATTTATTAAAAAGATTTACACAAACAGACCTATCTATTTGTACGTGACAGGACAAAAGACTTTGAAAATGAGGCTTGCATTGGCCAAACGACCTTTAAACTTCAAGCCTGTTCTAGGTCTGTTTGTCATTTTTTATTGTACAAGCTGTTTATCGTCTGTAATCCGCCCTTAAATCTGCGACTCTGAGTCAAGACACATCTACTCTCTGCATATTCCATTTATATGTAAATACTGACCTCTGGTTACGCCAGACAAATTAAATTTCCATGCATATCATCTGTGTCTCAGTGCTGATAAAAACAAATGCACTACCATGACAGCTTTTCCTCATGCATTAAACTAAAGAGCTTCATATTAATGCATGCATAGTACTTACCTGTCACCAGTTATTCAGCGCATAATAAATGCATAGCTGTGCTATTCATGCTACCTAAAATTGTGTCTATTAATTTATCTTAGTTATTTATGCATTTATGCCATTTAATTTGATTTGTCATGTTATTTGTTTGATTGATAAAACAAAAAAAACTTTAAAAGTGTAATGTGTTTTTAGCACCATCTAGTAGTGAGATTGCGAATTGCAACCAACCTCAATTTCGAAACACAATCAGGAAGCTACGGTAGCTGCGAAACGGACAAACATGTGGTCGTATGAGACAATTTTGTTGCGAAAAGCACACTATAGAGCAGTTTGTCCATTAAGGGCTACTGTAGAAACATGATGGCGACTTCCATGTAAAGAGACCAGCGGTGTATATAGATAAAAACTGCTTAATTTAAGGTAATAACAACCATACAGTTCATTATGTAAGGTCTTTATACACCAAAATATAGTTATGTATATTATATTGCATTTCTGTCAAGAGATCCTTCTAAGTCCTACATTGCACCTCTAAAATAAGGAAAATCACAAGTACCATTACATTATCATCACTTGAAAACAGTCTAAATAAATACCTAAAACTCTAGTAGTTATAATACTTTACATAAGTGGGATGAACTGTGACTGTTTCGATTTGAATACCAAATACATATACAGAATATTCTGTATATAGCACTACGGGGTAACAAATCATAACATGCTTTAAGGAGCAGGAAAAAATTCAGTCTGATCTCTTAACACATTCTTGAAAGTTTTCAGAGTTTGTGCGTGTGAGATGTTGAAATCTATCATGAATGATTCATTTAATTTAGTATGCTAGCACAAACCTTCAAAAAATAAAACATCATCCTTCTCTTTAAGTTTATTTTTGTTGTTGTTCATAAAAACAAAAAGTAGAGTCGTTTTGCCGCATGCATTTTTGCATGCTGTGAGTCACTGTCCAAATTTCGTGTTCAGCTACAAGTTATAATACCAGTAGATTAATAATTAATCTATGCAGATGAGAAGATTTAATTTGCTGTGCCTCCTGGGTAGGATGTCAAGAATTATAATATCAAGTCCCACTGCGTGTATGGATTAATGATGACTCTTATTTTGACGTCGCAATTTTAATGCAATACAGGCAACACCCAAAAGTTACACTTAACCTGGTAACAATGCGACACTAAGACTCAAATGAGTTGATGCACAGACCTTAAACTGGAATAAAGATGATCCTAAAGTATTTATGCAAAAGATTAAATTGCAAAACGGTTTAACGTCAATGATCTCTAAAGTGCCGTTCGAGAGTTCGTAAAGTGCAGTGACATAATTATTGCATGCAACAATTTAATACCAGGTCGATATCTTGACCGAGCTAGTAAAATTTCCTAATGGTGCGAATAAATCTTAATTTAATATACACAACAGTGTATGTTGTTTTATAGCGGTTAACGATAAGACACTTAAACGCAAATGCTATTTCTAATTTTAAAAAATCAATGCAACAGGACAAATTAAATGCCGCACCTTTTCTTCTCTTCTTCTCAAAACACACATTCACATGAATGAAATCTGGACATCACAGCTATGTGACCTATCAAAAAGTTGACCTATTTTGTACTGCGTAAATGTGCCGTAAGCGATTGTTTTAAGTACGGCAGGTGTCTTATAATACATCACATCTGTGACTGTGAGAGAAGTGAAAATTGTACATTTTGCACTTGCAAAGGCGTATCGAAGCAAACTGGCCAAATGTTTGGTCACTTAACTCTTTCCCTGCCATTGACGAGTTATCTCGTCAATTAAGAGAAAACATTTGCATAAAAAACGTGTTCCTGATTCTTTTTTATGTTAATCTGCAATAACACGATTATCCACTTTATAAAATTTATAAATTTATAAAAACTGAAGCAAAATTTAGAATTTTTTTTACTAATTTTAAACTCTGTGTATTTTGATAATCATTCTGAATCTGATCTCTAACAAAATTCCTTCACAAAAATGCAATTATTTCAGTGTTTGGCTAAAAAAAATATTTTTAGAGAAAAATACCAATATTTAAGAGTTTATGAACAGAGAAAAAAATTATGATATTTCTTGCTTTGTTTGTTTTATTATTTTTTGTATTTTTTATTTTTAGAATAAAATTTTCCTAGAAGACATTTTGTGAAAATCACAAAAAAATGCTTGCAGGCAACTTTAAAAAAAAGACTGGTGGCGAATGACTTAAAGCGTAACTAAACCCCTGGTCAGAGCCTGACTCCACCCACTGCAATATTTGAAAAATGCAAGAAAAGTGGGCAGATCCCAACGGAGATAGAGGGGACGAACTAAGTGTGTGGTGAGATCGTAACAAGGGCGTGGTGAGCTTGAACCTGCTTACGTCACGAGTCATTTCTTGGACCCAACATCCAATAGGAAAATTCAACTGCAGTAGCCACCGTTCAACCTCAAGAGGGCAGCACTCAGACGTTTTTACACCATATATTGTAGTATTGCAACACTTTATATCCAAATGTCAAAAAACTTACTAAAATCAATCAACAGCACTAATAAAGCATCATTCTTACAGATCATTAACTAAAAAAAGTTGGTTTGGGGTTTAGTTACTCTTTAAGTATTAACTGGCGAACTAAGCTAAGTATTTTCACTTTTTTATTTTTTGTATTTGAGTTTTTATAACTTATAAAAATATGTTAAAATTGCTTAAAAAGTAACCTCATAAATTGACTCGCACAGCCAATTTGATTAAATAAAAAGAATTTAAGGCATCACATTTTTTTTACAATGTAGTACCTCCCAAAACTCACACGATTGGTTGAGCAAGGAACAATATTGTGAAAGCACCATAAAGCCGTCTGTAAACCATTTTACGCAAAACAGCACATTACCTGCATCGACTCTATTTAACATACAACACCTAATCAGGCACTTGCGCTCACCTCAAGACCACAACTTTTCCTCTTCAAACCATCTCACCGTAAGCACTTACTCGCCTGACCTTAAATCTCTCATTCAACTTTGATTTAGTGCACTTGAGAGGGAAGCGAGTAGATATTTGAAGCCATGAGTATTGCTCTCTCCATGTTAGCTCAGTGCGAATGAGCTCAGAGCTTCTGTACCTCGACGCGGCTCAGATTCTCTGATCATTCGCCTTTGATGTTGCTCCAGCTGGCTCCTGTTTGCCTCCTTTGGTAATTGCAGAAGGGGGCACTCATCTTTGCCCGCGTCCTTGCTGCAGATTCGGGCATCGCTTTAAACAGCGGCTCTATAGAGACATTGGCGGCTGCCACGTTTCAACTTGGGATTTTAGTTAAAAGTGAAGCCGAAATCTGCTGTGTACATTCTGTGATTTTGTGAGAGCAAATAGCTTTGAACGGTGTGTATATGAGCAGGTTTGGCTGTAACACAGTATATTATTCACAAATTTACTCAACTTTACATTTCCATTTATGCATTTAGCAGATGCTTTATTTAAAAGGAACTTACAGTGCATTAAAAGCTATACATTTGTGTGGGAACCTAGGAATTTAGGTGGTCCTCATAAATAAACAAATCTATTGGATAGTCTTATTTAACAACGTGTCTAAAAATTTCAACAGTATTTTTGTAGCTTAGTTTGGTACAGTATGTAAATGTCAACAAGTTTGTCTCAGGAACGCAAAAACATAATTTGTAAAATATTAAGCGAAGTCTGTGTGATGTCTTTAATAATATATTGAAACATACATCTCAGGTCATTGTTATTTTTTATAGTGGAACACACCAAAATAATTTGTAAAAATCCTCACTTGCATTTTCAATAAAACCTCACTTGCATTTTCAATTAAAGTGACCACAGGGTGCCAACGTACAAACATAACAGAACACCACCATTACTTTTATAATGTAATTTGACATTGCTAGAAAGAAATAAAATATGAAAAATGAAATGGAATATGAAACAGAATATGAAACTTGAAACGTAAAACATGAAATATGGAAAGATATCTGAAATATAAAACATGAAATATGGGTAACACTTGACTCGAAGGAGTGTTCATAAGACTGACATGACACTTTAATAATCATGACATGACATGTGCTATGAACATGAAGGAGATTTTATGCACATCTTTTGATCAATTATGTCATTTTTAATTCAAAGATGACATTGTTTGAATTGTCTTTGTTATGACAACTTGACATAAACCAATACATCATAACTTGTTATAAATTTGTCATAAACACAGACATAGCAGAATAATTATCAAACCACCTGGCTTTATGGGTTAACATTACATTAAACTCTCATTTAAATGTCATTAAGTGTTAATACTGTCAAATCATTTTAAATACCTTAACAAAATGCAACAGACATTTCAAAATATTATATTTAATTTTTTGTATATGCACAATATATAAAAAACTGACAACTAACAGAACTTGTTCTTCCTCACACAGAGCGTTCTGAAGGTTTTTGACATAGAAGAAAAAACTTATATAAAACATTTTACCAATTTTGTTTTATTTTATTAACTTTGCAAGGAACCCAATGCTGCATTGTTCAACCCATTATTGTACTGTTTTCATTTTATGTAAATCGATCTCCAAATGCAATAAAATATAATTTTATCAATTATTATTATTATTATTATTATTATCATTGAGTGATTGATTTATTTGTTAAACACATGGAGGAAACTTAAAAAACATTATGAACTGAAGAATATTCATGATGTAGTTATATAGAACAATAAGACAGAGTATTAACACTTAATAACATTTTAATGACAAATTATACTTAAACCATTGAAGTTGAAGTCAAGAAAAATATTTTTGACACTGTTATAAAGCTATTTGACAGATTATTAACACTTAATAACATTTTAATGACAAATTATACTTAAACCATTGAAGTTGAAGTCAAGAAAAATATTTTTGACACTGTTATAAAGCTATTTGACAGATTATTAACACTTAATAACATTTTAATGACAAATTATACTTAAACCATTGAAGTTGAAGTCAAGAAAAATATTTTTGACACTGTTATAAAGCTATTTGACAGATTATTAACACTTAATGACATTTTAATGACAAATTATACTTAAACCATTGAAGTTGAGGTCAAGAAAAATATTTATGACGCTGTTATTGAACTATTTGACAGATTATTAACACTTAATAACATTTTAATGACAAATTATTTTGATCAACTGTAGCTGAGGTCAAGAAAAATATTAATGACGCTGTTATTGAACTATTTGACAGATTATTAACACTTAATAACATTTTAATGACAAATTATACTTAAACCATTGAAGTTGAGGTCAAGAAAAATATTTATGACGCTGTTATTGAACTATTTGACAGATTATTAACACTTAATAACATTTTAATGACAAAATATTTTGTTCAACTGTAGCTGAGGTCAAGAAAAATATTTTTGATGCAGTTATAAAACTATATGACAGAGTATTAAAAACTTAATGACATTTTAATGACAAATTATATTTAAACCATTGTAGTTGAGGTCAAGAAAAATATTCATGACGCTGTTATAAAACTATGAGTATAAACACTTAATGACATTTAAATGACAAATTTAATTTGTATCACTGATAAAAAAGTGCTCAGTTATGATGTATTTGTTTATGTCAAATTGTCATAACAAAGACATGTCACAATGTCATCTTTGCACTATAAATAACATAATTGAACAAATGACACTTAATGACAGTTGTCATAAATGTGCATAAAATCTCCTGAAGGTGTCATGTCAGTCTTTTGAATACCCCTTTAAGTAAAGTGTACCGAAATATGAAATATGACATAGGAAACATGAAATATGACTAATGATATAAGACAAATGAAAAATGAAAATAAAAGGAAATAATTAAAATAAAATGAATAATAAAATAAAAATGTTGTCTGGACCTGGACTAAACCTATTTGGTAATTATCCAGAAAACACATTTGAATTTGTTTCTGGGAAGCCAGCGGCGCTCTTTAAAGTGTGGCTGCTTATAGCCCCACATTAAAACTCATCCATTACTTTAGATGCCAGCAGTTCTGCTCCAGCTGTAATTCATATTTTCTATCTACAGCATTAAAAAAAATCTGCTAACAAATCAACATATCCCAAACAAACAAAACATCTAACATTTCATAAACGGATGACATAATCGATAATGCATCAGGTTAAGCTCAATCATTTGGCTTTGTGATTTACATCCCTGCCATTGAACGTGCCATGATGTTAATATGATGTCAGATCCAACTCGGAGAAGAGCCAAATCGACCTGACCGAAAACACTGTCGGAGATCACATGAATTATACCATTTAACAGATTACTTATCTGGGCACGAGCGCATTGATTTCAGCCTGTGGAGAGTTAATCTCCTGCAAGCCACACACAATCTGTCATGAATCATTCTTTACTCCTGCGGTGAGAACAACAACTCAACTTTATAACCTTAACAGTGTGCTAAGACTTAACAACGTAAACCAACTGTGATGTAACCTGGAACACTTTGACCAATATAAAATTACTTTAATAAAGATGTGCAAAGAGAAGATAACAATATCCATGCCTTTACTATAGTTTGATCTACTACTAAAGTTAAGCTTTCTACATGTTGTTGGTTTAAACTGTTGTTGCAATAATCACGTGAGCTTCCAGTTGCTATGGTCTGTATATTGAGTATAGTAGAATCAATTACAGATTTTACTGAAGATTATAGGTCATTTCTAAATGGCTAGATTAGGATACAGTGTGCACCAGACAAGATAGTGGATATACATCCAATGATTCATTTATGAATGTCTAGTCAAGCAAAATGCTTGTGTGTAATGAGATCGAGGAAGGAAAACCTCTTACACCAACAGCTGACTGGAACACAGACTGTATCCAAAATGCTTTTAGGCCAGCGGGTAGTGCAGGTACTCCCACATACAGGTGACCCGGGTTCATGTCTAGAGCTTTTCCTGTGGCTATGTTCAGAATGTAGTACTAGCATATTTATGAATAATGTAATGTATATCAAGGACAAATCTGAAGAATGCAAATTACAGTGCTACATTACTGGAACATGAAACCAAAACTTGTTTATTTTATCCACTTTTCATTTTTTGTTATATAAAATTTTGTGTATAGACTGTTTCACCAGACGCACGTGCATTGTTGCGGTTAAGCGTCTGGAAGGAGTTTAACTTCCGGTCTCTATTTATTTAATGGTTAGTGGGTAAACTAAACTTTTGAGCATAAAAACTTTTTTTGCGATATATAGTAGTTTTTTGTACAATTTACGTGTTTCCATGGGTTGTATTTTCAATTGCAATTTTGAGGGTAAATTTTGAGCGTAAAAACGTTTGCAATATATTATCGTTTTTGCAAAATTTACGTGTTTCCATTGGTTGTATTTTCCATTCTCAATGTTAATTTGTGCAATTTTAAGGGTAAATTTTGAGCTTAAAAACTTTTTTTTTTAATTTGCGTGTTTCCATGGGTTGTATTTTCTATAGCAATTTTAAGGGTCAATTATGAGCGTAAAAACTTTTGCGATATATTATCGTTTTTGCAAAATGTACGTGTTTCCATGGGTTGTATTTTCAATTGCAATTTTGAGGGTAAATTTTAGCATAAAAACTTTTTGCGATATATGCTCGTTATTGTGAAATTTACATGTTTTCATGGGTTGTATTTTCAATTGCAATTTTGAGGGTAAATTTTAGCATAAAAACTTTTTTGCGATATATATGCTCGTTATTGTGAAATTTACATGGGTTGTATTTTCAATTCTCAATTTCAATTTGTGCAATTTTAAGGGTAAATTTTGAGCATAAAAACTTTTTTTTATTTATTTACTTGTTTCCATGGGTTGTATTTTCAATTGCAATTTTGAGGGTAAATTTTGAGCATTAAAACTTTTTTGCAATATATATGGTCGTTAATGTGAAATTGACATGTTTCCATGAGTTGTATTTTCAATTCTCAATGTTAATTTGTGCAATTTTAAGGGTCAATTTTGAGCGTAAAAACTTTTGCGATATATTATCGTTTTTGCAAAATTTACGTGTTTCCATTGTTTGTATTTTCCATTCTCAATGTCAATTTGTGCAATTTTAAGGGTAAATTTTGAGGGTAAAAACTTTTTGCGATATATTAAGTTTTTGCCAAAAAAAAGTATGTGTTTCCATTGGTTGTATTTTCAATTCACAATTTCAATCCGCGCAATTTTAAGAATAATGGAAACCAGATTATTACAGTTAATACAAGGACATCTATAAAACTTGAAGAAAGTTATTTGTTTGTTATTTGCATTTAATTTTAATTGCAGCCAACTGGAAGTAGCCATATACCTTAAACCAAAAATGTCATGTGACAAACATCCCACAAGAATAAAAATGCTGAAAAAGATCAAACAATTATGAAAGACTTCTGCACTATAAGTCAATTGAAGTCATATGATAGCTTTGTGTGAGAAACCGACCAACCAGCACTTCAGGGACTATATTTGATTTGAGATTAAGCTGAATGTTATTACATTTCTGTCCTCAGATGTTCCTCAAAGCTAAGCTATTGTGTCACTTCAAGAGACTTGAAGTTCATGCAGACATAGTATGGTAGTTTTATAGTTCTTTTTGTCATTTTTGTAGGTTTTGTGTCGCATAAAACATATAATATAACAACATGAGAGCACGTTAATAATGACAGTTATCGCTTTCGACTGCATTATTCCTTTGAAGCGTGTGATGTATTGTTGTGGGTCAGTAAGGTCCCACAAGCATCCGTTTACATTTCGAGCAACCCTCACAATTCATTGAAGCTCATGGGAGCATCTTTGCTGAATGCTGAAAACACAGAGACGTTGTGGTCCAGAAACAAATCAAATTTGAATGGTACTCTAACAAACTCGCTAAATCTTACAATGAATCGTACAAACATTCACAAATCAAATATGCACTTACATTCTACAAAATGCTGGGTTGTTTTTAACCCAAGATATTGGACATAACACATATGTTGGGTTATAAATAAACCTATGCTGGGTTGTTTTAACTCAATTTGTTGTTCCAACCCATGGCTGAGTAACAACAACCCATATCTGTGTCTGTTTGTGAATGTGTTGTCTCTCTCATGTGTGTCTGTTTGTGTTGTCTCTCATGTGTGTCTGTTTGTGAATGTGTTGTCTCTCTCATGTGTGTTTGTTTGTGTTTGTGTTGTCTCTCATGTGTGTCTGTTTGTGTTGTCTCTCATGTGTGTGTGTCTGTTTGTGTATGTGTTGTCTCTCTCATGTGTCTGGGAGGTTAATTAAAATATTCTCAGCCTTCAGTTCATCTCTTGGGTTTTCCTCTTTAGCACAGAAAAGACTCTTCTCAATAATAATGAGCATCATCAAAAAGGATCTAACAGAGGAGAGGTTTGCTGGGATTTCATAGTCTCCTATAGTCTGTATTTTAGGTTGCTTTTTGTGCATCAGTAATTGTGGCTGAGGAAATTTAGTTCAGTAGCTTGACTTAAAGTCACCATTTGTTGCCATGTCTGTAAACTGATTCTTCAAGTGAAACTGGTTGACAGGAAGACTTTTTGTTTACTATCCCATATGGCAAAAAAATAAATTTCTCTGGCCAAAAATATGCTAAATATATTTTTTAATTTGAAAATATATGTTGATATAAAGTTAAAAATACATAAATGTCAAGGGCTACAAATTTCTTTTTAATTTACAACCCATATGGCAAGAAATGTATTCTTGACCAAAATTTACTTTACATATATGCTAAATACAATCTAATTTTATAAAATATATTTATAAAGATTAAAATATATTTAATTTTAACCTTTTCAAACCAGTTATGTTTACAGGTATTTCTTAAAATATATTTATTTTTAAAATATATTTCAAAATATACAAAAAAATATATTGGTGAAAAATATATCTTTAAACAAATTCTAAAATATATTTCAGCAAATATATTTTTTGGCAATGTTTTGTATATTTTGAAATATATTTAAAAACATATTTTGTTTGCATGATGGGATAGTTTACACTGTACAAAAATGCAGCATGAAGAAATCAATTCAACACAGCTACCATTTTAGGTTTTGACCCGTGAATAGTTGACATAACTTATAAAAACAAGTTGAAATTGTTTAACTGATTTTTTTTAAAAGTTAAAGACAGCATAAAATATATGTTGAGTTGACAAAAATGCTGCATTTTTTTTTTCAAGTGTAGGATTTGATGGGCACACAACTTTAATGCAGCCATATGATTTGTGTACCGCATTTACAAAGACGAATATATTTTTATTTTGTTGTAATAACAAACCTTAAATTAAGTTTTAAAGAGTTAGTTTTGTGCTATTTTATAGTTTTTCTCCAGATCTATTCATTTATTCATGCAAATATATCCTAAAAATGCAATTAATTCAGAAAACATCTTGAATATATCTCTATGACATTTCTTAATTCAAATTTATTATTTTTGTGCCCACGAAGTGAAAAATATTTAAATATAAATATTTATATATATATCTACTATGGTAAAATAAAAATTTAATATTTTTTATTTATGTCACTTGGAAAAAATTGCTGTTTACTGTAAGTAGCTTGAGTAGCCACCAACAGAGAAAAATATGTTTTGTTTTTTTACATGATTTAATATGAATTTTACACAGTTTATAAGGTGTTGTGTGTGCTTGACAGGGTTTTGCTGGTTATTTTAGTGCACTACTATGAGTTTGCTACAGTGTTCTGGATAGTGTTGCAAATTTTTTAAGAAGTTTTCAAAAGTTTTAGCCCTGACAGAAGTACTCAATGCCTGGTGCTTGGCATTCAGCAATATCTGCTGTTTCATTGAGAGTGTGAGAGAGATTTAGCCATATGGAGAAATTTTATTGAATATGGAGATTTAGATGATTATGGAGTTAAAACAGGGCTATATTGGGGTAAAGACACCTGATCTATTTAGGGGAAGCTCCAGTACTTCTAGTATCCTTGCATTGGAAATTCATTTCAAGAACAGACTGACGTCAACTCTAAAATGAATGATCTTGCACATAAATTATTAAAATAGTTATTTAACACACATTTCTTTATAAAATACATACGGTACTGTATATATATTAAGGTGATATACAGTTATTTATTTATTTAGTGTATGGTTTATGCAGTACAGTACTTTCCATTACATGCACTTTTATTGGGTGTGCATTCAATCTATACATTTTATCAGTATGTGTGCCCCATGTAAATCAAACCTACTAACACAATGCCTTACCAAATGAGCTACAGAAACTACACATGAAAAAATACGATAGTAAACTGTAGGAAATTGTACTGTAGTATACCGCAGGAGATACAATGAATAAAAGTTAAGTGAATTTTACTTAAGTTATATTAACACTGACTCAACTTATTTCAACTTCTGACTGAACCTCAGTTTGATCTATTTCAGCCCGTATGATGATAAAAAAGTTTAAGGTAGACTTGAAGATGATATTATAACAAATGCAAAGTTATTTAAAACCTAAAAGACCAAAGTAAATTCTGCGAAGGCACTTAGTAGTAGGCATACTGTTCCAGTTTTTAACTACAGTAATTGTGTCAAAAATATTTGACAGGCTACAAAAATCACTGAGGCATTAAATGAAAGATCACAGACATATGAAGAAAGTCAAAAGAACTAGTTGTAAATGAACACAGCGCCACCTTGTGGTAAATAACCACTGGTGCACCCTTAAACTCATTCTTGTTAAAAAATGTCATCTTCAAAAACACACATTTTTAACTTAAATACATGCACTAAACTCTGGTGCATACTGTAAACATGTCTGTAGTTGATTTAACAGCCATGCACATTTTGGTAAAATGAATATGAATCTATTGTAATTCATAACACACATGCTCTGACCCACAAATTGTGTCCACAGCGCAATAAACCCACAGTCAGTATTTAAATCAGATGAAAGGACCACACTAATTCAGTCTACTGCAACAAACAATGCATTTTTCGGTACCCATAATAATGCAACAAGAAAACAGTAAGATAGACAGTATAGTTTCCAATCCACTTACATCAGCATATTTTAATAACTATTATGTAAAAAAACATTGTTAACACACACAGATGTGCTTGATGAGTCTTTACCTCATAGACAACTAATTGGAAAGTGATTGTATTCAATGCACAGACTTCTAAGCACGTTGGTTATCTGATCCTACGCACTTACTGTAGTTTCAAACTATGCGTTTTATCAATTGTGTGCATCAAAACCGTTGACCATAGCATTAACACTAATTCACCTTCTGGCACACTGTAAAAAAATATATTAATTCAACATATATTTTTATGTTACTTTAACTTTAAAACTTAAAATAGTAGGTTGAAATGAATTGCATAGCCAAGTTGTTTTAACTTCACAGTGCATTACCCATTTCTACATACCATGATTTGTGACACGCATTTTTGAATACTATTTAGAAAGGTTAGTATGCAAATGTACACACAGCGATATTCAGGTTCATGTTACACCAACACATCTGCTATTTATGGCTCAACCACCAATTGTATGAGTTTGGGGGTGAAGCTACCTTTTTGTCCCACCATCGGACACCTGTTTGAGAACAGTCATTATAAACTTAAAAAAAAGGAAATCAAACAACAGCACCACTTCAGTGGTGAATAATATAGCTGATCTGAGCCCAGCAGTAATTCAAGGACGTGCAGAGAAGCGAAGTGTGCAATCTGTGTTTCTCTCTCACCTGCTTAGGAAGGAACTCATCAAAGTGAACATTAGCGGCACGGCCCTGATTATTTTTGGTGCTGTAATATAATGGTTCAAAGGTGCCATTAATCTTCTCGCTCAGATGCACATCTCATTTGGAGGAGTCTTTGCGATTTGCTCACAAAGGATGAATTCAGCAATTGGTGAATTGCTTTTCGCACTGTGCATCTAAACAGACTAACCTCCTCCTAACCTTCTACATATTTGTATGCCGACAAATTAATGAATGCATTTGTGTATAATATATGCAAACAGTATTTTATTTGTATCTATATATATTGTGTGAATATGCATGAGAGAGAGAGAGATAGAGAGAGACTGTCATGATGTTTCATGAATTCATTATAATTCATGACGATATACATAATACATAGTTGTACAATCCATTCAATGTAATATCTGACAGTAGAGCTCCCCCTATGGGTTAGTTGTAGAGGTGCAGTTGCCTGACAGCCAGGGGCTCATAAACTGCAACATAGTTTTTATCATCATAGCTACAGAATATCTCCTGATAAAGCATGACATATAGATTATATTACATAAAAACAGAATATGCATGCATACATGAGCTGCATTTTAAGAAAATGGCTATTTACATAATTGCACTTGTAATTGCTGTGAGTGCTTCGGCCCTAAATTGCATAAATTATAAAACCATGCATGCTTAATTCGCACTGTTATAATCTTTTTCAAAATATCCTATTTTCCACCATTTCCCCACCAAATGGGAAGTGGGTTTTAAAAACGAAAATTGTGCCCAAGCACAAGCCTTCTGCTAGGTATTGTTGGGAGTTTAATCCTGAATCCATTACACTTGGTGTGGAGCAGCGCGTGTGTGCGATAAGCTTTTGCACGCCACCTCAAAGACGCAGAGAAGAAAACAGCAAAAGAAGCCTGGCTGCAGGGTGAAGGGTATTAACGACCCTACAAAGGCATCATTTTATAAAAGAAATCTGTAAAATTTGTGGTGAAATTTTTGATGATGATAGAGGAACCTATCAGCCAAGATGCTCACAAATGTTGATGTTTACAAATGTTTATAATAAATGACAAGTAATTGACAAAGTAACGGTACTTAAAATGACTCGAATTGTGACTAGACACTGATATCTAGTGAAAATATGATGACATGTTTATTAAACTGTGCAGGTGAATGTTTTTCAGTTTAATGTCTTCACTTCACAGCAGACCTGACACAACTGCTTGTCCAAAATGTTTAATATCTTCTTCAACAAGGTGGATTGTGACAAGCAACAGAATCAGACCTCATAAAACTCAAAAGTGTTTTAAAAATCTTCACGAAGCAAAAAAGTAAACACGTTAGATTCAATTCAAGCTTGTAATATTTATTCTGAGTTCATGTAAGTATATTTGCTCATATTCCTCCTAGGGGAGAAATTTTTTTTTAATTTAATGATGGTAGCACTGCTGTAGTATAAAATTCAATTGATGATGACATTGTTCCTGGTTGAACAACTTTACATAGAGCAGCATTTTATTCTGCAAACTGAACACACTGTAGAAGGTCTGGAGGGATTACCCGGACATCCTCTCAGTGAACAAAAATAGCAGTTTAAACCTAAGAGCGGGGCAGACTCAAAGAAGTTTGGGAAAATGTGAGGAGCTGGACTAAACCTTCTCATGTCCAAGCACATACAATGTAAAGATGAACCAGATATTTGAAGTTATCTAAAACAAGTCAAGTGAAACAGGGAATCATGATTGGCCATTATAGATACTGTTGTTGGACATTTTTACCATTCTTTTTATTTACTGTAGCTCTAATTGTCAAGCTTGATGTTGACACAAATTAAAGTCTAAACACAGACTAGACTATAGACACGAGATAAAGACAAGACTCAGACTAGACTATAGACACAGACTTAAGACAAGACTCAGACTAGACTATAGACACAGACTTCAGACAAGACTCAGACTAGACTACAGACACAGACTTCAGACAAGACTCAGACTAGACTAAAGACCCAGCCTAAAGACAAAAATAGACATGGGCTAAAGAAAAGACTCAGATTAGACTATAGACTTAAGACAAGACTCAGACTAGACTAAAGACCCAGGCTAAAGACAAGAATATAGACATGGGCTAAAGAAAAGACAAGACTCAAACTAGACTATAGACACAGACTAAAGACAAGACTCAGACTAGACTATAGACAAAGACTAAAGACAAGACTCGGACTAGACTAAAGACCCATGCTAAAGACAAGAATATAGACATGGGCTAAAGAAAAGACAAGACTCAGACTAGACTATAGACACAGACTAAAGACAAGACTCAGACTAGACTATAGACAAAGACTAAAGACAAGACTCGGACTAGACTAAAGACCCAGGCTAAAGACAAGAATATAGACATAGGCTGAAGACAAGGCTCAGACCAGGCTATAGACACAGGCTTAAGACAAGAACATAGACATAGGCTAAAGACAAGGCTCAGACTAGACTATAGACACAGGCTAAAGACAAGACTCAGACTAGACTAAAGACCCAGGCTAAAGATAATAATATGGACATGGGCTAAAGACAAGGCTCAGACTAGACTATAGACACAGGCTAAAGACTAGACTATAGACACAGGCTAAAGACAAGTTTCACACTAGACTAAAGACCCAGGCTAAAGACAAGAATATAGACATGAGCTAAAGACAAGACTCAGACTAGACTAAAGACTCAGGCTAAAGACAAGACTCAGACTAGAATATAGACACAGACTAAAGACAAGACTCGGACTAGACTAAAGACATAGGCTAAAGACAAGGCTCAGACTAGACTATAGACACAGGCTAAAGACATGCCTCAGACTAGACTTAAGACCCCTGCTTAAGATAATATATAGACATGGGCTAAATACAAGATTCAGACTAGACTAAAGATCCAGGGTAAAGACAAGAATATAGACATGGGCTAAATACAAGATTCAGACTAGACTAAAGACCCAGGCTAAAGACAAGAATATAGACATGGGCTAAAGACAAGACTCAGACTAGACTATAGACAAAGACTAAAGACAAGACTCAGGCTAGACTAAAGACCTAAGCTAAAGACTAGACTATAGACACAGGCTAAAGACAAGATTCAGACTAGACTAAAGACCCAGGCTAAAGACAAGAATATAGACATGGGCTAAAGACAAGACTCAGACTAGACTATAGACACAGACTAAAGCCAAGACTCAGGCTAGACTAAAGACCCAAGCTAAAGACTAGACTATAGACACAGGCTAAATACAAGCCTCATACTAGACCGAATACCCAGGCTAAAACATAGACTATAGACACAGGCTAATGACTATACTATAGACACAGGCTAAAGACAAGATTCAGACTAGACTAAAGACCCAGGCTAAAGACAAGAATATAGACATGGGATAAAGACAAGACTCAGACTAGACTATAGACACAGACTAAAGACAAGACTCAGGCTAGACTAAAGACCCAAGCTAAAGACTAGACTAAAGACACAGGCTAAATACAAGCCTCAGACTAGACTGAATACCCAGGCTAAAGCATAGACTATAGACACAGGCTAAAAAGACTCGGACTAGACTAAAGACCCAAGCTAAAGACTAGACTATAGACACAGGCTAAAGGCAAGACTCAGACTAGACTATAGACACAGACTTATGGCAAGACTCAGACTAGACCAAAGACACAGGCTAAAGACAAAACTCAGACTAGATTGAAGACACAGGCTAAAAACAAGACTCAGACTAGACTAAAGACACAGACTAAAGATAAGACACAGACTAAAGATAAGACACAGACTAGACTAAAGACTAGACTATAAACACGGGCTAAAGGCAAGACTCAGACTAGACTGAAGACACAGGCTAAAGACAAGACTCAGACTAGACTAAAGACCCAGACTAAAGACAAAACTCATACTAGACTAGACTTTTTTTAAGTGAACTCAACTGATTATCGATGGGACAGTATTAATTTTTTATAAGTGTTGCTAGGTCCCTGTCTTATTCCCACAATGAAAGACGAAAAGCTTCTGACCTTTCTCATTCAAAATTCCACCTTGTTTCACAGCAAATAAAGACCTAACTTTCGATAACATAACAGCCTGACATTGTGCTGGGAAACTGTCATTGATTATACCATTTGAGAAACAAATGAGGGCAGAAAGAAAATGGAAAAGGGGTGCGAGATTGGTTTGACTGATTTATGGCCTATGAGAAATTTAATCTACTGTCGTTACAGTCTCAAGGAGACAGAAGACCACTCCAGGACGTCAAGGTCCACGATCGGACATGAACATGCAATCTCTGACATGTAGATTATTAGCATCCACCTTTAATCGGAAAACCTAGGAAATAATAAAGGTGTTTTTACACCCAAAATGTGAAACATCTAAAAATGGAGAAGAATTAATTATACGGTATCTGCTCAGAAAAACATCTCTGACGTCAGAAGTTCATTAACAGCGCGCACTTAATTCATGAACCACTAGATCATTTATGACACAGTTTACACCTCACTGCTTTCAACTACTCTACGTAGCAAGAATGCAAATCAATGATTTATTTGCCTGATACACAATAGTACTGTTTCTAAATAGAATTTGCATTTATGTTGTGCACAACTGACTTGATGATGTTAAGGTTGAACAAAGTCTTTTGAAAAATGATTTTCTGTTCTGAGAAATGCTCCGAAGCGACTGAGAAAAACTGTAATATGAAGTTTGTAGGTGCAAAGGTGTACTTTTTGAAAGGGTACCACATGGTGACAGCTAGGGCCTATTTTTTAACAAAGTTTTTCTGCGGGTGACTGATGCATTAAACACATCGTCAGGTTGTTTTTGTCATAATGACTTCACTCCCCACGACCAGCGTTTTGTGTCATATTTCTGCAAAAATTTTGAATACATTTAAAACCTTAAAAGCTTTGCTAAAAGCCTTTCTATAAGCCTGCACTATTTAAATATTCACACATTCACACATTTCAGGTCCTAAAATGGATAATGCTGAATGTGACTGCTGAGCGTAAATCACAGCTGGGGTAGGAGAGAGAAAATTGCTTTTATTGCCTTTCCAAATCAAGCAAACGATTAGTTGAATAAAATAATTGTTAGGCTCAACAAACTGGTAAATAGATATTTGGCTGTTGCTCAAATGGGAAAATGACATTAGAAGGGTGAAATAATAATAAAAACAGTAAGCTGATACAGACTGTGAGGAAAAACATCCTAAAATATGACATTCTGTTCGCAATCTAGACGGCACACACAATAGGTATGTTTTTAAAGAAACTAAATCTATAAAGATACACAGACAGACAGACGGATGGACGGATAATTTGATGGATGGACAGAGGGACGGACAGACAGATAAACAGACAGACAGACAGACAGATAGATGGACAAACGGACATATAATTTGATAGATAGATAGATAGATAGATAGATAGATAGATAGAGAGAGAGAGAGAGAGAGAGAGAGAGAGAGACAGACAGACAGACAGACAGACAGATAAATAGACAGACAAACGGCCAGAAAGACAGACATACAGACAAATATACAGACAAACAGACAGCCAGACAGGCAGACAGACAGATAAATAGACAGACAAATGGCCAAAAAGACAGACATACAGACAAATGGACAGACAGGCAAACAGACAGAAAGACAGACAGACAGGCACATAGACAGACAGGCAGGCAGACAGACAGACAGACGGATAAATAGACAGACAAACGGCCAGAAAGACAGACATACAGACAAATGGACAGACAAACAGACAGCCAGAGAGACAAACAGACAGATAAATAGACAGACAGACAGACCAATAGACAGACAAATGGCCAGATAGATAAAAAGACAAACAGACAAACAAATAAATAAACAGAGAAACAGACAGGCAGACATATAAATAGACAGACAAACATCCAGATATACAGGCAGAAAGGCAGACAGACAGATAAACAGACAGAAAGGCAGATAGACAGATAAACACACAGACAGATAAATAGACAGACAGATAAACAGACAGACAGGTAAACAGAAAGATAAACAGACAGACAGGTAAACAGGCAGACAGATAAATAGACAGACAGAAAGGCAGACAGACAGATAAACAGACAGACAGACAGACAGACAGACAGACAGACAGATAAATAGACAGACAGATAAACAGACAGACAGATAAATAGACAGACAGAAAGGCAGACAGACAGATAAACAGACAGACAGAAAGGCAGACAGACAGAAAAACAGACAGAAAGGCAGACAGACAGACAGATAAACAGACAGACAGACAGATAAATAGACAGACAGAAAGGCAGACAGACAGATAAACAGACAGAAAGGCAGACAGACAGATAAACAGAGAGACAGACAGAAAGGCAGACAGACAGGTAAACAGACAGAAAGGCAGACAGACAGACAGATAAACAGACAGACAGACAGATAAATAGACAGACAGAAAGGCAGACAGACAGATAAACAGACAGAAAGGCAGACAGACAGATAAACAGAGAGACAGACAGAAAGGCAGACAGACAGGTAAACAGACAGAAAGGCAGACAGACAGACAGATAAAGAGACAGACAAATAAACAGACAGACAGATAGACAGACAGACAGGTAAACAGACAGACAGATGAACAGACATACAGATAAACAGACAGACAGATAGACAGACAGAAAGCCAGACAGACAGATAAACAGACAGACAGATAGACAGACAGACAGACAGACAGATAGACAGACAGACAGACAGAAAGGCAGACAGACAGGTAAACAGACAGAAAGGCAGACAGACAGATAAACAGACAGACAGACAGAAAGGCAGACAGACAGGTAAACAGACAGAAAGGCAGACAGACAGATAAACAGACAGAAAGGCAGACAGACAGATAAACAGCCAGATAGACAGATAGGCAGACAGATAAACAGACAGACAGATATACAGGCAGACAGACAGAATGAAAAATGTAAGTTTGATATAATCAACAGAAACACAACACAAATTTTAATGCCACAGGGTTTGTTCAGCCCAAACTTGCTATCTGATCAAATGTAAGTGTAAAGGTGGAACAGAATTGTCACACTTTAGTAGCGTTAGTAGATTTGATTTTATCTCACAGTAAGCAGACAAATAATCAGCTTGGTTTAGCATCTCTAAAAAATCAAGCATGCAAGACTTGCCAGGAGCATCCCTTTTAAAACCTTTAGTAGATCACAGCACAGCCTTTCAAAAGGTCAAACATCTCTTAAACACAGTTCTGCCTGCAGAGTACATCCAAAGACAACATCTAACTGACTCTATAGAGACATATACTCAGATTTCAATATATAAAGGACTCTAATAGATGCGTAAGAATATCAGATTTTACTGTAATTATCCTGTGTACTTTCTGTAGTTCAGTTGGTCGAGCATTATGTTAGTGTTATTAGTACAATGCACAGGTTTGATACCACAAAACACAAAAACAAATGATGGCAAATCATGGAATGATGTTTAAAGAATACAAGAATACATGAACAGTTTTTAATACTGTTTAATCTTAATACAGAAAGACAGATGTAAACTACAGGCTTTATATAACAATGCTCCACTCACAGAGAACTGATACGTCAGCAGATGGTTTTCATACTATCAGTAATTCACAGCCGTTCAACGCATAGAAAGAAAAGCAGCTTTATTTTTCATCTTGAAGTTTCATTAACACCTGATAGTAAAAGCACTTTATCACCGTTTGGTCGCCACATTTAATGTTTGAAGTTTAAAAACTCATCGTGCCTTTAAATTTGCATTTGCTTACGTAGGATACACCAAGATTTATTTTTAAATGTTTCTAATGAAAAGTTATGGGTTGGACTCAAACGGATAAACTAAATGCACTTTAAGTGAATGCACTGTAAGTGCAACAAATAAGGAGATTTTAATTTCTTATTCACAGTAAAAAATGTGAAAATATGTTGTTGTTATTGTTGTTGTTGTTGTTGTTGTTTTGTGTGTGCGTTCGTAGAAAAATAATGACATTAGGGTTAGTAGGTGTTACAGATAAAATGTATTAAGGTTTTATTAAAAAGAAGAAACAAAATATTTTTGGAAAACACCTGGTAAAGGCATGTTGATTCGTATTTTTAATAAGCACACTTCAAAAGATTTTAAAATAAAACCACATAAGCACAACAAACAAGCAAAAATGATATAAGTGACTTTGTCAAACTAGTTTTGTTCCTTATTTAAACATATTGATGGCATAATATGTAATGTAATAACAATTATAATAAATAATTAATGACTGGCCATTGAATTATTCGAAATAATGCACTCCTAATGACGTGAAGCGTCTATCACACATGTCCAAATTTAATCTTTAGGCATAGGGATTATATTTACATTTATGCATATTGCCGATGCTTTCATCCAATGCGACACACAGTGCATTGAAGCTATCAATTTTATCATGTGTGATTCTTGGAAATCCAACCCATGACCCTAAGCAACCCTATTAATAATTTCGTCTAACTTGCAATATCCCCCCAAAAAATTATTCACCACTGCTGTGTATTAATGTTATATTGACGCAACACCTAAACAGACTCTGTTTCATAAAAGTCCTGTGTCCTTTCCCTTCCCAAAACAACCCATCAGATTCGTCATTGCTCGTTATACTGCGACCTTACAATTTACAAATTAAGCAACGCCTGAAAGAGCAGACAGGAGGAGGCGGATCTCTGAAGCTGAGACCATCAGTAGTTATGGGTGCAGGGGCGGGGCCAGGGGGGGGCCAGGGGGGGCACGGGCCACCCCCACAATTTGATTGGCCACCCCAAGTGCCCCCCCTCCCACACCATCAGTCTCGTCAGTATTAATTATGTACTAGTGGTTTTGCTTTTCTTAAAATAAAACTTCATATTTTACAGGGCTTTGATTTATTTATATTACATTTTTTTTATTAGCTTAAAATATTAAAATATACATTTTTGTGGAGGCTCCGCCTATGAAAAAATGTCTAGACCCGAGGAACCACTCTACCGTGACATGTTGTTATCGGAGTCAATTAGTAGGCGCACACTTATAGTAACGAACGGTGGTGGCACCAATAAAAAGCAAGGAAAAGCAAGGAAAAACACAGAGGACGGAGAAAGGAGTTTTATGCAGATAGTGAAAAAGACAACAAAGTCATAGGTGAGTGAGCTGAGTTTTGATATGTTTCCTTAAATGTGAAAACCTGCGATTAGTAAGTTAGAGCTAGCTCCTCTCTGTTACTGTCGAGAATGCTCATTACTAAAGTTGAAGACAACCTAACGGTACATTAAAAGAATATATAAAGTCACGTTTGCCTTTGCGTTTGTAATAAATAGTCGTGTGTTAGATCGCAGTTTATCCATACGGATCAGAACCCACGTTTCAACCCGCATGCGATTCGATCGCGGATTAAACAGGGATAGTTTATAATTTACACGTGTTTTAAAATGTTAACCTTCAAGTGCTTTTAAGCAATTTAACACTAAAAAGGCACTAAGTGAGTAGCTGTATGCAATGACAGGTTAAATGTGTCCGGTCCCGTTCCAATCAGACGTAATCCTCCCTATATCCTTCAAATATTGATGTGTAAATGAGTTGCGCTATTGTATCTCATAGTGTATGGAATAGATCAATGAAAAACAACGTAACGTTTTTATGTGGAGTGACTGTTTAAGCTGCGCCGTCTGTGTGTGCATGGGTTTATTTAAGACGACAAGTGCCCTCAATAGTCGACACACGGAGAGAGCTTTGCGTTTATTCGGCGCATGCAAAAACATTAACATGTCATACGACTATGAATAAACGTCTAGAATTTCCTCAGCCTCTAAACTTTCATTGCTATTAACTGTTTTCCTTTTGTTAAGTACATTTTCTGTTGCATGAAGCAGGTTTCACTTTCAGGTGCACAGGCTTTGCAAGCTCTAGATAAAACACAAAGTTTAAACCAAGCATTGTCCAACATCTGATCCTGATCTAAACCAGTTTGGATTTATCTGGATTTGTCGACTCCAAACTTACTCTGAATTTTGAAAATTAAGAGTTTGTTGTTCAAATAGCTTCATGCAACAGACCACAGCCTCAGAAGCATATTTAAAGAAAACAACATAAACATTATTTTTTTCTATACATTAACTCACTGGGGCTCTGTGCAATATGCCATTTAATACAACCAAATGTTAGGCCGGTTGAAACCGGTTAACTGATAGGCCTATTAGTTTAAAATATGCTATGCTATTTAAAATAAACAGCCATTTCGAGCCGCGCCTGCAATTTCGCAACTCGCATCTCTCTGCGCTCTGCCTCCGGCTCACACACACACAATACTTTTTAAATCCCCTACAGCGCGAAACATGAGTCCTGCAAACGGCGCCGTGCTTAGTTTCGAAATAGTTTAGGTACTAGGTGATCGCGTTGAACTTGAAAATAAAGGCGTTTGTGAAGCTCATTTGAAAATTGCCGCGGCTCATTTAATAAAATGACAACTCAGAGACTGCGCTTTAGTTTGGGGTAGTAATAATAAAGACATAGGATGATCATCATCACCTTTTCTGTTACCACTGAAATATAGATGTAATGTATTTCCAAATCTAAACCCATCTTATGCGGAATGTTGCCTAATAGACTGCAACACGATAAAACCAATGGATTAAACGGGCACCTTCAGAATGTGTAAAAGCACCGGCCAAAGCAGGTATCGCACTGTTTTTGTTCTAGAACAAATGCAGCAAAGATATTTAATGCTTGTATGAGGCATCCCAGCAAGCAATTTTGCGGCTAATAGACGTCTAGTAGCCGTCTAAACACCCCCCTGACGTCTAGGCTAAAACAAGGCTAATTTTGGGCTGTCAGTGAAAATCTAGTAGACGTCTATCATAGCCCAAGAAATAGACTAGTCATCAAATAGACGGCTATTAAACGTCTACATATATACGTCTAATAGACGGTGAATGTGGGTCTAGGCTAAAACAAGGCTAATTTTGGGCTGTCAGTGAAAATCTAGTAGACGTCTATCATAGCCCAAGAATAGACTAGCCGTTAAATAGACGGCTATTAAACGACTACACGTGTGTGTCTAATAAAGAACAAAAGAATGGCTAAAGAATTATTTTTAATCCAGTAAAAAGGTTCTCATAAACATGCAATCATGCAATTTATTACAAAAAATATTGTTAATACAATAGAAATTCAGATAAGACAAAATGAAGAAAAACTACTTTTAACAAAAAGAATAAAAACAGTAACAAAATAAAAGCATATATAACAAAATACAATTTCAAAAATGAAATAACATCTAAACATTAACAAACTATCTTCAGTTCACGTCAACTTATTAATTGTACTAATTTCTATACCCCCCCCCCCCGTGCTCCCTGGTGCCTGTTTGAAATGCCCCCATTGCATCCTTCACTTCCAGTTCTGTTGCTGCTGGGAAGTTGTTCAACACAGCATCTGCCAAATATGATATGAAAAGAATGCATGAGACAAGTATTTCTGCTTTATTTTAAATGTGATAGTCATTCTCTTTTGAAAAAGTCATATATAAATATTGACAGGCAACAGTAATCATACCGTTCTCATTACTAACAGAAGTGCATGTTTCTCTGCGTGTGTTTAATGACATTTTTGGAACTAGCAAAAGAGTCTTAAAGGCAGGGTATCTGATTTTGATCCAGAATTTTTTTTTTTGTTATGCTGGTTGAAAGTCTCCTCAAATATTGATAGCTCTCACTATGTTAAGTTAAGTTGTCTAAATGTTTATTTTTATATATTTGTGTCATCTATAAAAGGCGTAGGACCAAAAAACGTTCAACAAATCATTGAACCCTGACCGAATGCAATAATTGGACGTGGGCATGGGCCAGTTACCGGTTTGAAGGTATACTGAGATTTTCAGAGTCAAGGTTTTTAAAAAACCACAAAAATTTTCTGTGATACCGTTTTCAATGTATGAACTGTGTTTACACAAAGTGAATTAAATCATGTAATTGAATTCATGTTTACATTTACAATTGAAAGAATATTATCATTTAAAGGCTTTATTTTTACCTGGCATAAACGTTGTTTGTTGCTTAAAAATAAAATGTATTGTGTCCAGTTGAAAAGTTGATTTTTTAATATGCAGACATTTGAAAATAACACATTTTAGTGTCACAATGGCAATACCACAACACCGTGGTATTTTTGCTTACGGTTATCATACTGCCAGAATCTCATTCCGGCCCATAATTGGGCGCATTAAATATTTGCCCCTCTTCTGTGAATGTGTTTTGCATGCCACTTCACAACCTGTTCACACTCTGTAAAAATAGGGAGAATCAAATAAACCTTCCTGCTGAATTGACACAGGAGCTACAAAACGAAAGACATTTTGAAACAACAAAAAAAAAAACATCTGGATGAGCAAAGAGGAAAAACCCAAATTAACATTGGTAAGTTCACTGCTTTTCTGCAAGATGGAAACATCTACAGGTCTGAAAGGGTCGTTGCAGTGTTTCTTTTGGAAAGGTAGGTATGCAGTGTGATTCTATTTTGATGGATTCAGATTGTATTTTAATGAAACTTGTTGCTTATGTAGTTTGTTTACGAATAAGTGTAATGATATTTATCTTTTCAAATTTCTTAACGTGCTGTATTTATTTCGGATTAAAAACAGTTGTTTATGTTGGTTATTTTGGTAATGTTATTCACTTTGTCAGTCTTACTGGTTAATGAGATAGGAGTGTGCTTCTGGTTGGTGCGTGTAGGCTAAAGTTAGTATTTTTCAAAATCAAATACCCTGCCCTTTAAGATGCCAAGCATAAAATATTCACAATACAATCTTATTGACATAAAACCTGTCAAATGTCTAAAAATAAAACATCTAAACAATATTGTATGGATAAGTAAACTGTTGTATGGGCAAAGAGTAATTTAATCTGGGGCTTTTAATATTTAGAAAATATTAAGGCAGTATCGGACTGTCGTCAATTACTCCTCACATAACCTAATGTCATATTAAAACTACTATTTTGTGAAACACCATGTAGCCTAAAACTACATACAAACACACTTACCTTTAATAACTGAGAACTGATGTTTTTTCAAATGCTTGCTTCTGCAGTGGACCACCACCATTCATGTTGAACTTTGAAATTAATGAATTTTAGTGAACTCTAAAATACAAAAGACAATGTCGTTAACAGTTGCAGACTGAAATATTTTCAGATTTTTTGTGACCACATGAAAGACTGTGTTGACAACACAATGTCTGATTAATATTGCATGTTTAGAGAATTTACCTGTCCAGCATTCTTCCGGCACGGTCTCTCAAGTTTCTCCCTCCAGTTTCGCACAGCTTTGACACCTGAATAGCACATGCCTATGTCAGTAATTGTACAGTATTGTATGCTTCAGTGTACAAATGTTTACCAACCTTAAAGGTTAATGCCCACTGACCTGCAAGTTTTCCCTTACTAACACAATAAAACTCTTTTTTCCAACAGACTGAAGGCCTGTCAGTTAAATCCATTATGGAAAATAGCTTTCCCCCACAATCTATCTCTGCATGCATAATTGTAAAGCACCACATTGCCTACATTACTGTAAGCAACACAGTAATAACTTAGCTAAGTTACTGCTGTTACTAAAAAGCAGCCTACAAATCACTCATGTAAATCTTCAGTGTAACGTTACATAGACTCATTTAACTCCACTATTTTATTACATTGCAGGTTGTACTGTTTAGGTTTTATAAAACATGGGTTACTTTACTACGTTATACTGTTAAGTTACCCGCAAGAATGTCGCGATTCCAACAACAAATAAAGTAAATCAATTTTAAACACATGTAAAATAAAATAATAAAAAAACTTACAAGACCAAACAAGTGTGGTACATACTTTCCTCGTGGCTGCTCGCTGATGTTGTTGCTTTTCAAAAAGCGGAAATCTTTCTCGTGAGATTTGGCCCCGTGTTTGTGTACTGCTGCCATCTAGCGGTTCGGAGTTGTAACTGGATTTTGTTTATCTTTGAAATACGGTCAAATAATGAATGTTATGCGTGACAGCAGATATTCAGATAAGATAAATAAAACCAAACATCTTATTTCACTGGTGTCTTTGCATGCCTGATAAAATATCATAATTCTTGCAAGTTATTTTGGCAAAAACAAAATTGTATTAAATTCAAGGTTATTTTGGGCTAAACATGGTTTGTTCGTAGTCGGTCTATTTATGAGCTAAATAGTGGTTATGTATGACGGTGCATAAAACACTTAAAGAAATTAAACATTGTAATCGCTGTTAACTTTGCTTACAATGACATACCATACATCTCACAAGTTATTTTGGCAAAAACCACATGTAATTAAATTAATGGTTATTTCTGGGCTAAACGTGGGTTATTCGTAGTCGGTCTATTTGTAAGCTAAATAGTGGCTAGTACAGACGGTGTATAAAACACTTTAAAGAAATGAAACAAAATACCTTAATCGCTTTGAACTTTGTTTACATGATTAAATATCATACATCTCACAAATCATTTTGGCAAAACAACATGTAATTAAATTAATGGTTATTTCTGGGCTAAACGTGGGTTATTCGTAGTCGGTCTATTTGTAAGCTAAATAGTGGCTAGTACAGACGGTGCATGAAACACTTTAAATAAATGAAACAAAATACATTAATTGATTTGAACTTTGTTTACATTATTAAATATCATACATCTCACAAATAATTTTGGCAAAACAACATGTAATTAAATTCATGGTTATTTCTGGGCTAAACGTGGTTTATTCGTAGTCGGTCTATTTATGAGCTAAATTATGACTACGTACAGACGATGCATAAAACACTTTAAAGAAATGAAAAGAAATACCTTGTAATCGCTGTTAACTTTGCTTACATGATAAAATAGCATCCATCTCACAAATTATTTTGTCAAAAACCACATGTAACCAAATTAAAGTTTAATTGGGCTAGAAGTGGGCTAGGCACAGCCCGGCTATATCGGGTCTATACTGAAACGAGACGTTGAAATGACGGCTATTGCTTGCTGGGATATAGGCCTACACTGAGTTTTATTTATTTATGATGAGGTGCGTTCTAATTAACAATGCAATGCAAGTGAACGCGCAGTGCCGGCGCCTTCACGGACCGGTAATTATATACTCTGCTATATTTGGTTTTTATTTAATAAATACATGCATTTGGTTGATTAAACATTTATTAAAATTAAGATACAATTTATACAAAACGAAATTCACTTCAAAGAAATGCTTTCTACAAAGCAAAACTTAATAAAGTGGTAAAAATCATGGCTGAGGATTTACAGAAACAAAACTTACTCTGCACTTTACTGTTAGCCTAAAAGACATAAATGTTAATAATTTGGAACACAACCAGGAGAGACTTTAATATTAATTATTGTATTACTGTATTTTATTTACTATTCGAATAAAGGAATTTATCAAAAAATAGCCTGTAGCATTTACTTTTCGCAAACCTTGTGAACATGCGAAACCAAAAGCAGTGACCTCGCGCAAAATGTTTTTTTATTGGTTTATAAAGTACAAACAGACCAGTTATGAAAAACTGAGTGTGAGGGATTTGTTCACTTCACACAAAAAGATCTTGGAAAGAAAGAGATGACTAACTGTAGTAGGGTTTAGTCCACTGTCTATAATAGCCTAATTTACAGATCCCTTTTTTTAACGGAAAACCGACAACTTTGACCGGTTAACGTTGATACGGTCAACCATCGGTCAAACGGTCATCGGTTAACATCCCTACCAAATGTAATATCTTTATTAAGATGATATGCGGACAACATTCAACTTTAGGAAATAAATTAGTTTATGACTTGACAAAGTAACTGAGAAAAATGCATTATTATTTCTTTAGGGACAGAAAGACAGTCAGATACAGGCAATAGGACCAATGAAAAGGTCTCAAAAAATTCAGAATTTCTTCATTTTGAAGAAAAAAAGAGAGATAGAAGCAGAAAGGCATGAGGAGAGGGAAGAGAGGAAGACGCAGCAGTAGTCCACTGACTTTTCTGCAAACCAAGGTATGTGTATTACATGCAGAGACCAGAGGGAGGTTAAAACAAAAACACATCAGGAGGTTTAAATGTACTGAATGTATCAGGATACAGTATACAGTATTATTAATGCCTGGCTCACACCACAGGATAATCGGGCCGAATTTACCCCGATTTTCCCCTCCCGGGAATCCGAGGGAAAATCGGGCAACGGACCTTGATCGGCTCCGAAGTTCGGCCCAGATTATCCTGTAATGTGAGACGTTTAAAAATCTAAACGTACACCTTCCGATATGCTCTCAAGCAAATCGGGGCCGCCCCGATCTTATCAAACATGTTTGATATTTAGGATTTTAAATCCGCATAATTACGTCATACTTTCACAATAATCATTGAGAGACGGAGATGATTGACAGCTTTCGGGACCGCGAAACAAGCTGCTGTACGGGTAGACAGCGCAGCCGGACTCATTCCGCCACAACTGCAGCTCGTTGGGGCAGACAGACTATTTAAAATATAGAAATTAATTCCTTGCTTGATTCACGTTGTCATAAACATTAGGATATCTAAAATATCCTAAAAACAACAGAACATGATGATGGTCAGTCACATCACGCACCTGCAGCTATTATGTTTATAGAGGAAATGTAATAAAATAAATAGGCATACACGAAATAAGTTGCACTTAAATAATTAGCTTATTAACAAAATGAATTTAAAATGATATGACGATTTTCAGTTCTTTTTTTGTGACGCGCTTCACAAACGCACAGAACCCGATGGGGCAGCCGGCAGAAAGCGCATCATGTTTTAACTATTACTTTACAGACGCACAAAGTTTTTATCTGTATGACCATGTAACCATAAAAGTAATTTAAGGTCATCATGCATGCATTGCTGTTCAGTGTTCACCGGCATGTAGGATATGTACTAACAAACATTATCACGCCATTAGTTGTTCGAAATATAAATGATCCGCTTGAGCCTCACCCAAGTGCAGCACTGATTGCTGAAATACCGCACACTTGAGAATCTAATGCGCCTCATATCGACACTACCAACGTTTCACATTAAATGACATATTTGTCCAAAACCATTGGTAATGTAAATACCGAATTAAACACTAGACCCTATACACTGCAAGATAAAATAGAATAGAATAGAAACTTTACTGTCATTATAAAACTATAATAAAATTTGTTTATAAGCTCTCAAAGACCAGCAGCCTCAGAAGAATAAACAACAAAAATAGAATCCACATAGTATATAGCTACAAAATAATATCACTGCAGAGTAGTATATATACAGTGGAATTAAATAATGCAAACAACAGTGCAAAACAAGTTTAACCAAGCATCAGTCATTTAACGCTTAGCCTACAATAATATTCTTGTTAGGAAGGAACAGGAAAACAAAGCATTAATAGAAATAGCCTAGATCACTTATAATAACTCTTAAATGTGCAAAAAATAATGATATATAGGCTAGCCAATTATATTAAAAATATGTTTTTAAATAGATGTATTTACATTTAAATAAATCTTGCATAAGGATTAGACTTAGACTTGGTGCTATACAGTATGCATTCAAACACTGCCTGCATAACACATCCTTAAAACATATCATGATTGTTGCCTCATAAACAAGAGCTGAGGAGGAGAAATCGCCTAGGTTTCAAAAAGAAAGCTGCTACTTTGTAAATATTAAAAAAGAAATCATAATAAATGTGTCATAATCTTCACTTTATATACTCTTCTCCTGAGGTGAAGTGAAGTGCTTGCTCTGGCAAGATAATCCTAATAATATCCTGTAGTGTGTGATGCACTAGGATTTTAAATTCCTGTAGTGTGAGCATGTTTAAGATTTTAGAGAAGAATATCTGACAAGATTCTCTTTATGTGTGTGCTGCAACCAGATTTCAAAATCTGCCAGGATTTTAAAAATCCTGTAGTGTGAGCCAGGCATAACTTTAATGTAGGGCAAGTTACACTAATTCACTGTTTATATGTATTTAAATGTGCCACCCCTCTCTAAGTCTGTGCCCCAGTCCGGCCCCCCCATGAAAAATTCTCTAGACCCGCCCCTGTATGGGTGTACAGCATCGCTCGCTGCATTCTTCAGGTTCGTTCATGCGTGTTTGTGCAGATGGGAGACAGTGGGGTGATGTGGGCACAACTGGCATTAAAGATACCCCATGGATCACTTGGAACAATTTCGGGTCAGGTCTGCTCCCAAATGGCCGATGATTTGGAAACTCTTCATACTCACAGTCATGGCTGATTAATTAATACCAGCCTGGGGTTCGTTTCCCAAAAGCATCGTTAGCCAACGAACATCGAGAACAAAGCAGTGGAGTTCACGTCACCCTTCTCTCGTCAGTTACTGGCGTGGATGGTACTCATTTGTTTATGACAAGCAGATTTAGAGACACCTCATTGAAAGAGACAAGCGACACACAGCGATAACGTCGCTGGCTGTCTGAACAAGGGGTAACTTTTGTCGTTGGAACGACAGCTCTTGACCTGAGAAGCATCGTTCCTTGTTATTATCATATGTAGACTTACGTTGATCATGCTTTTGAATAAAATAAGCAAAAAACATGAGGTACAGTCAATATCCATCATTGTAAATATATTACAATTGAATTTTACGTCTTTAAATGTGTAAACAGAATGAAAGCGCTGCATTTGAAAACTGCGCATGTGCGCAGACTTACAACCTTTAAGACCCTGGGGAATCCCTGTGAGAAGTGACGTAAGAGGGAACTTGCGCGTGAATTAAATATCTTGAAAATATATATATATATCAGAAACTGCTAAAAAGTATAAATCAAATCCAAAGTCACTTTGGATAAAAGCGTCTGCCAAATGCATAAATGTAATGATCTGACTATTACAAAGATCTTTTTATTATTTTACAGTATCGGTTAACTATACATTTTTTATAGCATATCGCACAATGCATTTTTATATAATGTTAAATTTACCAAAATTTATATATATTTATATCTACAATAATATACCCCGCACTTTTGTTATTCATTCATTTTAACACAGACTGCAAACATTTTAAGACTTTAACTCAACAGATTTTCTATAGTCTATAATTACTGCCATTACTACCTGTTGGGGTGACCCACTGTGAACATTTTGCCCCGCAAGGGATTTATTGACTTTCACGCAGAGCTGAAAATGAAGAGCTGGGAACAACAATGCGTATGAACAACTAGTATGCCCTAAAGAGATAGTCAAAGAAGTTTGAATAAAGACTCATAAATGCCTACAAATCCAATCCTTTCATTCTCAACCGTGAAGGAAAATAGTTTCTGGAGAAAAACTTCCCTGAGTGAGGTGAATCTCGAGATCTTTGTGATGTCTGATCGATTTGATGGTACGGCAGAATAGACAATCTCTATTGATCACATAAAGAGCTGAAGGTTTTAGACCGATCATGTGTCATCTTCTTTTCCTTTGATAATCTGCAATGGGAAAATGACTCTGTAATTGCAGGAATTATGGGAAGAATATTGTGTGACGGTTTGACTGAAGGTTACCAATTGACTATGAACTTTTCTACCGTCCTTTTGGTAACACTTTACAATAACAGTACATGAATAATCATGTACTAATACATAAATTAATAATTACTTTAATATGAAGTAATGATAAGTTAAGCCATGTACTAATCAATAACTAACCATAACTATGTCATGAGTCATATGAATTCATGCATGAATTACAGCCACCTTAACTACACATTAATACATGTTTGTTAGTTAATGCATTAATTAACACTTTGGGTAACCGAAATCAAACATGCTCTAGAACAGTGGTTCCCAACGGTTTGCAGGATCTGATGCTTCGTTTGAGGTCAAATAAAGATGCATAAAATGTTCCACTTATAATTTTAGAAACAAAAGATATTTTTCAAATTCATGTGCTCACAATACCAAGATAGCAGGTAGTTAAAGTATTTTATTATGTAAGATAATTGTTCTCTATTTTTGTGTGCTTGTCGTAGATTGCAAAATCAAAAGGAAGGTGGATGTAAACATTACGGCCTACAACAGGCTGCCAGCTCGTTGCACTTGTGGTCTGCTGCTTTTGGCGCTGTCAAAATATTTCAGTTAAAATCATTCTGACTATTCCTCAGAAATGACAAACATGTTAACCAAAGTCACAATGCCAAATGTATAGTTTTCATATAAAGACCATCAAACCGTCAATCATACCAGTTTATTTGTGAAAGCTATTAAAATGTTATCTTGATGTTATTTTAATTATTGTTTAATTAATTTTTCGCATTGTTTCAGGATCAGCGTTCAGCCAGAGGCGGATCTACAGGTGGATTGACAGCTTGCCCACCCAATCAGATTCATGGAAATACATTATGTTTTTTCATTCAAACCGTAATTCTTCAACCATTTGAACTATCAAAAAATTAGAATTGCTCCTAAAGAAAACAAATTGCGCTTTTTGGCAATATATGGTTTATTACGGTAATGTCTTGCTTTCCGTCCACCAATCGCTGCTGTCATCTAGAGCGGAAGAGGCGGGTTTGAAGAGAGCGCGGTAGGTTAGATTGCACTGAGTAGCAGATTCGTGTGTGAACGTGTGGATCACTGCGGTAAAGAAAAGACTTCTAAATAAAAACGGTGTACACCAGCAACACTAAAGTTAACTCGCTCTTGGTGGCTCGGGACTCGACGGCCCGACTGGACTGTTTAAGTTGATTTTCAATAAAGCAGTGTTGATATTTTTTGCTTCTGGGTCCTCTATGTTTCAGAACCAGTGCTTAGGTAAGCCACGGGCGTTTAGCTAAATAAATGCTCAATGCTTAAATAGTTCATCGTAAATCGTTGTAATATGCTTATGACTTGCGAATGTTATGCTTATTTAATTGAAATAAACCAAGCTTAATGACGTATGCAGCCTGCATATCCGACCTCCGGAGGATGCAGCCTTCTGTTTGAGAGACGGCCGATTGTAATACAGTTAAGTTAGATTGAATAACGTAATTCCATCTAAAATGTACAAAACTGACGGAAAGAACACAGTCATTTTATCTTCCCAAATAACGCAAGTTAAAAAAAGTATGTGAATTTTTCTGGCCCGCAGATGTATAGATGCCCACCTATCAAAAACACTTTCTGCCTCCGCCACTGGGTAACTTATATTTTTATTTGTTAATGTATGATAAGGTCATGACTTTACTAAGGGGGCACATCATTACTAACTCATCGTTAACTACTCATAAACTAACATAAATTCATGATTTGTTATGGTATCATTAGGTCATGACTTTACTTGAGGGGGCACATCATTATTAACTCATCGTTAACTACTCATAAACTAACATAAATTCATGATTTGTTATGGTATCATTAGGTCATGACTTTACTTGAGGGGGCACATCATTACTAACTCATCGTTAACTACTCATAAACTAACAAAAATTCATGATTTGTTAATGTATGATTAGGTCATGACTTTACTTGAGGGGGCACATCATTATTAACTCATCGTTAACTACTCATAAACTAACATAAATTAATGACTTGTTAATGTATTATTGTGTAGGCCCTACACAATGACTTTTCTTGGAGGGGTACACTGTTAAAAAGTTATCAATTACACATTCTATACAAATTCAGCTCATCAAAATCCAAATTTTTGGTGGTTTTAAAGGAGAGGAGCAAATGTGAAAATTAGTCAGACATTTGGAAGGGGTAATAATGGCTTAAAAGAAGAACAAAACAAATACTGTATGAGCATTTTGATGTTAAGACGAGCCAGTTCACACAATAACTATCGTCTGTAGGCTAACACTGATTTAAATTTAGAAAGAATAGCGTCTGTCACTCTTAATGGCAGCAGTGGAACTAATTTTAATTATTAATCCATAATTGCACATTTAATGATTAAGGTTAACTGTAAATGTTGCAAGAAATCCAGTGCCATTCAATGTTTTTAGCTCAGCTGCAGGAGCAAATATATAAACAGTTTTGCATTACAAACCTAAACATTTTGCATTAACAAAAGTTATTTTCGTTCTTCTAGAGAGCTTGTTTGATATGGAGTACGCAAAGTTATAAGTGGAACATTTTATGCATGTTTATTTGACCTCAAACAAAGCATCAGATCCTGCAAACCGTTGGGAACCACTGTTCTAGAGCATGTTTGATTTCGGTTACCCAAAGTGTTAATTAATGCATTAACTAACAAACATGTATTAATGTGTAGTTAAGGTGGGTGTAATTCATGCATGAATTCATATGACTCATAACATAGTTACGGTTAGTTATTGATTAGTAAATAGCTTAACTCATCATTAGTTCATATTAAACTGATTATTAATTTATGTATTAGTACATGATTATTCATGTACTGTTATTGTAAAGTGTTACCCTCACTTCATTTGGACTTGCCACCACATGCAGAGGCGGTCTTACCATAGAGGCATAGGTAGGCGGCGGCCTGGGGCCCCCCACCAGCGGTCAAATTAGGGGGGCCCCCAACCAACCTAATAAATAGCCTACATAAATAAATAAAACCCTTATCATCACGAACACTTCAAAAGCATTGTAAAATATATTAATATTCTTAAGAAATACTTTGAAACTTTGAAATAGTAGTTAAAATGTCCAGTTCATGTTCTGTCACTAAACACTTACACCCCCTTCTTTCACAATGAAATGGACTAGTCCATAACGGTGCGTGCTGCGGCGCGAAAGATAAACACAAAGTGACACGGGGACTGGGAAAGTACATGAACAGAGACAATATAAACGCGAAAATGGGGCTTTGGTAAGTCAACCGGCTAGTAATATCCCTACATTGATAAAAATTATTTTGTGGTGAAGTAAATAATGTTACTACAAAAAACGAATGTAACCCTACAGGGCTCCAGACTGTATGTCGCACTGGCTGGACTGTGAAATTTAAATACAATTATATTAATATAATGCGCAGGCGATTACGTCTGCGACGCATTCAGTCACTCTTCCTGTTGTTGCCCGCTCCCCCGCCTTTCTATCAGCTCAGGTGCATATCACCTCTGCTCTCTAAACCCGTCTCTTTTGTCCACTTTCGACCGCTTCTGCCCTGATTGTTTTGAGGGGTGGTCTATGGAGACTGCGGGCGAGAGCCTCTGCTTTCGTTTTCGGGAGAAATGACGGGTTTAAAATAACGCGAACTAATATTATGTGATGTCAGAGTCCGGTGTTGTAATTAACGATGCTGCACAGTGTTTTTTTATGTGTATGTAAGAGCTTTATCTGATATTTCAGCGCAGTTGATGAAATAATCTCCCCACAACCTCCACACGCTCGCAAAATGACACTAATAAAAGAGGCGGAGATCAGCTGCTTTAGTTTTCATCAATGAAAGCCTAAAAATAGCGCTGTACACTGCGTATTCACGCTAGAAGTCAGAAAAAACCTAATACATTGTGCTCAGTACCTTAGATTACAAGTCCTGGCCAAATGATATCTTCAGAGTGCATGGAGACATTTTGTAGTGATTACAGCACAAGACTGTGATTTCTTTACTCAAGTCTGTGTTAAAGTAGCCTAAAGCTTTTACAACAAAGTAATAAAAAGTTGATTGTAAGTTTAATGGTTTACAATAAGGCAAATATATGTTAAAAATAATAAGTGTGGTAAAGTAAAAAAAAATTTTTTATGTATATAAAGTATGCAATTATTTGTATTTGTAATTAATTTGTTAATGCATTAAACTTGTTTGGACTTAGGTTTTAATGAATTATTAATGCATTAAACATGTTTGGACTTAGTTTTAGTGTTTATTTTTTGTTTTTACACCACCCAGTGACTGGTGCCACCAAATTGAGGCAAGTGCAACCTCTCTCAAATGTTAGTCTGGAGCCCTGCTGAAGTTATGTTGGGGATGTTTTCGTCCACTATGGGGTGCTGTTGAGTCTTAATTTGGCCACAACTTTCAGCATATGGAATGATTTTTGGTGAAAAATCTTATGTTGACACATATTTTGGGAAAATGCTTTGAACATTTTTCAAAAACTCAACAATACACTGTGGTAAAATTCACAACCCTTTTGTTATGTTTGTGAAGAAAACATCAAAGAAAACATAGTTTTAATATAAAGTGATTGTAGACTGGATTTTTTAAAACCTTTTAACACAGTCTTGGGTATGAAAGATTAGTAACAACATTGGCTTTGATGCATTGCTAGTTTTTGTGCAGCATCAGATTTAAATTATTTCTCCCTCATTTACTGTTCGTGGCTGTTTTTGCCTCATTGACTTATTCTCTATTGGTTTGTGTAGTGCTGCACTTTGTGTGACCTCTGCTTTCCATCTTCATTTTGGAATAAAAAATACCTTCGCCTAGGGCCCCCAATTTGCTAAATCCGCCACTGACCACATGCGTATGTCCGTAAAGACCGGTGTCTCATTTGTCATTTTAGGTTCCAAAAGGATGCTCATGGGCGCCCAGTTTTCAGTCAATATGTGCCTTTGATGCACACTTTTCCAGAGCTTACATATTTGCAAGCTTCGCAGTAGACGTCTTCCCAACAGTAAAGCAGCGTTACGTCATGAAAGTGTGGACTTTTAGGAAGATCATGAGTATTTAGGGTGCTCCTGGGGACAGGTGCATTGATGCTTTGAAATAGGAAGTTAAAGTGGGACATATTGCATGGCTCCTCCCTCTTTTAAAAAACAATAGTGTTTAAAGGGGACATTTCACCAGACTTTTTTAAGATGTCAAATAAATCTTTGGTGTCCCCAGAGTACGTATGTAAAGTTTTAGCTGAAAATACCCCATAGATAATTTATTATAACATGTTAAAATTGACACTTGACAAAATGTGCTATTTTGGGGTGTGTCCTTTAAAATGCAAATACAAATCGCAATAATGGTGGTTTGTTGTAATTGAAACTCGTTTGTGCTGTATCTCTTTCTATCCCTGTTTCTCTATCCCTTAATGCTTCAAACTGACAATGCAGTGCACTTGTGCATTTCATCTTAGCTAAGAAAGTAACAGCGTAGCCAGAAAGATTGCTTTCGCTGCAGTTTCTGTGAACTCCTGTCGGTTTCAGTGAACGGGGTTAGACGCTTGCCGTCTTAACACAAGCTTTCATCTCGGATTATATTCCTCATCTCAGACAGTCTGCATAGTCCTGCCCCAGAGCTCTCTTTAGCGTCCACCCACCGACACGTAAAAAAGAGAAAAGCTGCACACATCTCTCCAGTGGCTCATCACGCTGATAATTCAGATTCCTCATGTTTCACTTGTGTGGCATATAGGGGCGAATCAGGAAGCCGTGGGTGTTTGCTGCCAGTTTGAGTCAAAGGTTTGGAGGAAAAAGATCCTTTCACGCGCCGTTGGGCCGCACAGAAGCTTTGCACAGATCGGGAACTGTTAAATTCAGCAAAGATATGATTCAGACGCACACCTATGCTGTCTTTTATCGGTAATTACAGCTACAGAGGTGTTTTTGTCATGTATCGTGATTACTTTCATATCATAGGTATGCAGCAGAGATATCCAAGAACCACAAAGTATTGCACATTAGGTTGTTTGTACCATTTATTATGGTTTCCAAATTATTTTAGCTATCTTGTATATTGCATGAGTTTGCATTACATTATTGAGAATTTCAAATATCAACTAAGTGTTGCTAATATACAATTCAATTTGACTTACACATAATTATTGTAGAGCTAGCATACACTTTCAAAAGTATGCAAAGTAAAGGTTTGTGCTGAAATAGGTCAGATGTTCTTTTAAATGATACGTGGCCCTTCAATGTGAAGTGACAGAAGCCCTACAGCCAGATTGACAGAGCGTTTCTGTTTCTTTATCTCTCATCTCAGGTCCAGCTCACACAGAAAGGCAGAATAGCTTACAATACAGAAAAATTGAATACAAATCCAGAGAAACCACTGCAATGAGAGATATTGGTCTATGTGTTCATATAAAAAAAAAATATTTGAGGGCCATACTGTTTACAGGGGCAAACACAATTTATTTGTCAAATATATTTTTCTTTTTGAATAAAAATGTTTCTCCCTGTAATACAACATGCCTATGAATAATTGTTAGGCTGTGATGTAAACTAAAAGCTATAGACATAAAACCCGCATCCATATGGCAAAAAATAAATTTCTCTGGCCAAAAATATATTTTAAATATATGCTAAATACATTTTGTAGAAAGTGAAGCTTAATTAAATATATTTTTACATTTTAAAATATATTTAGTTTTAACCTTCATGTATCAACGTATATTTCAAAATGTATTTCAGGGGCAACAAATACATATTTACTTTTACAACCCATATAGCAAAAAAATATATTTTTCCTGGTGAAAATAAATGTATTAAGTATATTTTGCACTTAAAATCTATTTATTTTACCTTTTTAAACCTGTTATGTTTTTCTTCCAATGCGACGTGAATATAAATGCTTTAAAATATATTATTTTTAAAATATATTTAAAAATGATCAAAAAATATCCAAAACATATATTGGTGAAAAATTCATTTTTGCTAACATATTTCAAAATGTATTTCAGCAAATATATTTTTGGGGCAAAATATGATATATATATATATATATATATATATATATATATATATATATATATATATATATATATATATATATATATGTAAAAATCGAATACAGAGTAGGGGTGTGCAAAAATATCGATACAGCTAACTATCGTGATACATTTTTCCACGCTACTGTATCGATATTTCAATCTCTACTATCGATATTTTTAACCCATCAAATCTCTCTGTGCGCGTCAAACGACCTCCTCCGCCGCTGCTGTAGTTGTCGGTGTCCATTTGTCTGTCATATACGGCCAGTTAGTGGGAGTGAGAAAATGGCAGAAAATTTAAAAACACCTGCAGCTTTCAAAGCCGACGTGTGGAAGCATTTTGGCTTAAAAAACGATAAAAAAAATCAGCTCTATTTTTTTTACATTTTTTATTAAAAAAGATAAAGTTTTGAAAAGTATTGTATCGTATCATGATGCGTACCCATGTATTGTGATATGTATCGTATTGTGAGGCCCTTGCCAATACCCAGCCCTAATGAAGAGCCTTGCAAAGTATAGTTTATTTGATTTGTACGTGTACACAAACATTCGAAGCATGTGCATTGTGAAAAAATGCAATGCATCTTCTTCTCTACATACTACAATCTCTTGTAGGCGCATTTTCGACGTACACATACAATGTATGGGGGGTTTAAAATCCTTGGTGCATGTACACCCATACGGCAAAAAAATGCATTTCTCTGTCCAAAAATATATTTAAAATATATGCTAATTACATTTTGTAGAAAGTAATGCTCAATTGAATATATATATTTTTTTATTTAGAAATATTTATTTAGTTTTAACCTTCATATATCAACATATATTTCAAAATGTATTTTAAAGGCAAGCAAATACATTTCTTATTTTATATCCCATATGGCAAAAATTTATTCTGTGCCTAAATATATTTTAAATATATGCTAAATACAGGTTAATTTTATAAAGTAGCCTATATTTTTAAAGTTGAAAATATATTAAATTTTTAATAATAACCTTTTAAAAACAAACATAAACATAAATTTTTTCTTCCAGTGCGACATGAATATATTTCGTGGATTGAAATATATAGAGGGCTAAATAGTTTTATGCTTTAAAATGTATTTACTTTTAAAATATTTTTCAAAATATAAAAAATGGTTTTCAGTGAAAAATATATTTTTGTAAACATATTCCAAAATATATTTCAGCATGGCCATTTTTTGTTTATTTTAAAATACATTAAAAATATATAATAATTTTTTTTTTTGTCGTATGGGCAGTACGCGCGCACTTTTCTGATGACGTAAATTGCGTCACGCGCCCTCGTGTACACATACAAAATTTATTTTTCTTCGCCCTATAGTCAGTGAAGGGGCCATATTTAATTTGACACAAATGATAATGAGGTTAGATTGAATTTTGTAAAGACTTAAGGTGGTGTTTCATTTTCACAACCTATATTTTTTTATTTGCTCGAAATCGATTTAAAAAAAGTTTTGTCATTTAAATGATTGACAACTTCAGCTGTTTCTGTAGCTCAACTCGTACAGCATGATGCTAACAAAGCAAAGCCTAGATATGATCAATACTATCAATAGTATTATTATGAATAGAAGGTAAATGATAGGGGTGCAACAATATCTCGAAACGGATCAATGCATTGATCAATGATTAACGGTACGATGCATTGATGTTATACGAAATCAAATCACTTTTTTTAGGTATTGGCAAACATCGCTGACCCAGACAATTGATACAGTATCGTATCAAGAAATCTGATTGACACCCCTAGTAAATGCAATGCTTAGTACATCCACTGAACTATGTTCATTTGATTTAGTCGATTCAAATCTCAGCTAGTAACAGTAATTACATAAACAATAACTCATCACATAAAGCATCTGTGAACAGACAGCAAAGCTCCAAATGATTGTGATAAAAATGTGAAATGACTCAATGGAGGTCACAATCATTTAGCACAGATAAACAGTAACAGCTCTTGCTAACCGCTAAAGGCTCAATCATGCCGCGTCGTACAGCTTAATGGCCATCTGCCTCATTTTTACATTCAGAAGAGTGAGAAACATCTCACAGGTGGAAGCAATCGAGCAGGTGAGAAATCTCGACGGTGATTAGGCCCATCAGCTGTTACTGAGCTGTGCATGCATTTACATGCACGACCGGGTTCGACTGGATTCAGCTCTTAAAGAAATAAATGCAATGATTTTTTATAAAAAAGAAACAACTTACAATTGCAAATTTGTCTAAACTAGACAAACTTAACTAGATTGTTCTCAACTCAACAAAGCTTTTGCATGTCTTACTGTGAGCGTGAGGATAGCTTTGTTGGTTTTAATGTGGTTAATATACATGTGGTGCAGACATGCTTTCGACGACCCGAGGTTCTTTGCTGGTCTTGTACCCTCTCTTTGTACTTTCTTGTCTTTTCCTAAACCACTCTCTAACGGCAAAATGCCCAAAATAACTTTCTGTGATTTGTTTCTGCTGTTTTTAGCAGGGCAGTAAAGCATTCGAGACATTCATCTGAGTGTGTCCACCTCGCATCCGCTGCTGTAACTTGTAATTACAGTACACGCTTTGCTTCCTGATTGAGTACAATTCGGGATTTCTTTTTAGCTAATGCCCATAAATACCATGGCAACCAGCATCTACAATAGCTCTCAATATCAATTGTTAATTAACCAAACTAAAGAAATGAATATAGTGCTTCGTCCGACTAGATGATAGACAGATTGAGTCATGGGCTTACATCTTGCTTTTGAAGTGTTTCAGTAATAAAAACTAAATTCATAGCATAGCTTAGCCGAATTTTCCACCCTAAAAAGTTTTTTACTAGAGCCATATATGTGCAAGTAAAGGAAAACTAAAAAGCTACATTTTCAGGTTTATGAAGCAAGACCAAAAAAATTCAACTTTCAATGCTGTATTCAACAAACCTATAATTCCTTAGCATATGTCATATACAAAATGTATTAAGCAAAACCAAACAGGAAGAAAAGTTCCTAAATACTATGAAAAAAAATACTGTGATGCATATCTGAATAATACCGAGCCTTCGTGATCACGTGAAACTTTCGTGTGTGCACATGAATCTATCGCATGCGCACATAAAACAAAAAAATGTGCAGAATTTTTTTTTTTAAGTTTAGTTTTGCGTGCTCACTTAAAACTTTCGCGTGCGCACATGACTCTATCCCAGCGCGCAAAACTACACTTTTTAAAAAAAATTCTGCACATTTGTTTGTTTTACGTGCGCACGCGACAGATTCATGTGCGCACGCGAAAGTTTTAGTGAGAACGCAAAACAAAACTTTTTTAAAGAATTCTGCAAATTTGTATCTATCACGTGCGCACGTAAAACAAAAAAATGTGCAGAATTTTTTTTTTACGTTTAGTTTTGCGTGCTCACGTAAAACTTTTGCGTGCGCACATGACTCTATCCCAGCGCGCAAAACTACACTTTTTAAAAAAAAATCTGCACATTTGTTTGTTTTATGTGCGCGACAGATTCATGTGCGCACGCGAAAGTTTTAGTGAGCACGCAAAACAAAACTTTTTTAAAGAATTCTGCAAATTTGAATCTATCGCGTGCCCACGTAAAACAAAAAAATGTGCAGAATTTTTTTTTAAGTTTAGTTTTGCGTGCTCACGTAAAACTTTCGCGTGTGCACATGACTCTATCGCGTGCGCACGTAAAACTAAATATTTAGCTTTACGTGCAGACACGAAAGTTTCACGTGAGCACGCAAAACAAAACTTTTTTAAAGAATTCTGCAAATTTTAATCTATCGCGTGTGCATGTAAAACTAAAAAATGTGCAGACTTTTTTTTTTAAGTTTCATTTTGCGTGCTCATGTAAAACTTTTGCGTGCGCACATGAATCTATCGTGTGCGCACGTAAAACTTAATGTTTAGCTTTACGTGCGGACACGAACGTTTCACGTGAGCATGCAAAACTAAACTTTTTAAAAAATTCTGAAAACATTTTTTGTTTTATATGCGCACGCGAAAGTTTCACGTGAGCACGCAAAACTAAACTTACAAAAAAATTATATCGTTTCATAGGCGCACGCAAAACTAAACTTTTTTAAACTTTTGCTCCATGTCACCTTAGGGGCTCCGTAGAATAATAAAACTGCAGATGCAATATGATTTCAATAAATAGTTATAAGCTATCTTTATTTATATAAATAGAATAAACTATTTATTTTCAAAGTATTATTGTTAATATTATTATTATTATCACAGCAATATTATAGTAATAAATAATTTGTAGTCACAGCTGTGCGTTTATTATAGATTCAAACTGTACAGTTTCCCAAAAATGAGTTTGTTAGAAATAATATATCTGAAAGTGTAGACAAGAAGCAGAGCAGGAGAGATAAGAAGAAAAACTGATAGCAGGCCTGAGGAAGAGACAGGTTGTCTATAAATGTAGTTTTAAAGACATTTATTATCTGTGTCTAACTTTCTCTGTCATTGGATTTGGTTGTTGAGGACACTCGCTCGGTTCTTTCATTTATCTACACGGATAAATGAAGCGAGGGAAATGTATTGAGCCATAGAGCTTGTCGAGCGGTCGTATCTCTGTTGGCTATCTTTTATCGTGGCAAGACCAGGCAAGACAAGTTTCAAGCATTGAAAGATTTTGTAAGGGAGATTTTTTGGATGTGCTTGTATAAAATGCCTATACTATCTCACATCTGTCTTTGCGAGAGATCTAGAGTCTATAAACTACCAAAACCAAAAGTCAGAGGATTGGCTTATACTTTTATAGGCAAACAGAAATGCTGTCTGCCTGTCAATCACATGCGGGTTTACTGAAATCTGGTTGGTTGGTGTATCTTTGGGGAATGGTCAGTTAAACATACCACGCTGTAAAAATTATGTCAAATCAACATATGATTTATGTTATTTTATCTTAACAAATTAAGTTATCTTAATTAAATCTTAACTCTTTTCCCGCCATTGAAAAGTTATCTCCTCAGTTGAGAGAAAACATTTCCCTGCCAATGACGCTTTCCTGACAAGTTTTTATGGTGATCTGTAATTCCATTATTATCAACTAGATGGCGATTTATAAATAAATACCCAATTTATCAAAAACTGAAGCAAAAAGGACTTTAATTAATTTTAAACCCTGTGCATGTTTTGATCTTAGTTCTGAATCTCTAACAAAATTCCTTTACAAAAATGCAAATATTTCAGCTTTTTGCTCATTGTTTTTTTGCAGTTTTCATCTTGTTTTTAGAAATTATGTCAACTAAGTCAAAACTTTCAATAGTAAGTTGAATTGACTTGCAAAACCAAGTTGTTTTACAGTGCATTTTGACAACATAAACTGTAAATAATTAAAATACTTAATGAAAAGCATTTAATTATATTTTGGGAAATACTTTTTCAAAGACCAATAATTCGAAAGACTCGCTCGCATCATGTGCAAACCAGTCAATCAACGTTGCCAGACAACTAAGTAACTAAGATAAATGGGAATTTGAATGAATAACTTTCTTCAGGTTTTACAGAGCTCCTTGGTTAGGCCTCAATGCTTCTTTACAAAGGACTGAGAAAATGAACCAATAAATATGCTATGATCTCTTTTTTTTGTCTTTTACGATGTAAAATAAATCTTTGGTGTCCCCAGAGTACGTATGTGAAGTTTTATCTCAAAATACCCCACAGATCATTTATTATAACATGTGTAAATTGCCACTGTGTAGGTGTGAGCAAAAATGTGCCGTTTTTGGGTGTGTCCTTTAAAATGCAAATGAGCTGATCCCTGCACTAAATGGCAGTGCCGTGGTTGGATAGTGCAGATTAAGGGTCGGTATTATCCCCTTCTGACATCACAAGGGGAGCTAAATTTCAATGAGCTATTTTTTCACATGCTTGCCGAGAATGGTTTACCAAAACTAAGTTACTGGGTTGATCTTTATTACCTTTCACATCTAGGTTGATAGAAGCACTGGGGACCCAATAATAGCACTTAAAAGTCCGATTTTCATTATATGTCCCCTTTAAGGAATATTAAAGCAACCAATTGTAAGTGAGAACATTTAAAGGTCAAATGATCTGTCTCAACGCAACTCAACATAAAAGGCCAGAGACGTCACAACTAAAGAGCACAGCCGTATGTTTGTGAGCAAGCTGAAGCCCAGATCTCTGACTAAGTGTGGATCTCCAGACCGTCTTTCACAGGAACTGCCCTCACCGTGCTTGTCTCACCGTTTACAGGCCACTGCATCTCAGAGCGATCAGTTCCCAGCAGGCTTTGCTGCGCAAACCAAGCAAGCCGGATAAATGCGAGTAACGAAGACACTGTAACTTACCCATCGGTGTCGCTCATCGTAATGTCATGTCTGAGTCACGGTGAGAAACATTCACCGTCACAAATACTCATTAATCTCTCATGGGAAAGAAATAGACATCTTTACAACAAACAAACAAACATCACCAGAGTCATCATGTTAACTGTATAACTGTGACAAATCAGGGATGAGGAGCAAAAACGATTTGATTGCATTGGTGAGTCATCAAATCACATTACCCACATTTTCAATGGGTGACATACATGTAGACTTGCCAACGCTGCTACTAATGTGGTCTCACGGCAAACCAGGTTCAACCATCACCTTCTGTTTTGAGGCTGAAGACGCCCCCTCATGTTCTATAATAAGCATGAATATATGAATTACATCAATGAATTTCTCTCAGTCAGGTTTGCTTAATGATCCCGACTATTATCGGCTTGATAAGCACGCGAGCAGCAGCTAAGCCTGTAGGACAATCTGGCAAAAAGACGGGCTCGGGAAAAACTGCAGAGCAAACTAATTAAACACTTGGCTACATGCCGAAACAAACCAATAAGTGGGAAGAACGTGACGAACATCAATGTGAACGTCATGATTAGGGCCAAAAAGTTGAAGATTTTGTAAAACATTAATAGCGCTATTTTCTTCCCACATCTGGCAATGGCTAAAAAGGTTAGAAAATGTACTTGCTTTTTACGGCATTTGTTTATTTTTAAAGGTGCAATTTAAAACTTTTTTTGTGGTAAAAACATGGTTAATACACTTTTACCAAAATAAAACCATGGTTAAAGGAAAACACCACTGTTTTTTAATATTTTAGTGTTCTTCCCTCCACTTTAGGCGAATTAATACATACCCTGATAGTAATAGGCTCCGGGGCGGATCCGCAACGGATCCAGACCGGAGCTGTCGGCTTCGGAGCAGATCCGTTGCAGATCCGTTCCGGAGCTTATTGCTATCAGGGTACCTATCTTTTTTCAATGCATGCACTTCATCTTTGCACAGCACGCCGTGAATGTGTTAGCATTTAGCTTAGCCCCATTCATTCCTTAGGATCCAGGGATGAATTAAGAAGCCACCAAACACTTCCATGTTTTCCCTATTTAAAGACTGTTACATGAGTAGTTACACAAGTAAGTATGAACACACAAAATAAAACTTTTGTTTGGATCCATAGGAATGAATGTGGCTAGGCTAAATGCTAACACATTCAAGAAGCGCTGTACAAAGATTAAAAGTGCACGCATTGAAAAAACATAGGGATGTATTCAATTATCTAAATTGAGGTAAGAACATAAAATATTGAAAAACGGTGGTGTTTTCCTTTAATTTTTGTAAGGGTGTACTCCCTACCTCGGTGCGCCATGTTATTAGCCTTCCAGAATAGATAATAACCTTTTATAAGGCTTGGCCAGCATGGCTTTATGGTTAGGGTTATATCGCCACGTGTTGGTTTGGCATGCTCTTGATAGTGGTTCATAGCACGTTTTCATGAGGACAGATTTTTTTTAAAGCATGTTTATGTGGACAAGATTTTTTTCAACGAAGTATGATCTCATTGGGTCTCATTCACTAAGCATGCATACGCACAAATTTGTTTATAAAATGTGTGAACAGACTTTTTACTTAAAAATCATGACTCAACAAAAACGTTCATACAAAAATTTATTTTAAATGTATGCAAAAACGTAAAAACAACTTAGACAACACGTGCGCAATGAACAAGTAAAAAAGAACCCTATAATATATGTGTTATATATATTTTCCTTGTTCATGATTATTGCATAGGCTACGTGTGGTCTAAGTTGTTCTTACGTTTTTGCATACATTTAAAATAAATTTTACGAATTATACGAAAGTTTTTGTTGAATTATGATTTGAAAGTTAAAGGTGCAGTGTGTAAATTTTAGCGGCATCTTTAGCAACCAAAGGCTCAGTCCACTGCTCACCCCTCGCTTTTAAAAAACACATAGAGAAGCTACGGTAGCCGCCACCGGACAAACATGTCATCGCCAGAGACAACTTAGTAAAAAAGTTTGTCCATTAAGGGCTTCTGTAAAAACATGGCGGCACAAAATGGCGACTTCCATGTAAGGGGACCCCCTGTGTATGTAGATAAAAATGTCTCATTTTAAGGTAATAAACACATAACAGTTCATTATGAAAGGTCTTTATACACCCGTGATAATATAGTTTTGTATATTATTTTGCATTTCTGTCAAGAAATCCTTCTAAAAATGACACAATGCACCTTTAAAACGTCCATACGCACATTTTACGAACAAATTTATGCGTATGCATGCTTAGTGAATGAGACCCAATGTTTATACAAATACCTGTGTACAGATGGACTAGACTTTAAATGTAATGAAGTATTGATTAGATTAGATTACCTCTGGTAAAAAAATAATAATGTTGACTAGCTAATCATATAGTTAGCACAAAACTTTAGCACTGTTGTACTTATGCTAGCCGGCTTGATATTTTATCACAAAAGATTCATAACAACACCTGTTCACGTGCTTGACTATTCCGAGCATGACACAAACTTCATCCTCAGGGAGTGTTTTATCCGAAGCCATCAGTTTTAAGCATCTCTGAGGCGCTTGTATTTTTGTCTGCTCTTTGCAGTTTGTCGCTCATTTTAATTCAAAAGATAACACCCGACATCTCTTCATTACAGCTCCTGCTTGTACCAGAGGCGGCCCGGAGTCATCAACTTTCCCAGAGAGAACCTCTAATTATTATTCTAATGCAACATGAAGCTTTTCTAGGGATGAGAGCTGGGTTCATCACGACACGTGCCGAGATCTTAACAGCTGTCGCATTAGCCGAGGAAAGTTTTATCTCCGTCGTGGACCGGTGCGTGAGCATACGCGTTTTCAGGTTGAGCGCAGACGCTAATGTGATGAAGGCCTGCCGCAGCTAGTGTCGTTTGTGAAAGTGTCGAATTGAGAGAAACGGGTTATTAGCGAGATCTGCCATGGGGATTTGTAAAGAGCTGCATCAAAGAAGATTATGCAAATTGGGCACGTTATCTTGATCAGTCCTGGAAATAGATGAAAAGTACCAAAAGATGAACTTAAAGCACACTTGATTGATGTTTGGGGGGGTTGCATTGGGCTGATAGTCTCATTCCAACGTGTTTTGTAATGTTCATAGGCGTATAGACAGATGATATCTTGATTGTTTCTTCATGCAATTATATTAAATGGTGAACAATGGTGAACGAGGAGATTTGAAAGATATTGCATGTGTTTCTACTATAGTTTCAGGAGAGATCTCAAAATATGCAAACTTAATAAATTAAAAAACAAATTTTTTACTATGAACCTTTTTTTTAAGTCCATACATATTAATTTTGTTGCTCAATGTGCTACACTGTAAAAAAAAAATGCTGAGTTATTTTCAACCCAGTTGGGTCAAAAAGGGCTGAGCCCAGCCATTCCCATACGGCAAAAAACAAAATTGAATATAATTTAAAATATACAAAAATGGCCCAAAAAATACATTTGCTAAAATATATTTTAAAATATGTTTATAAAAATGTATATTTCATTTTTTGACCATTTTTGTATATTTTGAAATATATCTTAAAAATAAATATATTTTAAAGTATTTATGTTTATGTCACATTGGAATTCGGAACAAAAACTTACCTTATAAACATATTGTTTAATTAAAAGTATATTTTAATGGCAAAAAAAATTACTTTCAAAATTTTTACTGCAAAATTGTTTTTAATTTTATACTTTACAAGCATCTATATTTTGGCCAAAAATATATATTTTTTGCCATATGGGTTGACAAATTAGAAATGTATTTGCTGCCCCTGAAATACATTTTAAAAATATGTTAATATATTAATAATTAATTTTTAAATTAAAAAATATCTTTAATGAAGTTTTACTTTCTACAAAAAATTTATTTAGCTTATATTTAAAACATATTTTTGCCCATAGAAATATAGTCTTCGCCATATGGGTTGGGTTAAATTAACCCTGAAAGTGTCTATTTTTGACTCAACAATGGGTTAAAACAAACCAGCATTTTGGGTTGAAACAACCCAGCATGGTTTAAATTACAACCTGGGTTTTTTTTTCTTTTTTCTTTATTCTATACAGAGGTAAGTATATTACTCAAAAATGACTCAAAACAGCATTCATGGGCAAAAGCACCCTTTAACTTATTTCTCTGACAGCGATTTTTTTATTTATTTTCATTTTTATACAAATACAAATATATCAAATGAAACAACAGACCCTCTGCTTTCAAACAAACAATAAACAAACAAACAACTTTTTATCCTATCTATATTTTTTCTCTGCTTATAAACTCTTAAATATGGATAATTTTCTTAAAAAAAAATTTTGAGCAAAAAGCTGAAATAATTGCATTTTTGTGAAGGAATTTTGTTAGAGATCAAATTCAGAACGATTATTAAAACATACACAGAGTTTAAAATTAATAAATAACGTTTTGGCTTCAGTTTTTTTCATAAATCGGATAATCGCGGTATTGCATAATAACATAAAAGTCAATTCAGTCATCAAAAAGTCATCAGGAACACGTTTTTTCATGCAAATTGAAAATTTCTTAATTGACGAGATAACTTGTCAGTGGCGGGGAAAGAGTTAAGTTTGGCCTTATAGTTACATGTTTAATAAAATTACAGTGACCTGGTGGATGATCTTTTTTATTTTGTCTCGTCTTTGAAATGAAGAATATCTGCTATGACTGGACTTCAGCGACAGAGTACAACCTTTGATATTTTGTAATTTCAGATCTTTCTAAATATACAGTAGGAGTAAATGATGGCATATGAGCAGTAAAGGGCATATGAGCATTTTGTTGTCTGGACTCATCTCTGAGACACAGAAATTATTTCTGAACTGCCATTTCAAATGACCGGGTCTAATTCTTGAATTACAAGCAGAATGAGTCTCAAATCATTTATAAAAACAATATTATGGTGAAAGTGAGAGAAGAAAGCTTGCCTGAAGAAATTGCCAATTTCAGTTCTTCCAATCGAATCATGTTGTGTATAAAGTTTTGTTATGTTCTGGTTCTCCTTGGCTTTCTCTTTTAATTGCTATAGAAAAAGCCCAGGACAGCTTTACTGATAGTAGACTCGCTGTTTAAATGAGCGATGACTATTTCTTTTCTCAAAACTGGTTCTTCACTATAAGGAAAAAACTGTGAGGTTTTAGTAAAGGCGCAGAATAGCTATATCCTGTTTTTACTTCTCAAATCTCTGGTGAAGTGTAAAAAAACAAGCAAGCGCCAACCAATTTTCAAACGTTGCTCAACCAATGGCATAAGTTGGTGGTGGGATGACTTGTTTGACCAAACAATGTAACATGATCATTGGAGGGCACCCACTGTTTTGTCAAATCGGTAGTCCTGCGCCAAAATCACAACATTGGTTGAGGCAAAGTTTTTATGTCAGGCTGTTTAAATATTTAACCAAAACTAAACTGAGACCAAGAGCAAACTTTGAGGGGACCAAGACAAGACGAAAGACAGTTGGGACAAGACCAAGACTTGCAAAAAATAGATGAAATGATGGAATAACATCTTGAATATTGTAAGCCTTTGTTTTAATTTGTTGACACATTTCTTTTTGGACAATCTCCCATTCATCTACCAGCACAACAGTAACAAAAAAAATCAATTAAGAAGTATTGTCAAACGTTTTGGGAAACCACTCCAAATCACTGAATATAGGTGGTTCAATCACTTCCAGTGAAAGAAACTGTTAATGCTTTATCATACCAAGACATTTGGGACAATTCCATGTTCCCAACTTAGTGGGAACAGTTTGGGCATGGCCCCCATTGCACAAAGCAAGGTCCATAAAGGACACAAGTTTTAGAGTGATATAATGGCAAAACTACGAAACAAAATTCACTAAATCCATTGTTAAAAGTGTTGATGTCTGTGGTGTGGTTTTCCTACCAAAACATGATGAATGACAACATCTTTAGGGACGGGCTTTTGTTGTGTCGTGGGATAGCACAAAAATAAACAACAATAGGTAACTAGCAATAAATTACCAATTAAAATGATTTTAAAATAAATTTGTGTTTAATATTTTAAAAATTATAATAATATGATATTAGGAAAATGTGCCAGATAAAAAAGACATTTCTTGGTCATCATGCAGCAGGGACTTTTGAAGTATTGTACTGGGAGTATCCTGATAAACAACTCAGTTTGCTATGGACATAGAAAAGCAAAGCAAAACAATAGGGCAAAACAAGGCACTTCATCCACACGTGGGTTTACATCACCAAACGCAGTCACTCGTGGTCAATTCGCAGCACTGATCTCTATTACGCACACCGTAGACGTTCATTTGGGCATATTTGCGCATACTATCTTAACCCAGTATGCATAAATTTTCATTTAAAGCCAAAAATCCCATTTCTTACCTTCGTCGTGCATTTTCTGCAGACAAAAAGTCAGATTTCTCCTCCAGCTTGGCATGTCAGATAACTGAAAGTAATGCGTTACGCGGAGAGATCCAGTCACAGATGTGATGATGATGCGCAGCAGACGGAGATGCTTTGGAGATCAGGTGTTTCGTGGACAGATCCTATGGTGTAAATCCTGTAGTGTTCACGCACTGGTCCATGAGCGAGCATCAGCTGTCATTCCGGCTCCAGATGAGGACGCGCAGCGCGCGGCGGAGACCGGAGCGCAAATGACGCACGTGTGTCACCGCCTTCACCACACTCTCAGAGTCATGCAATATGCCAAAACTCAACTGATTAACCATTAGATAAGGGGGGTCTGATATTTCCAAAAAAGTAGCCTACCATCATGAGGTGGTGAAACTGCATTTTTAAATTCACTGTATGTTAGAGACGACGGGGCATGTTGTCACAGACTGCAAATTCATCAGTTTTATATCTTGGTTTTAAATACTACTGTTAAATCTTGACATTCTTCAGAAAAATATTTATTAAATAAAATTATTTTTTTTAAACTTATAAAACTATAAAAAGTTCTGGACAAACTATAGTCTAACTTTTGTACTAAATGCAAGGTTGGGGCAAGTTCTCATAAATGTTTTATAATTATGTTCTAATGAAGACAATTTGTTATTTTCTGTATTTATTACAGTCAAGTGTATATTACTTTTTGTGCTTATTTTTAGGTCCAGCTCCAGTGTACTATGACACAAAATATTTTAATATTGTTTTATGATTGTACATGATATATCCGTATAACCTGGTGCCTTAAATAACTTAAATATAGTAACTTAAATAATGCAAGGATTTCACTAAGGTAAAGAAATGAATTATCCTCACACTTTTTTATAGTTAGGTGACTCCAAACCCCTTTAAATAGCCCATAAAAATACTTGTATAAACAGTTATATACATCCAAAACATCATGCAAGCAGAATGCTGCGTAACTTAAAAAAATCAACCCATTAATCTGAATGTCATTTCACTTGAGCTTGTTAAAGACCAGCATATGAAGTTTATTTTCACCATCCAGATCCAAACACATGACTAGAAGCCAAAGGAACATTGGCAGGCCTTCAGTTGATCTCTCGAACCCTTCGGCATCTGTGCCAAGTTTTTATGTGAGGGATAATTTCATTTGACAGCATTGGAAACAAACGCCATAGTACGTTCACGCTGGTAGTTCAGATGGGGCGTTTATTTTGGACAGATGACTGCAGGTGATGCCATCTGTTTCTGTCCAGATGTTGTTTTATAGCGGTTGAGGTATTGTAAAACGAAGTATCATGAAGCTGTTTGCAACCCAGTGTCATAAAATGTCTGATATACTTTCTTTTGATTGACAGTAACAGAATTGACACGGACTAATTCGGACACTTTTTAGAAAATATTATATGGTTATGTATCTTGTAATCCATGCTATTGAGTACAAAATAATTAAGAATATAACCATTTAAAAAAAAAAAAGGAAAAAATAATGACTTTGGACACCAAATGTACCCGCAGTTATATAATTACCTTTAGGACAGGCCTAAGTTTTATCTATCAGAAAATAAAACCAGTAGGCCTTTAAAAATAAAAAAATATTTGTGAAGTCATCAGGTTAAAGAAGAATTATGAATAATGCACAATAAATAAGATCAGGAAAGTAAATCTGGGGCATAACCTGTTATCAAGTTAGCTACAATAAAAGAATAGGAAACAGACTGATAGTAGAAATTGTTTTTATTCTTCATTGGTTTTGCAGATCTCCACGGTTGCTAGCACATCAGAACCAGCTTTCATTTAGTTTAACACACAACATATAACACAATGAAGTATTTCTTACCATAATTAACATGTTAAGAGTTATTTTCATGAACCATACAAGAGACATAAACATTTTGTTCGGACATAAACTAAAACATAAGTCCGACAGGGCAAAATTTCATATTGGTTCCAACACCTGGAAATCTGTGGGCGATAGAAGCACTTAAATCTTTTATGAAAAGTCTTTGAGAGATGATAGGAGTTGGCGTTTGGAGATTGGAGGAGGAATTGAGCTTTATTGCTCATTCTGCTGGTTTTCTGTGATGGAGGACACGGCTCCTTGTCCTTTGTTGACGTCGCTGATACAAGCCCACTGTCCTTCCACAGACTCTTTCCATAGGGTCACCTGTAGGCAGAAGATAATAGAAAACCTCACATCAGGTCACATCATAGACAATCACAAACACGCACTATTCGCCTCAAACACGTCTTCGCCCAAGTTGAAAATATTCACGAAGACACAAAGTTTCAACTCGAGCTAAAAATTCGTATGACATGAAGTTAAATCCCGCGAGTAATCTAGAGCGAGGAAAGGATGCCCCATGTTTGGTGTGTACGTAGCATAACTGTGGATTCACACCAGACACAAGTTCAACGATTTGCGCAAGTAGATTACATACAAAGTCAATGCAAAGACACGTTCAGACGCATACTCGCGTGGGGTGATGCGAATTACGAGATATTGGCGGTGTGTTTGCTGCGAAAACACACGCTATTTGCCTCAAACGCATCTTCGCCCAAATTGAAAATATTTAACTCAAGCGAAAAAAAAAATTGCATGACATGAAGTTAAATCCCGCAAGTAATCTAGAGCAAGTAACGCGATGCCCCGCGTTTGGTGTATACATAGCAAACTGTGGGTTCACACCAGACGTGAGTTCAACGATTTGCGGGAGTAGAATACATACAAAGTCAATGCAAAGACACGATCAGACACGTCCTCGCGTGGGACGATGCGAATGAAGAGATATTGGCGACAAGTATGACGCGAAAACACACACTATTCGCCTCAAACGCGAAAATATTCAACTTGAGCTAAACATTTGCATGACACGAAATTAAATCCCGCGAGTAATCTAGAGGGAGTAACGCGATGCCCCGTGTTTGGTGTGTACGTAGCATAACTGTGGGTTCACACCAGATGCAAGTTCAACGATTTGCGCGAGTAGATTAAATAAAAGTCAATGCAAAGACACAATCAGACGCGCCCTCGCGTGGCGCGATGTGAATGACGAGATATGAGTGGCGCGTTTGCCGGGAAAACACGCGGTATTCGCCTCAAACGCGTTTTCGCCCAAGTTGAAAATATTCAACTTAAGCGACAAATTCGCATGATACGAAGTTAAATCCTGCGAGTAATCTAGAGCGAGTAACGCGATGACCCGCGTTTGGTGTGTACGTAGCATAAGAGTGGGTTCACACCAGACGCGTGTTCAACGATTTGTGCAAGTAGATTAAATAAAAGTCAATGCAAAGACACAATCAGACGCGTCCTCGTGTGGGACGATGCGAATGAAGAGATATTGGCGACAAGTATGACGCGAAAACACACACTATTCGCCTCAAACGCGAAAATATTCAACTTGAGCTAAACATTTGCATGACACGAAATTAAATCCCGCGAGTAATCTAGAGCGAGTAACGCGATGCCCCGCGTTTGGTGTGTACGTAACATAACTTTGGGTTCACACCAGACCCGAGTTCAACGATTTGCGCAAGTAGATAAAGACACAATTAGACACGTCCTCGCGTGGGTGATGTAAATGTCGAGATATGGGAGGTGCGTTTGCCGCGAAAACACGCGCTATTCGCCTCAAACGCGTTTTCGCCCAAGTTGAAAATATTCAACTCAAGCAAAAAATTCATATGACACGAAGTTATAAATCCCACGAAAAATCTAGGGTGAGAAACGCGATGCCCCGCATTTGATGTGTACGTAGCATAACTGTGGGTTCACACCAGACACGTGTTCAACGATTTGCGCAAGTAGATTACATACAAAGTCAATGCAAAGACGCGATCAGATGCGTCCTCGTGTGGCGCGATGCGAATGACGAGGTATAAGTGGCGCGTTTGCCGGGAAAACACGCGGTATTCGCCTCAAACGCGTCTTCGCCTCAAACGCGTCTTTGCCTCAAACGCGTCTTCGCCTCAAACGCGTCTTCGACCAAGTTGAAAATATTCAACTTAAGTGACAAATTTGTATGAAACGAAGTTAAATCCCGCGAGTAATCTAGAGCGAGTAACGCGATGCCCCACATTTGGTGTGTACGTATCATAAGAGTGGGTTCACACCAGACACGAGTTCAACGATTTGCGCGAGTAGACAAAGTTAATACAAAGACGCGGTCAGACGCGTCCTCGCGTGAGGCGATTCGGATGACGAGATATGGGTGGTGCATTTGCCATGAAAACACAAGCTTTTCGCCTCATACGCATCTTCGCCCAAGTTGAAAATATTTAACTGAAGCGAAAAATTTTGATGACACGAAGTTAAATCCCGCGAGTAATCTAGAGCGAGTAACGAGATGTCCCGCATTTGGTGTGTACGTAGCATAACTGTGGGTTCACACCAAACTTGAGTTCAATGATTTGTGGGAGTAGATTACATACAAAGCAATGCAAAGACGTGATCAGACGCATCCCCGCGTGGGGCAATGCAAATGACGAGATATGGGTGTCACATTTGCTGCGAAAACACGCGCTATTTGCCTCAAAAGCGTCTTCGGCCAAGTTGAAAATATTCAACTCAAGTGAAAAATTTGCATGACACAAAGTTAAATCCCGCGAGTAATCTAGAGTGAGTAACGCGATGCCCCGCGTTTGGTGTGTACGTAGCATAACTTCGGCGTAAAGGTACAGTGTGGGGTCTTTAGCGACATCTAGTGGTGAGATTGCAAATTGCACCCCTTAATTTCAAAACGCTTAATAAAAAAGACCTGCAGTGTATGTAGATAAAAGTGCCTCATTATAAGGTAATAAAAACAATACAGTTTATTTTTGTAAGGTCTTTATACACCACTGATAATATAATTATGTTTATAATATTGCATTTCTGTCAAGAGATCCTTCTAAAAGCTAAAAGTCCCTGCACAAGAAATAAATTCCAAATGAGAAAAACATGGGTAAGGGGGCTGTTAAGATGCTTTACTTGCCATGATGAACATTAAGAGAACAACCCATTATCTAGCTTCAGCCACAGCTAAACAGTCTAGATCCCATCTAGTTGGCATATGATAATTACGGCAAGCCAACGAAGCACCAAATGTCCTCGCGAACATTAACAAGGAAATCAAAATAATGCTGGCTCTTGCATTTCAATGCTCTTCTGTATTTAACCTCTGCTTATTTTCTAACCTTTCTGCATTATTTATCTGACACACTGCATGTGGTTTATAATGGTAATGGTGCGCTCATCTGTAAATAAATGACCCGGCGCTCGTCGCTTTGAATAATTGGTAGGCACGAAAGCAAACAAACCGTTCCCGAGTCATATTTTATAGAAGTGCAGATGGATTTCCTAACACCAGGGCGATGCTAGGTGAAATAACCCCAGTCATTAATTCTTCAATGTGAAAGTGCTGTAATACCCAAGCTCTGTAAAATGAGTAATGGCGATGGGTAAATCGCTGCCTGCAAACTCAAATGACTTTTTTCCTGTAATCCCATGGGATGAGAGCCAAAGACTGCAAAGTTTCACGGTAGGTATTAAATGAATCACAAAGAGCTTGTTGAAGAAAATGAAAAGCCTGGCCTGTATTTCTATAACTTCAGAAGCGTGAGAGATACAAACAACAACACGTTTTTCAGGTAGTAAATGTGCACGTACTTTGTTGTCCCCGCCTGACACAGCCAGGATGTTTCCTGTGATGGACCAGCTCACATGCCACACCACGTCGTTGAATTTGTGGAGGAGTTTGGCCGTCCAGGTGTTGCCTGTCGGGTCGTCGCACGTCCAGATAAACACTCGACCATCCTGTAGGGTTTCAAAAGAGCTCAATAAATTTATGGCGTAAAAATACAATATTCAAAGTGTATATATAATGTACAGTTTGGTTGCGTTACCTGAGAGCAGCTGGCAATTGTGCTAGTTGGCAGACCAATAGAAGGAGCCCAGCCGACGTCTCTCACCCAATCACTGTGAGCCTCCAACTTCTGGTCCTCTTTCCACTGGCCATCTTCCTCTCTGGTAAAAAAAACATTGTTTAGTTGAACTGCAGTGATATTAAACCATTTACATATTTAATTAAATATACTTTATTTTTATCCATTTGTTTGAAAACAATTAATTCAACAAAGTAAAACAAATTATAAATTTATCTTCAAAACAAACAAAAAAAGTTTACTAACAGGCCAAGTACAAAAAAACTAATTTTATTAACATATCTCTCATTTAAATCTCTATACCACCTTGTATTAGGGCTGTCAAAGATTAATCGTGATTAATCGCGATTAATCGCATACAAAATAAAAGTTTGTGTTTGCATAATGTGCATAATGTATGTGTATAATTATTATGTATATTTAAATACACACATACATGTATAAATATAAGATTTTTTAAATTTATGTATATGTTTTATGTATTTATTTATATATAATATTAAATATATAAAACTCTAAATAAATAATAATAATAATAATCATTTATATATTTAATTAATTATCCTTTATTTTTATCCATTTGTATGAAAATAGTTTGTTCATACAAATGTCAGTTTGTATTAATTCAACAAAGTAAAAAATGTATAAATTTATCCTTAAGTAAACAAAAACTCATTTATTAACATAATCTCATTTAAATCTCTACACCACCTTGTATTTATTTATTTATCCATCTATTTATTTATATGGGCAGTCAAAAGATTAATTGTGATTAATTGCATACAAAGTAAAAGTTTGTGTTTGCGTAATGTACCGGTATGTGTAATTATTATGTATATATAAATATACACATACATGTATAAATGTAAGATTTTTTTATGTATATATTTTTAATTTATATTTAACATAAAATATTTTAAAATCTAAATAAATAAGTATATACATGTAAATGTTTCTTAAATACATACATGCATGTATAATACAAAATAACAACACACAGTGGACACACCTATATTATGCAAAACACTATACTGCATAAAACAATACTTTTATTTTGTATGCGATTAATCGCGATTAATCTTTTGACAGCCCTAAACGTTATTCTAACTTAATAAATGAAAAATCTAGAATTGTTTACTCATCCTCATGTTGTCCTTAACCTGTATGAGTTTATTTATTTTGCTGAAGTTCACAAAAAAAGATATTTCGAGCAATGTTTTAACCATAAAGTTTTGGGGCACCATTGACTTCCATTGAATTTTGTTTCCTGCTTGATTACAAACTTCGTCCATCATCTTCAACAGAACGGAGCAATTTATACAGATTTGAAACAACTTGAAGGTGAGTAAATTATGACAGAAGTGAACTCTCCATTTAAATATGCTAAATATAGCTTAACATGCTATTGCTAACCTCAAAATGCCAACATTATGGCTATTAAAAATATAAATGACTATAATCAGTAATTACTACTAGCATAAAAAATGTGACTAGTTTTATATATGTAGTAGCACAAAAAGTTTGCATTACAAGACATTGAGAACATTGCGTGAAGCGATGCGGTTAAAAGCTGACAGCAGGTGACCAAAGACAGCGAGCGCTGTAAAATAAGGGCAGCACTCACTTCCACAGCTTGACCAGATTGTCGCAGCCTCCAGACACAAATCTCTTGATGTAGTTGGGCTTCTGTCCTGACGGCTGCTCGATCAAACTCCCAGGGACGACAGCTGGGGCCCAACTCACTGCATTACAGCCAATCTGCCATAGACAAAAGAAAGCTTGAAACTCATGAATGGGACATAAAAACTAAACAAACTGTGATTGGTCGCTTAAGTTATCAAATGATGAGCAGCCACCTAATATCAGCTTTGATTTTATTTACTCACAGTGTGTGCATTGTTGATCTTCTTAATATCCCAATGGCCATCACCAGAACATGTCAACACTGAAATGGCACCATCAGAGCTGCCACACGCCAGGATTAAACCAAAGTCATATGGTCCCCAGCAAAGCGAATTCACTGCAAAAACAAAATAAAAAAGATTTTTATTTCAGACCTGTCAGTGTAAAGGAAAGCAATGTTACACCCTTACGTTTATTACATACAGTATAAAAAACAAATATGAGAAGTTACCCGATGAGTCGTGGCCTGTGTATTCATACATCTTATCCCAGGTGCCATTCTCTTCTTTCCAGATGATCACCTTCCTGTCATAGGAGCAAGACGCCAGGATGTTGCCGTACATGGGGTGAGCCCAGGCCACCTGCCACACTGGACCCTCATGTCTGCCAAAAGAGATTACACAAGTGACTAACAGACATCTTGAATTAAAGTGCAATCCGACATGCTGTCATTCCTGGATGTTTACTCAGAAATGCATCTGACAACCTTGGTGACAACTAGTGTGCAAACTTTGCATACTGTATTCAAATCATACCATCATAATATACACAAGCTTAAATCCAAAGGCATCAAAACTTTGGAAAACAATACAGATCTTTTGCACTTTTTCATACACGACAACGTTGTCAAAGCGATCTGCGTTTACACCGATTCACGGAAACGACTAAAACGTTGTATTATCTGTGCTAGGCCAGTAGTTGGCGATGTTGCTTTGTAAAGAAACACTACAAGCCTGTGCATATACGCATTCTTTTACAGAGAGATAAATACAAACAATTAAGACGGTGAAAGCATCGAACAGTTTTGTTTACACAGACAATGATTTAGGTTTATTATTAAAAGTGACCCTTGACTAGAAACCCACAAACTTTTTTAAGATGTTTAAGAAATCTTTTGTGTTCCCAGTGTACGTATTAGTGATGCACCGATGTATCGGCCGCCGATATTTATCGGCCGATTTTTGATGAATTTGAAACCATCGGCATATCGGCAATAGCACGAGAAAGGCCGATACTGATTGTTTATTAATTAACTGCATAAAGAAATCTGTAAAAAATGAGTTAATGTTGTTAATAAAATAAATGCTGAATTGCAAAAACCACCTTTGAAGGTATCATGCTGTATTATTATATTTGTTTTAGCTTAATTTGTGCCTCTCTTATTATGTTGGTCAGTTGAATGTTACTTAGATCCAATCCATGTTCAGTAAAAATAATTTGATGCAGAAATAAACTAGTTAATAGACCAACTGTATAGTATTGTATACAAGTGTTTAATATCGGTATCGGCCAGAAGTTATCTGTTTAAATCGGTATCTGTATCGGCCCAAAAAAATCCTATCGGTGCATCCATAGTACGTATGTATGAACTTTTAGCTCAAAAATCATATAGATAATTTATTATAACATGTAAACATTGCCACTTTGTAGGTGTGAGCAAAAATGTTTTTTTATGCAAATGAGCTGATCTCTGCACTAAATGCCAGTGCTGTGGTTGGATAGTACAGATTAAGGGGCGGTATGTTCCCATTCTGACAACACAAAGGGAGTCAAATTTCAATGAGCATTTTTTTTTACGTGCTTGCAGAAAATGCTTTACCAAAACTAAGTTACTGGGTTGATTTCTTCACATTGTCTAGGTTGATAAAAGCATTGGGGACTCAATATAGCACTTAAACATGAAAACAGTCAGATTTTCATGATGACAACTTCTTTAAGCAGCATTTACAAGGAAAAAATATTGGCATTTGCACTTTGAAACGTTTGCCGTTTTCAAACTTTGTGTTTTAAGGACCCTAAACATTTTTCAGTTTCAAGTTTTCTGCTTTTGGTTGAAAAATGTGTTTGTGTAAACAGCTCCTAAGTATTGTGATCACTGTATTTGAGGACACAGAGTCACCGCTTACCCCCTCAGATCAGCCACAAGTATCTGTCCACCGTTCTTGACGTCAAAGATCTTGACGGAGCGATCGGAAGAGCAGGTGGCCAATCTGGTGCCATAGTAGTCCATCTGAGCATCATGCTGAGCACAGAATAAAGAACCACAGTTAAGATTATGATAAAAATGCTGAGGTGATAGGAAAACAGCAACAGTGTTATTAGTGGATGATAATGTGGATCTGTCATTAAGAGGAGGTTATGCGCATCTTTAAATAGATATAACCCTACTGAAAAATCCAGATTAAGTAGGTGAGCTGGTTTTAGCTGGTCTCCCAGCTTAGTTTTAGCTGGTGTAGCAAAGTTGGTCTATCTGTATTTTGGTCACTTTTTAAGCTGGTCTAAATGGACTTAGCTGGTCAGGCTGGAGGCTAGGAGGACGAGCTTGGAGCAGCTTAAACCAGCTACCATCTTAAACTGGTCTTAGCTGGATTTTTCAGTAGGGAACTGTTAGGTACAATGTTAAAATGACAGGATACTCACAATCATGTCCTCGTGTGAGGTGTCCACTGTATTAATAACAGACACCTGAAAAATACAAGATCACAGATACACTCAACGTCAGCTTTTTGGCTAAACAAGACTTTTCAACTAAGAAACTCCTAGTGAATGGGGACGTTATTAAAACTTGACAAATCTGAAAAACCTGACAACAACCTATAAGCTATATAAATGTACATGTGTAATTCAATCCTATTTAGCATGGTAACATCGTGGTACATTTCTAATTTAGTATGTTTTGTATAAGCATTGTTTATTGTAAATCTAACAGATATGTTCAGATCATATCCCATTAACTGTTGTATATCAATGCTGGTTTTTTTAATAAAAGAGGTCTAACCTAGCACGTAAAAAGTCGTGTAGAATGAATGAAAGATTGTTTTGATGTCCAGTTAAATCGCTCATAAACTAGTACAAGGTTTAAACAATTATCCGTCATTAACAAATAAACACTCTTTAGTATACCACTTACCATTTTTGTGTGTTAATCCAATCACCTTCTAAAAGATATCGTATAAAATTATCTGCGATCTTTATTACTGAAGTTGTTTCAGACGTGGCAGTCGGACCGCCGGTGCGGACTCTATTTCCGCTGCGAAACAATCCGGGTAGAAACTAGGAACGCAAGAAAGGTTCCGCTGTCGAATCACACACACGTGCTGCCATTCGCGTGCATTCCAGCGAGCGGCGACAAAGCCCGTGAAATGAATGTCGCTCATGTCTATTTATAACTGTCCGTAAGTGTCAGATTCCCAGCTCGTTCAGTCAGCCGTTATGATCTTTAACTTTTTGTATTAATTTTACTCTATTTGCGGTCCTGGTTTTCGAAGTCAAGATGTCGAATGTCACGTTTTACATTTCCAATCTACTGGATAAAATGACATCCACTGATAAAGACTTTCGGTAAGACTTGTTGCGTGCTGTGTGTTATGGACGCATGTTTTAAACACACGAGTAATGTTTATAAAAATAGCTCAGTGACAGGGCAATTACTCGCATTGTTTATCTATAGCTCAAATGAAGCTTTTGAAGACTTTAAACATATAAAGTTAACTTTACAGAATGCATGGCACTGATTTAAACTCTGCTGGACTAAACCAGCCTAAGGTGGTTTGCTGGTCTTTGCTTGAACTGGTTTAGCATTTTATTGGTGGGATGTTATCTTAGGCACTAAATCCTAACCCCAAACGCAAAACACACTACATAAAGAAATCTTGAGATTGTTTTAAAGTTTAGTGGTAGACAAATGGTGGTCTATAATGGTATTGTAATGGAAACCTTTTACATGTGTATATGCATGTTTTTTTATGGACACGATAGCATGGCAACACATTCGTATTGTTAGTAAAATACATACAAACCTGGCAATCATTCAACACCGTGTTTTACATACATAGACAATTTTAATGTTGACTATCTGATATAGATTATGGTAATGTAGTGTTCAACCAGTGGATGCATGGATTTGACTGAAGTAATGTAGATCAGACTTGATGAAGACTTTGGTAAAACCGGTTCTTGTGAAGGTTTATGGCGGCCAATGACCTGATGATGGAGCTTCAAAAAGAATCCATCAAACTGGACGAGGAGAGCGAGAGGAAGATCGTATCCATGCTGCTTAAACTTCTGGAGGATAAAAACGGAGAGGTTCAAAATCTGGCCGTCAAATGGTATTTAAATGTTATTAAGCGCTTATAATAAGATTATAGTCTATAGTCGATGCAGTTTACTTACTTTGTATAGAATATTAAAGGGGGCATATCATGAAAATCTGACTGTTTTCATGTTTAAATGCTATAATTGGGTCCTCAGTGCTTCTATTAACTTAGAAATAGCAAAAAAGATCAACCTAGTAACTTAGTTTTGGTAAACCATTCTCTGCAAGTCTTTAAGATTGTAGCCAGAGCCTTACAAGAAAAGCGATATGTTTTTTTTATGCTCCCATTAAGCGATTGTTAACGGTTTGTGTAGTCTTGGTCCTTTAGTGGGAAAAGTGAAGGAATGTCAGGTGGAGACGATAGTGGACACGCTTTGTTCCAACATGGTGTCCAATAAAGAGCAGCTGAGAGACATTTCCAGCATGGGACTGAAGACTGTTATCGCTGAACTACCACCGTCATCTACAGGTATTCATATTAACTTAATAAGATTTATAGGTTCCCGTCAACCTAGAAAATGTGAAAAAAATCAACCCAGTTACTTCTCTGCAAGCATGTGAAAAAATATGTAATTGAAATTTGGCTCCCCTTGTGATGTCAGAAGGGGATAATACCGCCCCTTAATCTGCACTATCCAATCACGGCACTGACATTTAGTGAAGAGAGAGAAAGAGAGCGAGAAAATAATTGACAGCACAATTGAGTTTTAATTTTGACAAACCACCATTATGGCGATCAGTGTTTGCATTATCAGCTTATTTGCATTTTAAAGGACACACCCAAAAACGGCACAAGTAGAAATTTTAACATTTTATAATAAATCATCTTTGGGGTATTTTGAGCTAAAACATCACATACACACTCTGGGGACAACAAAGATTTATTTGACATCTTAAAAAAATTTCATAATATGACCCCTTTAAAATGTCTAAGTTCACCTGTGCATGCATTCAACAGATGATTATATCCAAAGCAAGAATTGGTTATTAGTTTGTGTTTGTCACAGCACTGTGGTCAATAATAATGCTGTTGATCTTTTTTGTCATCAAGGTTCAAACCTTACAGTCAACATTTGTAAGAAGATCACATCGCAGCTGATCGGAGCTCTGGGAATGCAAGACGATGTGTCCATTCAGCTGGAAGCTTTAGATATTCTCTCTGACATGCTGGGCAGGTATTATATATATTATAGTACATAATACTTTTCCATATAGCTTATATTGAAGCCCAGTCTGTGAAAATCCAACTAAACATTTTTTACATAATGTACAAAAATCCTGTAAAAATATATCATTGATATTCAAGTAAGATCATGTCTTTGATAATAAGATGTTATTTAATGCAACATTATATTATATTGACTGATCAGTGCTTTATTTGCATAAAAAAGCTATAATATGTAGCTATAATTATGCTCACAGTGATTCCTTCAAAACATTACTTTATTATAATGCGATAATACCTTTTCATCTGTATAGGTTGAGCACTGCTCTCATGAGTTTCCATCAGTCGATTCTGACCAGCCTCCTCGCCCAGCTGATAAGCCCTCGTATGGCTGTGAGAAAACGCTCCATCATCGCCTTGGGTCACCTGGTGCCCAGCTGTAGCCCCGCCCTCTTTACCCATCTCACAGAACACCTGATGAGCGAGCTGTCCCGTGGACCGCCCACCGCCAATGTTCGAACTTACATCCAGTGCCTGGCCACGGTTAGCAGACAGGGTGGACACAGGATCGGTGAGGATCAATTGTATTTTTCACAGCTTTTTGGATATTGTTTGCAAACATAACATTATGTTGCAGAGTATTACAATATTGATTCTTGTGATCTGAAGGTGAGCACTTGGAGAAGATTGTGCCCATGGTGGTGAAGTTTTGTAACGTGGATGATGATGAATTACGCGAGTTCTGCTTTCAGGCCTTCGAAGCTTTCGTTAGCAGGTAAAGGTATTTCTGTATTTTTTTTTGTCTCTCTGTCGCCAATCACGTGAGATTTTGATCAACTTACCGCCTGTGCTTGAGACTCCTGGGTATTTTAAAGTTGGGACCGCTCCATCACACAGTTGTAAACAAGTGGCAAACTCGGCGTCGAACTGAGCCTTGTTTGTGAAGCAATCCTCTCCGAATTGCTGGGAACAAACATAAATCCATTTGCAATTACGTTGCTGTCTGGGAAAAACGAACTGCATTTGTCGAACCATTTTGATATAAAACAAAGTTGTCACTTGCCGTGCAATGATACCGGTGACCATTACTCAACGGAGCAATGGTAATGCGTGTTCTCGCTCTCACTTTGATTGACATTATTTTTATTTTAAAGATGTCCAAAGGAAATGTCCTCTCACATCCAAACGATTATAAAGTTATGTCTAAAATACATCACCTATGACCCCAATTACAACTACGATGCTGATGATGACCAAGATGACAGTATGGACGTTGAAGATAGGGACGATGAAGATCAGGGTAAATGTCCTCTTTATAATACTGTGAGGTTCTCAAAATATGATCTATTTTGGGTCTACCTGTGGTAAATGTGTCTTCACTATCCTCTTCCACACACTTATTATCTTCAGACTCTGATGATGAATACAGCGACGATGACGACATGAGCTGGAAGGTGCGTCGTTCTTCTGTTAAATGTCTGGAGGCGATCGTCAGCAGCCGCCGGGACCTTCTGGTGGAGTTCTACGGATCTGTGGGTCCAACCCTGGTGTCCCGCTTTAAAGAACGAGAGGAGAACGTTAAGACTGATATTTTCTCAGCTTTCGTGGCGTTGCTTAGACAGACAAGACAGACTCACGGTCTTGCTCTGGATGCAGGTGCTAAAGAGGAACCAGCGGTCACGCTGTTAAAGAAACAGGTATGTTGAACCACAAGTTTGGAGGTCCACCTGTAATGAACTCTTGTAAGAAACATCTCATGTGTTCTCACAGGTACCGACGATAGTAAAGGCCTTACACAGACAGTTGAAGGAGAAGAGTATTAGATGTAGGCAAGGTTGCTTTAGTCTCCTGACGGAGATGGCCAATGTGCTGCCAGGTCAACTAGGAGAGCACATACCAGCCCTTATTCCAGGTTAGAAGCAATTGAAGGCTTAAGCATCCAAACATTTTGATTCAGTTGCAAACGAGTATTATATTTCTTCACAGGTATCATTTACTCCCTCACCGACAAGTCCACTTCTTCAAACATGAAGATCGATGCCCTTTCTTTCCTTAATGTTCTTCTAAGTAGCCACAACCCCGAGGTCATCCACCCACATGTTAGTGTCATTTTACCTCCTGTGGTCCATTGCGTTGAAGATCCTTTTTACAAAATCACATCTGAGGCCCTCCAAGTCACCCAGCAGATTGTCAAGATCATGCGGCCGCTGGAAAAACCCAGCACGTTCGACGCTAAGCCTTACGTAAAAACTGTGTTTACTTGTACGCTAAAGAGGTTGAAGGCATCTGATATAGACCAAGAAGTAAAAGAGAGGGCCATTTTTTGCATGGGTCACATTTTGAGTCACCTAGGTGACCAGCTTGGAGCCGACCTGCAGCCTACCTTGCAGATATTTCTGGAGAGGATTAAAAACGAAATCACCAGACTTATAGCAGTGAGGACTTTAACCCTCATTGCTTCTTCGCCGCTTAAAATCGACTTAAGACCGATTTTAACTGAGGGCATTCCAATCCTCGGATCTTTTTTGCGGAAAAACCAGCGAACCTTGAAGTTGAACACGGTAACGGCCCTGAACGTGATGGTCACGAACTACAGCGACAGCTTCAAGCCCCCTATGATAGAGTCCATATTGACGGAGATCCCCGCTTTGATTCAAGAGAGTGATATGCATATCTCGCAGGTCGCCATTACCCTTATCACCTGCATGGCCAAGGTTTGCCCATCATCCTTGAGTAAGATTGGCGGCACAATATTACCCGAAGTGCTCAACTTAGTCCATTCCCCTCTACTTCAAGGAGGTGCACTAAATTCAATACTGGAGTTCTTCAAAGTCCTTGTGGCAACCAAGGCCAACAATATGAGCTATAATGACCTCCTCAAGGCCTTAAAGGGGCCTTTCTACGAGACGAAGTCGTTCGACTCCATGTCCGTGCATAAACAGTCCTACTACTCTGTGGCCAAGTGCGTAGCAGCGTTGTCCACAGCCTGCCCCAAAGAGGCTTCTGGGGTGGTCACCAACCTTATTCAAGAGGTCAAGAACCCCAAATCATCAGAGTCTGTGAGAATTCTAGCATTGCTGTGCCTTGGGGAAATCGGGCGTTTTATGAACTTTGAAGGGCAGAAGGAGCTGAAGGGGGTCGTAATGGAGGCTTTCGGTTCCCCGAACGAAGAGGTAAAGTCCGCCGCGTCATTCGCCTTGGGAAACATCTGTGTCGGAAACTTAGGAGAGTACCTGCCGTTCATGCTAAAGGAGATCGGGAGCCAACCGAGGAGACAGTATCTGCTTCTCCACTCCCTGAAGGAGATGATCAGCGCTTTATCTGCTGAGAGCCTTAAGCCTCATGTGGAGAACATCTGGGCTCTGTTGTTCAAGCACTGCGAATGTGCGGAGGAGGGCACTCGCAGCATTGTAGCCGAATGTTTGGGGAAACTCACTCTGGTTAATCCGTCCGAGCTTCTGCCGAGACTAAAGAAACAACTGTCCTCAGGTAATTCGAGATTAAGGATTACCTTGATCATTTGTAGATAATAGGTGGTTTTCTTAAACAAAAATACATTCATTTGACTTAACATTTACTTTTAAGCATTTAGCAGATGCTTTTATCCAAAGCGGCTTATATAATTAAGCGTTTCATATACGGAGGCAATAATAAGAGAACTGCTACGATATTTCAACAATTGTTATAGACCAAGTAAGAAAACCTAGATTTGACTATTAAAGGTGCAGTGTGTAATTTTTAGAAGGATTTCTTGACAGAAATGCAAAATAATATACAAAACTATATGATCAGGGGTATATAAAGACCTTTTATTATGAACCGTCATGTTTTTATTACCTTAGAATGAGATGTTTTTATCTACATACATCGAGGGTCCCCTAACGTGGAAGTCAACATTTTGTGCCGCCATTTTTCTACAGAAGCCCTTAACGGACAAATTTTTTTACTAAGTTGTCTCTGACGATGACATGTTTGTCCGGTGGCGGCTGACGTAGCTTCCCTATGTGTTTCAAAAGCAAGGGGTTAGCTAAGGACTAAGCTGTTGGTTGCAATGCGCAACCTCACCACTAGATGCCACAAAAATGTACACACTGCACCTTTAATGAGGTATGAATTTTTCAATTATTTTAATAGGCAACCAGAATTATTCAATTATTCAAGTACATTCACACTCACAGAAATACCCATTAAATATAGTTTAACATATTAATCTTGTATTTTGTGCCTATATAGATTTGTTGTATTTATATGTTTTTGGTTTCAGGTTCACCACTTTCCCGCAGTACGGTTGTAACTGCAGTGAAGTTCACCATAGTAGATCATCCCATGCCAATAGACTCACTTCTTAAAGGATGCATTGGTAATAAGTCAAATTGTTTTTACCTTTTATTCTTATTTTAAATAACTTTCTGTATCTTATAGTAAATCCACCGAGATACTTAAAGTAAAAAGATATTGTAAAGGGCACATATTATGCAAAATCCAAATGTGTTTGTAGGGTGCCAACACACATTTATGTCCAAAGAAAAAAATCACTCCTTTTTTAAACCTCATTAAACGAAAGCAGACATGATGTTTTGATTCTCTTGTTAATGTGATGTCACACTGATAAAGCCCCACCCACGGCCACTGACTGACTGGTCAATTTTACCCAAAAGCTTTTTTAAATGTGTTTGTTTGCACATTATAGTGCTAATGTGGCTAAATTTACTATTGTATCAGTCTTTATTCAAAGTAATCAGATATATTTTTTACCTTAAGCGCTCACTGTCTGTTGGTAAGGGAGTGAGAAGCTGTAGCTCATTTGCATTTAAAGGTACTAACATCAAAACTGCTTGTGCTTTTTTGCTCCCACCCAAATAGGGGCATTTTGGACATGCTGTAAAAAATAATCGGGGTGTTTAAGCTGAAACTTATAAATAGGCATAACGTGTGCCCTTTAAACAAAAGGTTTTAGTAGCATATGAAAATGAACATGAGCGCATTTAATTTAAGTAAACAGGTGAAAAGCTTTGATATTTAATGGTTGAACAAAAATCCAGTTTGTTATTCTGCTGTCAGGTGATTTCTTGAAGACGCTCCAGGACCCTGATCTTAATGTACGGCGGGTGGCTTTGGTAATGTTCAATTCGGCGGCCCACAACAAACCCTCTCTGATCCGTGGGCTTCTGACCTCACTACTCCCACATCTATACAATGAGACCAAGATCAGGAAAGACCTCGTTCGAGAGGTACACATTACAGACTTGTACAAATTTAAAGGGATAGTCACCCAAAAATGAAAATTCTGTCATTATTTACTTATTTGAGTTTTTCATTATCTTGAACATAAAACATATTTAACAACATAATCGATGTTACCCATGTGCTTCCAATCATTTATCATCATCTTTTGAACTGTCCCTTTAAGAATACATGAAGTGTCTAATAAACTTTTTGTTCATAAAGTAATAATTTAATACAAAAATATCTATAAGACATTATTTTATTTAAAAATATTTTGTTCCCATTTAATTGTTCAGGTTGAGATGGGTCCCTTCAAGCACACAGTAGATGATGGGTTGGATGTCAGAAAGGCAGCGTTTGAATGCATGTATACTCTACTGGACAGCTGCCTGGACTGTTTGGACATCTTTGAGTTTCTGAATCACGTTGAGGAAGGCTTGAAAGACCATTATGACATTAAAGTAAGTGAAGATTTTCATGAGGCGTGGACTCACAGTTGGATTGTGAAATGTTGTACACTGAAGGTCATGTGCTTTGTGACTGGCAGACTGATAAAAATCCCCAACAACAGCTGATTTGTGGTAGTTTAGGATTAGGTCCCAATAAGTAGTATATCAGGCATGAAGTAGGTAGTTTAGGATTAGGTCCCAATAAGTAGTATATCAGGCATGAAGTAGGACACCTTCATGTGTCCCTCATTGTATAAAATAATTCCCATTGTGCTTATCAAATTATCGAATTTATGCCAAGTATGGAAGCCCGTTTCCGCCACATATGAAACAATCATACTCTGGTAAATCATAATTATGAGACTTTAAAAGTCATAATTATGATATAAAAAGACAAAATTATTACTTTTAAAGTGATAGTTTTGGGTTTTATCTCATAATGACTTTTTAAATGACAATTTCAACTTTTAATCTCATATTTATGACTTTCTTAAATCATGCTTTGGTAAATCATAATTATGAAATAAAAGTTGAAATTATGACTTTAGAAATTCATTATTTTAAAAATCATAGTATTGGTTTTCATTTCACAATTTTGACTTTTACCAGAGCATGATTTTTTTTCTTATGTGGCGGAAATAGGCTTCCATATAAAAGTTTAGAAGCGCAATAAAGACTGACATGATGCCTACTACACATCTTAAATTAAAACATTGATACTTACTAATTTTCTCATCTTGGTTTCTTAGATGCTGACTTTCATTATGTTGGCCCGACTCTCTAAACTTTGTCCATCCTCTGTGGTACAAAGACTGGACAGGCTAGTTGAACCGTTAAAAGCTACTTGCACTACAAAGGTGAGTACTCACATGAAAAAGTTTGTGAAATTGAGGTTACAGTTGTCTCTAATCTCATTTGTGTAAATATAAAGGTAAAAGCTGGCTCAGTGAAGCAAGAATTTGAGAAGCAAGAAGAGCTGAGGCGTTCTGCCATGCGCGCCGTTGCCGCCCTGCTGTCTATCAGCGAAGTGGAAAAGAGCCCTGCTATGGCCGACTTTGCCAATCAGATCAGAAGCAATGCAGAAATGGCAACCATCTTTGACAGCCTTCAAGGAGACCCCTTAACAGGGGCAGTGGAATCTATGGACACTAGTTAGGGTTTAAACTTACTGTGTGTGATGGAAACTGCAGTGGACTGTTGGACAAAATTTTAACATTTTTACAAATGTAAACTGTAAAATGTGTATCTATTAGACCAAAAAAAGTCAGTACATAAAAATTTGGTTTTACAATTTTTCCACTTTATTGAACAGATGAGACAAGCAATTTATTCGTTCTCCTCGCTGCGCAGTCTGGCGTTGGGGTTTGTGACCTTAATGGCCAGCTGAGCGGCCCTCTCCACAATAAGCTTCCTGTTCTTTGAAGACACATTGTGTGCAATTTCGGCACAGTTGCTCCTACAAAGAAAAAAAACTTGGTTACCGATGATGTCACACATTTAACATCAAACCAAGCTTGTTTCATTGTAATCAAAACTTAAATTCTAGTGCTCAGAAAGAGGCCCAAACACAAGCGCTAGTCACTTATTGCAGATTATCTTCCACCTGCCAGCTATGAAAAGAGCTAGAGGTGGAATGGGCATTTCCTCTGCCGTACTATCTCTCCAAATTCAACACCTGAAAGAATATAAACAATTCAACAGGTATGATCTTGGAGATACAAGTGTGACGCAGTCTGTGAAATCCCAGATAAAAAGTCATTTTTTGTGATATATAAATGTAAAGAACATTCTGAGTAATCAAACTTTAAATCTCTTGATCTCAATATAATTTAATTATGACTTTAACCTGGATTTCACAGACAGGGTCACATTTCTCACTTAATCGATTTCTGACCAAATAATTAAAAATACTTAAGTCAATTTCCCGACAGGTGGCTACATATATGAAAAGTTTACGCTCTTACTTGTTGGTCATCATTAGGACTTCAAGTTCCTTGATGTTGTGGACCAAGAACTTCCTGAATCCAGAGGGCAGCATGTGTTTGGTCTTTTTGTTGCTTCCATAACCGATGTTAGGCATCAACATCTGACCCTTGAAGCGCCGACGCACCCTGTTGTCAATACCTCTGGGCTTCCTCCAGTTTTTCTATACAAGATGAGAATTAAAAATGCGTTACAGCAACAAGTGGCATTAGTGATAACTTTTACCATGGTCCATACAGATGTGCAATATTAATCTCCAAGAAACAAACCTTCTAGTTTTAGTTTTCATGACTTGCATTGATGGAAAACTATTAAAATCCCAAATATTTTAATTATTGTAAACTTTCTTACACTGATCTTGACATAGCGATCCGACTGATGTCTGATGAACTTCTTGGTCCTTTTCTTGACAATTTTAGGCTTGGTGAGAGGTCTGAGGGCTGCCATTGTGGCTGCAATAAACACATAACAGTAATAAATGAGTATTACAATAAAATTTACTATAAAACATCAGTCTGGGTTAACAAGTCATGCATGGTGCACGCAGATTTGCTTACTAATAATATTTGCCATCTGTCATACTTTGACATTTGATAAGTACACTTACAATATTTGCAAACACTACAAAATGTGCACAGGCTACATATGGAATAACAAACAAACATGAACAATACGCACTTAACGTTACTAGAATACAGACTTATACAAAATCCGTATAAACTGAAAAGTTCTCACGTTCGTGAACACACAACACATGCAGCTAACGCAACCGCATTAGCACAACAAGCTAATAAACACAATTTAACTGCTATATTGCTTGTCTAACAGTCGTTAACAACTACTTTAACTCGTTTCTGTTGTTAAAGCGAGTAAAATATATGCATTTGATTTACACGCATTACATCAATGGCCGCCATACAGACCTTGTGTGTTAATTCATATAAATATCTAATCATCTATAGCTCTGTGCTTCGCGATACACACATAATAAAATACAATAAAGGACGACACAAGCGAAAACAGTTGAAGAGTTTTATTTTAATGAAAAGATTAGAGGATGAAATTAGATTTCACTTGAGCTCACCGTTCGGTCTGTCTGTTCCGAAGACAGTCCTGAAGAAGAGAAGGAAGTGACGCAGCGAAGGCCCGGAAATAATATCAGGCAGCGGAAGTTGGTACCACACTCAAATATTTCCCAATATTGCTGCGAATTTTGTTCTATTGAAATAATTAAATATAACACATAAATTAAGATAACTTTTTTTACGTTTATCTTTTTGCGATTTTATTTAAATACACCTTTTCGTTTACGTTTTGTTTCGAAATTGTATTTTTCTATTCGTGTTATCTATTTGTATATTAAATATTGTTCAGTAAGGAAAACAATAGGAGGGCTATTGAGTATTTCGAAAGAATTTTCCACATACAGTATTTTTTTTATTTCTTTAATTTCTTTTTGCTAAAAAAACCCGAATCTTGTTCAGATAAAATACATTAAACTTTTTCTGATTCTGTTTATAACACTTCCATCTCATTGAATTAAAATGACCAGAAGCGTTTCATTATAGGCCAACTACTGATTTAATTTTCTAAAACAAATACTGCCATATTTTACACGTTTATTGTGATTTTAAAATCGATTTAAGAATAACTGAACTAATAATAAAGTAAAACACAATGTCTTTTTATCATTTATATTCTTAAAAAAAAGTTTTTCCTTGATTTAACTATTTAGTGTTTAGGTAAAATTATAATTTTTGTTTTGTTCTTTGAATTATTGACATGATAATTCATGAAATTATAATTTTCTCAAATTCCAAGTAAAAAAAAAAAAAAAATAAAAATGGTTAATATAGTTAAACCATAGTTACCACAAAATAAGCATGGGTTTGACAGTAATACTGTTTAGACAAAAAATTGTGATTACTACAAAAACATGTTTTGTGTAAGGAAAATTTAAATATTGTGAAAATAAAAACTGGACAAACTGGTCGAAATAACAAAAAAAAAAGTATTCATAACTTGAAAAATGCAAATAAAAAAGTTTGTATTCATTATTAATCAACACTACTAATGTTATTACATGCATTTCAGAAGAGTTGATGATTTCATATTTAATAATAATTAATTTATATTTAATAACCCTGATTTTTGAACTGAAACAATTTTTAGTTTTAGTGCACACAGTTTTTTTTTCAGCATATTCCAAGCATTTTGGAGATGCTGCCACAGTTGTTGTATAATATTCAGATGTCTTTTCATGTAATGGAATAGCCTATACATCCAAGACACTATATTTATGTTAGGACATAAGGTCCTCAAAGACCTATGCTGCGTCCGAAACCGCCTACTACATACTATATAGTACGCGAAAAGCAGTAGGCGAGGCGAGTAGTATGTCCGAATACATAGTATTCGAAAAACAGTATGCGAAAAGTACCCGGATGACCTACTACTTCCGGTTAGATTTTGCAGTGTGCATACGATGGACGCTTCACTATCCCATGATGCCCCGGACGAGGAGTTATCCAACGAAGAAGAAGAGGCACGCGGCTGTTTTCGCGCTGAAATGACATGACGTGATGACGACGTATCTCACGTGATGTAGCAAGATGGCGGATGTAGTACGTCCGAATCTCATTCATACTACCAGGATTCATACTATACAGTACCTACTGTTTTAACGGCAAGTAAGTAGGTACTTCATCTAATTCAGTACCTACTATACAGTATGCGGTTTCGGACGCAGCCCTAGTGTGAAAACTAGTGAACTAGATATTAGGGATGTCCCGATCAGGGTTTTTTGCCCTCGAGTCATTTGATTTTGAGTATCTGCCGATACCGAGTCCCGATCCGATACCTCTATAATACATAAAAAAAGAATAAAGAACAGCGAAAAAACAGAACCAGGATGTTCCTTATGTCATGCCGCACGTGTTGCTGTTTCTGTGTGGAGTCAAAAGAGTCTAACTCTGTGCCAGCGCATAACTATAGATGTGTTAAAAAATAATGAGAGTATATATACTATATATGTTCAGGGGTTAAATTGGGGTTTGTTTTGTGGGGAGGCTCTGTTGGGAGGGAGGGTTCGAGGGGTAACATGTTTAATCCTGATGACAGCAAAGCCACTGGTGTGTTTCAATGACATTTTTTGTTCCTCTGATAGGATTTTATAAGTTTCAGTTTTAAAGCTTTGCCACAGGTTGACCCAAACTTTAAAACCTGAATTTTAAATTATGCAAATCTATGAGTCTGACACCCTATATGCATTTGTTGCACATGTTAACCCAATTAACAAGAAAAACAACACACTGATTCAGCAATATATCTTATAAAATAGCCATAGAGATTCCCTAAGCTGGTCAGCAGTTAGTTAAAAAATACCTATGGTAAGGTCGTAGTTAATTTGCATAATCAAAATACTTTATTTTATTAAACTATACAATAAGTTGTATCCAGTTATCTAGTTAACATTTTGTAATGAGATGAGTGACATGGCTATACATACTTTAATACTTTGTTTCTAGACTTCTATTAAGTTTTTTTCGACGTGTGCACCATTCTTACCTCTCTCTCTATCTCTCATCTCTACAGTAATGTCAAATAAAAACCCGGTTTTGTCGTGGGTTTCTTGCACGCACCAGTGTGAAGCCTATAGATGAAAACATGTCACCAGGCTTGTTCGACTTCATGCGGCACCGCATCAATCGACATCCGGGTGACGTCAAACTACCGCGAGAGTGATCCGCAAATCATACGGAGGAGTTTGCTTTTAAATCGCTCTCGCGGAACTTTGATGTCATTCGGCTGCCGGTTCTTGTGTCGAACAAGCCTATTCTCTTCTCGTCAGTTCACGCACCAGCGCAGCGCGTACACTGGCGCGGAGCAGAGCAAGACCTTGATGGACTTTAAACTCTGCATATGTATCCGAGTCCTGGGGCACGTTCAATCTCACACCGGTGCGCAACGTTTTGCTACGGTTTCCGGGTTGAACGACATGTTTCCTTGAAACGGTGTGCAACGGAATCCAACAGGTTTTAGAAGCGTTTTCTCTTGTTTGGGGGGGGGGTGTCAGAAATGTCAGCCCAATCAGCGGAAAGATGTATAAAAACCACGCGATAGTAAAGAGACAGCTTGCAAAATGGGTTCAAGTTGGAATGTTGTCTTTCATTCTGGACGGCAAGGTCAGTGACTGTAACATCGAGGGTATTTTACAGTATTAAACAAACATTTATAACGATTTCATCAGGCTTCAGAAACATTTAAAAAAGAACACAAAGAATGGCCTCTCAGCTACCGTAGTTGCAACTCTTGCGTCATCACAACAGGGTGTTCAACGCACCACCGTTTCTGTTTAATAAACGTTGTTTGTGCAACGTTCTGTCGGGGCTGAACGCAGCTCTGATCGGGAGGTAACGTCCGATTCCGATCGAGTCTGAAACCACGTGATCGTGACCTGGATCTCGTGGAACATTTTGGCATGGTCATATAGTATGTTTTATAAAACAGGTTGTTCACACAAATGTATAAGCAGTGTAGAATTCAAGACTATATTCTGTAATCTTTAGTATAAACTACTGGTCCGGAAGACTAAAGAATCACTTGCATTTTTAAATTTGTTTATACAATTAAGGGTTCTGTCGTGTAATCATAGGCCTCTCATTATGAGACGTATAAGACATATTTCATTAGAAAAGGTCAAGCTGAAGGAACAGTGTTGTGGGTGTGGCTTTATTTGCACACAATTTCTGCCACACTTCAAAGTTTTTCTCACAGCCAGTGTGGAGCTGTAGCCAGGATCATTATTAATAAAACCTGTTCAGCATTTTGTGTATGTTATGGACTGCAAAGACGAAGATATAGGTGGGTAAAGCTTATTTTGATAAATGCTTTTAAATGTTCAGTATTTTGCTTTAACATTAATTTACTGTTGTTACTGTACAGTTATAGTACAGTAACTATAATGTATATAATTATTCCATGTCTGAATAGTTTGCATAAAACTTATAAATGGTTTAAATGCCTCAAACAAAACTTTATGTATTAAAAAATAATTGTTTAGCTAAAATCTTAATTTTGGCAGACGCCATTGTTTTACCCTTATGGACGAAACAAGATTTCTGCCTATGCATGTGAACAATATAAGTGCACTTGAATTTGTAAAACTAAAATACAGCATTTAAAAGTTTTTTATTGCATGTCCTCTTTATATTATTAAAATTATTGCACTAAAAATATTAAAATCAAAATCATAAAACTTTTATATCTAGACATAATTTTCAAATAATTTTTAGTAAGGAGTTTCACACCTTTGTATATGTTCATTATAGAAATTTCTGTTTTAATGCAAAAAAAAAAAAAAAAAATTCAATCTGTGGAGATCTGAACACAAAAGTAAAGAGGTAGGCCTACAGCATGCATATGTTCTGAAAAAAAAAACAAGAAATGAAAGAAACATGAGTGGCATCAATAGTCTTATGATATATAACAAACACATGGCATTACGAAAACTAAGTATTAGTTCCTCCTGAACTTCTGCTTTAAATAAAACATTCAGACGCAATCTAAGACAGCGTATTACAATGTATGTATCAAACAAATTAACATTCTGAATCTGTTTGTATCCTGTTTGCTAACACGACAGCATGCGTCTGTCATTACAAACACAATTAAACCCATAATCAGATTTATCAAACAATGACCAATTCAATTTCTTTAACAGTAAAGGAGCTATTTACAGATATGGTACTTTTCATGTTCACACTGAGACTCAAAGCCACGAAAAATTATTGTATTGTAATAGCTCCTTATGTTCCAGAAATAAACCTTCTTCCTGGACTTAAAGTGTGCTTGTACCCTGAAATTACAGCTTTAAATGTTAATTCGCCTAATCTGCGTAAATGTCTAGAATTTTGCATTCATTGACAACTTAACACATTATTAGAATAGTTACCAGGGCATTAATATGCGGTTGCTATGATGTTATTGGTGGTTGCTAGGATCTGAGATCAAAGAGACCACATCAAAGCCCTTATAATTATCAGGTCCCTAGATACCTAAAGGTGCATTCATGGATATTTTTAATAGCTGACATGAAAGAAAACAAGCGCCCCCTACAGGAACATTTATGTCAGAGTGCAACAAAAATAGTTTTTGTATCCAAAGGTTTTGGGCAGAATTCAAATAGCAAATAAAAATGACATTTTAATAGTTAAAGATAAGTTTTTGATGGATGTGCATTGCGAAGTTAACATTTGAATTGTATCACAGATGAGCGGCTCCTCCCTTCATTCACTGCTTTATTTTGAGGTCATTGTTTTCCTTGTTTTGCCCATTCTTCACGCTAAATCTTAAGCACAATCTCAGCTGAAGGAAAAGCACTCAGGGTGATATTTATATCCACTTGTTAGCAATTGTTTACAGTATGGCCGTAACCAAGCTGTCGTGATAAGAATTTATATATATAACTTAAGACAAACACTGATGCATTTAAAAAGCATTGCTGATGGAAAGCACCAAATTCCAGATGGCAAGAAGAAATATGATGTTAACACATGCAAATACCTCACGGATACAAGTTTACATCCTTAAAGAAGTAGTTCATCCAAAAATATGCCCCATTTTTAGGGTGGACTACTCCTTTAATCAAACAACCAATGTAATGAAATCGGACATTTGATTGGACGGTTAATATGAATGTTGGTCCTGGATCAATAAGGATGTTAATCTCTCTCTTTTTCTTTTTTTGTTGCAGATACCTGTGACCCCAACATTCCTGAAGAGGGTCCTTCTGCTCCGCCCCCCGGCTGGCTGGACAACGTAACAGGTTACGAGGAGCACAAAGGTGGAGGTTAGAGACCATAGGCACGACGCAAGTAGTCCTTGCAACCTCTTCAGACATGACTTTTTCACGATACCTTATTAGCCTCGAGTACCTTATTGCTTTTATAAAACGATTACCACACAATACAAGAATGTTTCAACGCAATTTACCGCTGCTGGGAAAAATAGTCCCTGACTGACCGTAATTTCTCAAGAGTTTACAGGCGGATGACAGGAGGTGACATCACAGTACCGCGAGAGCGATTAAACAGCAGACCGTCCGTAATTTCTCAAAACGCTCTCGCGGTATTTTGATGTCATCCGCATAATTTTTGTGTAAAATAATATTAACTCGTTGGACAAAGCTCGTTAGTGTCAAAAACTTTTGTTAAACATAGATTTTATTTTAATTTTTTGCGATAATCCAAAAGTCAAGGGAAAAATTTAATGGGCTCTCTGGCGTAGGAACCCATGTCCCACTAACTTCCGGGATAAGCCTACAAAAATACGTCATCCCTGCGGCACTTTATTAGGAATAAATCTGTTTTTCTTTTCTACATATTTAAACAAAATATAACTTGATTTTTTTTTTAATCTGGCAATTTTTTGTCTTGAAGAAATGAATAATTTATGTCTGTTCATAATTTCCCCTCACCATTTAAAGAATGTAATGCAGTGCTTAAAGCAATTCCTTCCGGTAAGAATCAGCTTGTTAAATGTCATCTAAGCTTTATTAATAGTGATACAAAAGAACCTGATTTGATTTTAGATGGGATAAGCATATTTAATAAAACAAATTAATAATTAACATATTCAACAAATTATTCAGAACAAAACGCATAACACTAGAGGTGCATTTTATTGGGCATCTTTTATTAAATTTATAGATTGAAAGAAAGGTTGGCTGTTACCTCCTAAGTACTGCATTCATTAAAATTCTATTCGAAATTTATTTTAAGATCTTACATAAAATATATCCTGTGAATGATACTGTGGCAACATATATAAATGTTGACAACTCTTGCTCATTTTGTGGAAATAACAAAACTCAAAATTTCTGGAAAAATCTATTTTTATTTAAGTAAACACCTTTATTCTTCCAAATCCTTTCAGTTAAAATAAATAATTTGTTACTAAGGCACAACTAATATTCCAATTAATTACATTGTTATTTTCCTTTATTTTTATGTATTTTCTTTTATTTATTCATAAACAAAATGTCTCTAAATCACAGCCTACCTTTACACATTACCTAACTGAAGTTGAAACATTTTTCAAATCCCTTAGATTTGTTAAAAACAAGAAAATGAAAGATTTTTTTGAAAAATTATGATGATTGTTTTAGTACCACTTATGCATAATGTTTTCCTATGCATATGTTAACCTGTTTATTTATTTATCTTTTCCTCTTCCCTTATTTTATATTTGAAACTTTACATGGATAATGCATGTGATTTCATTCCTGTATTGTTTTTTCTGTTCATTCTGTCATCATTAATTAAAATTAAATAAATAAAAGTGCTGTACTATGTCTCATAGTAATAGATGTGTTTGAGCTAATTAAAAAATCAAGCATTGGAACTAACAGCTTTATAATAAGGAACACACATATTTATATATTTATGTCATCATCTTTGACATCAGTGGGGAATGCTTTTGTCATTGTGTTTTCTGTGATTTTTTTTGTTTGTAGAGTGCACAGATCAAATTTGTCCTCCTCCGCCAGACTTCGTCCCCCAGCCTGAAAGTGAAAAGAATGCTTTTGTTCCAAATGTCATGTGGGTACAATGTTTCATACGTCATACTTATCATAGCATGTATAACACACTTTGTGTGTTTCTGTAGCTCAGTGGCAACATATTTCATTGGCAATATAACGGGTTCGAACCAACAAAACATACATACAGATTAAAGAAATGTACAAATTGAATTCCATTAGATAATTGATGTCACGTTGGATAATCAGCCAAATGGATAAATTTAAGATGTGGTTATTTATCTTTATTAAGTCAAATTTGAGAAAAGAAAATCATTTCTTTTAAAGGAAAACTTATTTTAAGGAATATAATACACTCTAAAAATGCTGGGTTAATTTAACCCATTGTTGGGTCAAATATAAACATTTTCTGAGTCCCTTTTTGACCCAAGGCTGGGTTGAAAATAACCTAATTATTCAGAGTATGTGTTTTCATTTTCGTTTATTGTTTTTTTTTTATCAGATTGCCCACTGTCTCAGAAGATGCAGCAAGAGATGCTCTTCTGCAGTTTGTGGGTAAAAAGTGGACGTACAGCAGCAAACCTGCCAAAAATCTCATCTTTAAAGACATGAAGCCTTTTACAGTTTACCGTGTAGGTGCCTTCAAACATGTCCATCTTTTAGTTTATATTGTTTAATGTTTTCTCATTCAGGAAAAGTCATTTGTCCTATATCTTTTCAGTACCGCTTGGAAACATATACAGAGTCCAGATCAAGCACTTGGGAATCAGAGCCACACACAGGTAAATGAAAATGTGATTTATGCCTCAGTTCCACATCTATATCTTTTTTCATAACATTTTATTACTGTATGACAAATATATTTTGCTCAGGTCAGTCTGTGGATGGTCCTCAGAATGGAGCGATTCCTCCACCCTGGCATGTTCAAGTGTCTTACCCACCCAATTTCACTGATGTTGTACAGAAAGTCAGGGTGCCACACTCTTCATTTGTAAAGGTTTCTTAACAAACTCTGAACACGAAGACATAAAATCTCTCCTTTAAGTGAGAATTTATGTGGATTTTGGTATTTTGTTGCATGCTGAATTGAATTATGATTGCAGCCCTGCTTTCGATGTCATGGTAATGGACGAGTCAGGTGCACACACTGCCGTGGAAAGGGATCGGTGGGTTGATGTTACATTATAAAATATGAATTTATATAAAATATATCATCTCAAATATACATAGAGTACAACAAGTAAAACACAAATAATATAGTAGTTGTGGTGTAAATGTTTGATAACGTGTGTATGTTCCCATATTAGATACACTGTATGTTTTGCCTTGCCTCTGGTCACAATCGCAATCGACGGTGCACGAACTGCCACGGCAGGGGAAGAAAAAGGTAATTTGATGATGCATAGTGTAATTTGACTTCAAATATAAACCTTGTTAATATAAAATATCCCAATTGACTTTTTTAGGTGTGTCCCCTGTCACGGAAAAGGTTACAAGATCTGTGTGACGTGTAATGGCCACAGAAACCTTGTGCATTTCATACAAGTCACAGTTTCTTGGTAAATCTTACAAAATCAGACTTACTATAAACTTTGCATTTGATTGCATTTTAGGATCTTTTTTGTGTTTATTATTGTTTTAGTTTTGTATGCACAAATATATCTCTCCCACTGTGTTTCTCAGGAGAAACCAGGTGTTTGAGTTCATACCTGACCGTGTGCCTGAATTTCCACTAAAGAAATTTGAGAAGGTGTCTGGGGAGACGTTCTTCAGAGATGAAAACCCCCTGGTATAAATTAGTCTCTGTATTTCCATGCATTCAGTGACTTTGTGTCAAATATTTCATATAAAACAATGACGAATGCATTAATTTAACAGTATCACCAATGTATTGTTAAATGACCTTAAACTTTTAAATGGTATTATATATTGAAAACACAAATGCTTGCATTTAGGTCTATCCAGTTGATGGCTTTCCTGACCAGGACATCTGCGAGGCTTCAAAACGAACAATTCGGAGTCATCTTCTCGCATTTTCTTCTGTTAGTCGCATATTACAGCAGGTAAGCAGAATATATTTAGAGCCTTTATTGTGACATTTCCTTATTATGATTAGAAAAAAATATTATTTAAGTAAATGTTTACATAAAAGCAACCAAATGTGACTTATGACCTGGAGATGATGCAACTAAACAGTTGACCACTAGATGGAAGACTAGTCTCAAAGTGATGTCTCAAAGGTCCAAATGAAAGAGTTTAAATAGCCACATCTTTTATAGGAATATTTTAATCTGTTTTGTTTTCTTACAGCGACAAACAATTGAGCTGGTGCCTCTCACTCATGTATTCTACGCATACAATGGGAAAGACTACAATTACTTTGTTTTTGGTAGAGAAAACAAGGTTCACACAACCAACTATCCTTCTTCCTGCAGTATTTTGTAGTGTTTCTTTTTGTTTTTTACTTCTGAGGACCAAAAGCATGATGATTAGCACCACTTTTTTCTTTTCTACATTTTTTTTTTTACCAAAAATATTGTGTTTTAGTAAACATTTACCACATATTTACAGGAAAATATGACTTATAAATGCCTTATGATTTAAAATATGACATGCAACTTCTAAATGTATTTTTTAAATAATGTTTTAAAGAATTCAAAATGCCAATAATAAAGTAAACGTTATACTGTACCGTATGTCAAGTGTGTTTGGTTTGCAGAAGAAACATTAAGGTCAGGTTTTAAAATGATAATATTTCCTATAATATTTTCCTAACAAAAAAATGAAAGCAGAATATGTTGTTAAAAACTGAATAATAATTATAAAATAATATATATAAAGTACCAAATTCAAGTATTTACACATTTTTTATTAGGCTATGTAAAAAAATGGCCTACATTTTAATTTGGAAACATTTAGCTGAACATTAGCATCTTAAATTGATCTTTGAATTATGTTAAAATAATAATTTGTATGAATGCTTATTTAAATGTATTTAAACAATAGTATTTAAAATAAAATTATATTATTTTGAGATCTATTAAGTCGCTGCAGTACTGCAATGGGTCCACTAGGTGTCGTGGACTGCATGCTGGTTTTCAGAATAACTATATATGTCCAGTGTGAATTGTATACATTTAAATACTATTAAAACTTGATCTTGTTGAATCATACTATGTATCATATTATGCTATCATATTACACTGTCATTGAGACGTGTGTTTTGATCATTTGAAGATCCCTGTGCCCAATAAGTATTAATATATGAGGCTGTTTTAAGTGCATTGTTGTCTATCATTTAATTTTCAAGTGCATGCTTGACATTCTGAAGTATTAGCACATGGTCCCACAATATCACTTAAGAGACTTAATAATGTTTGCTTGTTATTGCATTCTTATTTTTAAATAATTTCACTATACTTTAATAACTATTATCCAAGTGCAGTCAGTGTGATTTATTATTTTAAGTTATTTTAATATAAAGCCAGGTGTACTAGAAATGTCTCATTCATTTCACACTGGCTTGAAGCAGAACGCACTGGCTTCTTATCCAGAATAAGACACCTGTTTTCCTCAAGCTGAAACGCGTTAAAACTAAAGTTTAAACTTTTTTGGCGCATAAACTAAACACCTGCATGAACAGCACTCATAAATAATGCGTCTGATTGGATTTAAGTCTGATGTTAAAAGCGACTCGGTAGACTGCTGAAGAGGAGGGGGCGTGGCTCTCCACAAATTCAGACGCGCGCTGCGCGGTTTGTTGATAGTGCGTGAATGAGGCGCGCGAGCATCACTGCGCATCTTTACACTTCTGTCAGATAAGTTGACATTACATCAATAAAGTGGAATAACAGTCTGAAGAACGAGAAAAGAGAGGTGGAAATAACGCTCGGTAGGTTTTAAAAACTTGTTTTTGTCCTTCTGTCATGTGTAAATTGCGGTATTGTGAAATAATGATATCGATAGAAATACTTTGCTTACCACGGTAACGCTACTGAATTATTACGATATTCATGTACTACTGAATTATTTTGTTATTTGTTTATGCTATCATACTTAGTCAAGTGATTGCCCTTACGAAAATTAAACATATTTTTTTGTGGTGAAAGTGTAGTAACAGTTAACCATGTTTATTGGTGTATTGTTGATTTTACTACAGTAACCACCATGGTTACAAAACAATGGTTATTTTGTGATTCTAGTAACCATGATGTTTTAACTGTAGTAAAACCATAGGTTTTTTTGTGGTAACCATGGTTTTACTACAGTAACCATCGTTTTTTTGTTTTAACTGTAGTAAAACCATGGTTAATTTTCGTAAGGGTTGTTTGATTGAACATACTGTTTACTTAATAATGTTTTTCCCTATGTAGCCTACTTTAAATATATTTACCCTTTTGAAACTTAACCATGGGTTTACTACAGTAACAAGAATGTTTACTATACCATGGTTGTTGTAGTAAAACCATGGGTTTGCCAATGGTAACTAATACACCAAAAACCATAGTTACTACAAAAAATGGTTAATCTTGGTAAGGGTACAGGTGCACTAAAATTAACCATGCTCTTTTAAGTTAAATATAGACGCATGAGCATTTTTTGTATGCCATAATTTATATCTGCTGGCCAACGGATGTAACATCTTTGGCATATTGGAGCAGTTTTGTTTCAAATAAGCTAGTAAATTACTAAAAGTAAGTTTAACTATTTCACTACAAAACTGTACATGGTTGAGATGGGACAGGATGTAAATTGAATCTATTACATTTTTTGGACGTCATTGATGTTCATTCATTGTCCCCTGACTCTTTTCCTTTTCCTGTGGTGGTCTACATATTGTTTTGATTTGTTTGTTTCCGCGTTTGTACGCACTGTAAATTTCCTCTCATATATATAATTTAGCATGGATCATATAATGCCATAAAGATATTTAGTATCATGAAATGTCACTTAAAGTTAAAACTAAAACTTTATAAGTGTTTTTATTATTATTTTTCATTCATGACCAGATGACTATACACTATATTAGATTTATTACACGCCTGCTTACCATCTTTAACACATAAGGTTTGATTTGAAGCCTGATGGATTGGACTGTGGAGATTTTGAAAGCTCTGATCTGATAGCGGGTGCTTGTTCTTGTTAAAGGGAGTTTATGTTTCACACCCCTTCACAGCACTTGAAAGGCAGAGGTGAAGCGGACAGATGTGTGTGCGTTCTGGTTTTGGGAGGGGTCATCACGTTGAAGCCATATGAGAAAAGCCAGGCGGTGATTGTGAGACCCTTATCTTTGCTGGCCAGCACTGAAACCCAAAGCTATTGTTGTTTTATCGGGAGTGAGCTTTGTTCTTCTGGTAACAATAGCTGGACTTAATGGGAACATATAGTTATATAGTACAGTCTGTCCAATAGTGTAGTGTACATAAAGTGTTTGGATTTACAAGTCATTTTAACCGGATTGACTAGTGGTGAGTTGCTGTAACTTATAAAATAAAGTTGGCATAACTAAAGCAATTTCAACTTGATTTATTAAAGGGATAGTTCATCTTAAAATGAAAATTCTGTCATCATTTATTCATCCTCAATTTTTTTTCTGATGAACACAAAAGAAGATATTTTGAGAAATGATGGTAAACACACAGCTTATAGTATACATTGACTTCCATAGTAGGAATAAAAAATATTTAATGGGCACCGTCAACTGTGTGCTTACCATCATTTATCAAAATATTTTCTTCATCATTTATCACAATACTTCCAAAATATTTTTTTCCTACTATGAAAGTCAATGATCACTATCTGCTGTGTGTTTACCATCATTTCTCAAAATATCTTCTTTTGTGTTCATCAGAAAAAAGAAATTCATACATGAGGATGAGCAAATGATGACCGAATTTCCATTTTAAGGTGAACTATCCCTTTAAGTTACAACGACTCACCATTTATATCGTAATAGTTGAAATGACTTGTAAATCCTAGTTGATTAAACTTAATAATGTAAGTGCAAAAAGATTTACATTCCCATTTATTCTTTATTAAAGAGGACATTTCACAAGACCCTTTTAAGATGTTAAATACATCTTTGCTGTTCCCAGAGTATGTAAGTGTTAGCTCAAAATACCATTTAGATAATTTATTACAACATTTTAAAATTCCCACTTTGTAGGTGTGAGCAAAAATTTGCAAGTGAGCTGATCTATGCACTAAATGTCAGTGCCATGGTTCGATGGTGCAGATTAAGGGGCGGTATTATCCCCTTCTGACATCACAGGGGGAGCTTAATTTCAATGAGCTATTTTTTCACATGTTTGCAGATAATGGTTTACCACAACTAAGTTACTGGGTTGATCTTTTTCACATTTTTTACATTGATAGAAGCACTTAAACATGGAAACATAATAGCACTTAAAGGCGGGGTGCATGAGCTCTGAAAGCCAATGTTGACATTTGAGATCACTTAAACAAACACGCCCCTACCCCAATATAATCTGGACTTTCTTTTGATAGACCCGCCCCACACATACGCAACCCAGGCAATGATGTCAGTTAGTAGACACGCCCCTTACTGCTGATTGGCTACAAGTGTGTTTTGGTACTCGGCCCGAGTCCCTTTTCCAAAGTGTTTTTTAAAAATCATGCTCCCCGCCTTTAAACATGGAAAAAGTCAGATTTTCATGATATGTCCCATTTATAACAATTAAAAGCAAAAATATTTGTAATCTGAGGACTTTTTCTGGTAATCAATAGCATCTGTAGTGTTTATATTCCATCAATGCTGATTTTATACATTTAACATTGTTTTAAAGTTAAGTAATGTCTACAATTGGTGTTGGGATTAACGTTTTAGTGTTGCTTATAAGTTGCCGTATTTGGTCCAGATGGGTTTTGTGGGTTTTTGATGGAAACATTATTACACAGCGGTTTCACAGCCTATAATGTCATTTATCGTAACTTGGCAAAAAGAGCAGAAAAGATCAAAGTTCTGCTTTGGTGTGATATTCATCTTACCAGCTGAAGTTCAGGGTATCAGATGATGTTTCATGCGCTTTATGGACGATATTCTCAGGAGACGTACGTCAATGCTGTTCACCTTTTCCCCTTGCGAGCACATGAATGATTTCACTTCTTGGCTCTGGAAAATCTGATATGTCGACGTTCTTTGTTCTTGTTATGCATATCTACAGATTTCAGTCTTTGCTTTGGTATGGCCTGAATTATTTCGATCTGTTTTCGATTATTGAAATGTCTGTGTCTGGTTTATGCACTTCCTTTATCTATACGCTGATCTGCCAGTTCTGTGCAAATTGATTTTGAAGATCACTCATCTGAAGGGTTTTTGTAATTTATTGATGCATAGGTCAGTATATACTAGCATTTAAAGTTGATATTTATGTGAATGCATTTATTATTTCTAATTATGGGTTTAATAAAGGCAATAAATTCAGAGATAACTGAACATTATTATAAATATTATGTGAACTTATTTTCTTAATTCTTTGAACTTAAACCAGCAGTCAAAAGTTTGGACACATTTGGCTCAAGCGTTTTGATTTAAAGTCCTACCTTTATTTAATTTCTTAGATTTTGGTCTAAACTCGAATCCTATCGTGACCCTGCAGAGGACATGCCTGTTTGGATGATGTATGGATTAAATTATACACATTTTATTCATTATTTTTCTAATTTTTTTAAAAATAAATAAGTAGATCTATCCAAATCCCTAATTGGGAGTTTATTAGTGTTGGTTTCAAAGTGCTATGTAGTTTGCATTTTTGGAGACAGAAACTAAGAGATAAAAGCTCAGACCACCCAACAAGATCCACCCATGTCTTTGTCATTCATCATGGGTTAAATTAGTCTATAACAAACCACTGCGTAATTCTGCGCAATGTGGAAAATACCGACTTGGTCAAGAAATAGTTTTCCCACAGAAAAAGCTCATTTGCTCTCCTCGGTATGGAAAAGAAGATCTGGATGCCAACTCATTTAAGATACGCCTCATTCTTGTTTATTATTGTGTCGTTTGGGATAAATGTATAAGCTGAAGGATTAGATGGCTTGTTTGATGATGAGGTGATGGACTACATGCCATCTGTCTTATCTATAATAAACTTATTGCACCTCTTAATGAAAACCCAGAATCATAAATAAATTGGATTAAAAGTGTCAGCAAGACTGTACTGCTGAATATAAGTTTAAACTCCATAAATCTGCCTTAAAATTGTTAGGGTGTGCGGTGATGACTGTCGCTGTTTTGAGTCAAAGTAAGAGAAGACAGACAGAAATGTATTTTTCAGTTTTGCTTTGAACAGCACAGTGATTGAAGGCATGACCTCCTCGTAACATGAACAAAATATGAACAACTGTAGTAGTTTAATGAAGATTAATAAATGCTAAAAAACTACATTACTCATTGTTAGTTCATGTTAGCTAAACCATTAACTAATGTTAATGAATACAATGTTATTATTTTGAAGTGTTACCATTTGTTTTCCTATACAAAATATGAGCGTTAGCGCGTAAAGGTCATTGGCACATACGGATAAAAATGTATACCACCTTGTAATGCAATGTAAGTTGGATAAAATTGCATAAATGTCAATGGTTCTTGTTTGTGTCCTTCTTCTGTAAGTTGCTACTTAAAGATCAAAGCCAAAAAAAGACCACCCCATAATACTCTGATCTCTTTAGTTTAAGTCCCACCTCCAATCTAATACAAGGATGCTTGTCTGCCTCACTGAATTTGTGGTAACCTGGGCAGGTGGATGTCTGGCAGTCGGCCAGAAAGCCAGATAAACTGTCATTATCCTTATCTGTCTGTTAAAGGTTTAGCTGTGGATGGTTCACCCGGTATCTGCGTGTGTTGGCGAGACAGCCGGCAACATCCCGAATTAATAACCCATTGTGGTGTCTCTCTATTATCTTAATTAATTGGCCCCTATCTCCGTCGGTTCAACAATAACTGCGTTCTGGCAAACACTGTACTTCCTTCCCACAATGCATCTGTTTTAACCTGCTGTCTGGCGCCAAGCACAGGAAGATCAGAGAAAGGCTGAAAATGGCTTCATGTGGGGGAGTCAGAACGGAAGCTCGGTCTAAACACACAACCAGCTGTTTCGGCAAATAATAGCAACGTCAATAAACCGCGTCATTAAACTTTATTGCTAAGTCAAGTTAAATTCTGCTGTGTTATGCTTTCAAAACCCCTCAAATGTACATGGTCATCATTGTTCATATTGTATAGTAAGTTCTGGGGAGACAGTTTGTCTGTCGTGAATCATGTAGCCTATATATTTGACTCCTTTGTGTTGGAGTGACTGTGGTATTGTATAGCGAAACTGTTTATTTTTGTTGCGTTTTCGTGCATTGAAGATCTCTTTAAAGTAGGGAACAATCCTTACCATTGTTTACTTGTGGGGTTTTATAATAAAAGACAGACAAAAAATATGAAAGTACTTTGATTTTGGCGTCTAGGTGAAACCGAAAGTCTCTCCGCCCCTCCGCAGCACTTTGTTAAGACTGGGAATATACTGCTAGCAAGAACATCACATCTATAATGGTACATTTACACGTAACGGAAAAGTTTTTTCTTCAGTTTTAACATACAAATGACAAAACTAAACTAAAACTAAAAATGCGGTATTATGCAAGCCAGGCCACTAGTTGTTGATGTCACCCGATGTCTGAACATGTAATGCGCATAACCTTACCATTTTTACAAATTTGTGTTGACGATAAAGGTATTGTTTTTAAAAACTTTGAAACTTTTGGCCCCTAAACAAGTAATAACGCTTAAGTTTTTAGTTGGGACCCACATGTGGGTCGCACAGTGGTATTAGGTGGGTCGCACAAAGTCGCTTGGTTGTATTAAGGGTGAATGACACCATAAACAGTTTAGTCCAACAAATGACAAGCAATGACATTAATTCTGATATGATACACCATAAAGTATTGTAATATTGTTAAACTTACATCTCATTAATAAAATGACAAGGAAAATAAAAAACTACTCAATTATTATAATAAAAGAGAGAAAAAATGTGTGTTTTCACATATTTCCATTCATAAATAAATTGGTGGGCCCTGGACAGATTATACTTATTTAACTCTTTCCCCGCCATTGACGAAATATCTCGTAATTTAAATGAAAACATTTGTATAAAAAGGTTTTAGGGTTATCTGTAATACCGTGATTATCCACTTCCCTAATAAAAAAAAAACGAAGCAATTTTTTTTCACACTGCATTTTTGTTTTGATAATAGTTCTGAATCTGATCTCTAACAAAATTACTTTAAAAAATTGCAATTGTTTCAGCTTTTTTGAGAAAAAAAATATTTTTTTTTTGTTGAAAAAAAAATACCCCTATTTAAGAGTTTGTAAGCAGAAAAAAATAGAGAGGTTGAATTGGTTTATCCATTTTGTGTGTTTGATTGTTTGTTTGAAAGCAGAGGGTCTGTTCTTTCATTTGATATATTTGTATATTTTAGAAGAAAATTTTCCTGGAAGTATTTTTTGTTGGAAACTTTTGTAAAAATTACAAAAAAGGCTAGTGACGAATGAGTTAAAGTCGCCATGAAACGGAAGTAGCGATTGCCTTATTTTCCGAACGTATATCCGAATGAAACGGCTTTTGAGATGAAATAAGGCAGGGCTGGATTTGAATTTGTCCATCGAGATCTGATTGGATCGTTTGAAGTTGGGTCGTGTTGCTAATTGCTAATCACTGCGATCTTCTCCCGGACCCCGCCCACCTGCCATACTTTTGACCGGAAGTGAAGAGAGATCGTTTTGAGGAGGGGAGGAGATTTGCATTTTTGATTAAAGATTATGAGCACACACGAATTTTTAAAAAATAATGAAGCTCACAGATAAGTCATTTGTTAATAATACCACACTATTAAAAATACATATATAGTTTTTCATTTCAATTTCATTGCGACTTTAAGTGGGTTGCGAAATGAAAAGTTTGAGAACCCCTGATGGTCTGTCAGACTGCTTGAAAAATCCCATACTGTTTAATTGTTAAATTGTGAAGCTTGTCAAGGATTGGGAGGTATCCTGTTGCCTTTCTAAGCCATCAGATGTGCAATGTTTGACTGAAAAAAAAAAATGAAGTGTGGATTAAGTGTCCATATACTTTTCAAGACCATGTTTATATCCCGATGATGTCAGACTGATCCATTCCACTTCTCCACACATAATTTCGAGAAGGTCCCACCAGGAGCAAAGATACAACTAGCACCACCATCGCCAAACCACCACCCCCTCTTCCACCCATCTCAGTGTTTGGTTGGATGACCCTTGAGGTCTTGACATGTCAGAGAGCTCTATGGGGGAACCTTTCCTCCTGGTATGGTGCTCTTTCTTATCCTTTCAAACCAACTGCACTGGAATTCTTCAGGGCCAAAGAGCCAAAGATAAATCATTTAGAGATTATAAGTGAGTGCGGATCAGCAGATTTTGTTAACATAGATAAAAAATCGCCTTCGTCATGGGATTTCCACAACGTCATTTCTTGATTTAACTTTCTCTTTTGTGCTTGCCTGTAGGCAGAAGAATTCAACAGTTACGAGGGCCTAATAGGTCCAGTTACAAGATTAAAGATGTCCCAGTAATTTAGTACGCTACTCGCTTTCTGTTTCGGATTAAGTGTCTTTGTGTAAATCATTTACAAGTTATCGCCGAGCTAACTCCCGTCCAGGAGCGCGCTGCGAAGATATACGCTCTTTTAAGTGAGCAGGTCAACCCCTGCTGTTTCATTTACCGTTTTTAGACAGAAGGATTTGCAAATCGCTCTCAAAGGCTTAGCCAAAGGGAACACGAAGCTAATCTGTAATTGCCCCCTATTTTTAATTAATGTCCTTTCAGGTCCTATGTCATGTGAGCTAAAACAGTTCTCTCAGTACTTTCCTATTGAGCGGCATTCACAGACTTCACTACAGCCCCACTTTGGCATGTTGTTGCTGTAAATACATGTCCCCTCAAATGTCCTGGGAACATGCTATTGTACAAAAGAGTCTCTCTGGAAATACTTTGCGTAATTCCACTAGAGTACTTTTCTATATAATTAGCCCAAGACAGGCTGGTTTGCTATTTTTATGTGCAGATTTTGGTTCCAAATGTGTGGGATGGATTTGGTCAAACGAACCACTTTGGAAGATGAAAGCATTGTCAAATTAGCAAAACTATGTGCTTTTTGTTTTCATATCCCAACATACACTGCACATATGACTGTCACGATTATAAAATTTGGTCAAATGCTTTTTTTCCCACTGTACTGAATGGCTTTGCAATGTATCGCGTTACACTGTCAGTTACGGAACGCCATCTAATAATACCGTCTCGTTTATACAGGTGCTACAGCTCCCCCTGTGTTTTTTAGAGAGATGTGCAATCATTGCGGTGATCTGAAATCATTGTGATGAGGTCAAACAATCACGATGAGACGATTATTTACTCATTGTGACAGCCTTAACTGCACATATAACAATTAGTAAGCTATTTCATAGGTCCTATCAAAGATCCTTTCAAAATTGTGATCGTTTCGCATAAAATCTACAATTTTACAACCTAATTATGAGATTTGGAGCATCAACGTTTAATTTCAATCATTGATTTTACATTGACAACTAATATTTTTAAGTTTTAACTCAAAAGGCAACTTCATTTTAAGGTAACTTACTTTTTAAAGTTGAACCAACTTTTTTTAGAGTGTGGGGGTGGGATTAGCTCCTTTCCTCAGATGCATCCAGGCGCAATTCTCAATTCTCTCGTTTATCGGTCAATCCGATATTACAAAACCGATATCCGATAAAGGGAAAATGCTCAAATATCGGAAAACAGATATATCGGTCGATCTCTAGTTTTAACTCAAAATTTATTTAAGGCAACTTAATTTTAAGGTAACTTACTTTTTAAAGTTGAACCAACTTTTTTTTAGAGTGTGGGGGTGGGATTAGCTCCTTTCCTCAGATGTGTCCAGGGCGCAATTCTCAATTCTCTCGTTTATCGGTCAACCGATATTACAAAACCAATATCCGATAAAGGGAAAATAATCAAATATCGAAAAACAGATATATCGGTCGATCTCTAGTTTTAACTCAAAATTTATTTAAGGCAACTTAATTTTAAGGTAACTTACTTTTTAAAGTTGAACCAACTTTTTTTAGAGTGTGGGGGTGGGATTAGCTCCTTTCCTCAGATGTATCCAGGGCGCAATTCTCAATTCTCTCGTTTATCGGTCAACCGATATTACAAAACCAATATCCGATAAAGGGAAAATACTCAAATATCGAAAAACAGATATATCGGTCGATCTCTAGTTTTAACTCAAAATTTATTTAAGGCAACTTAATTTTAAGGTAACTTACTTTTTAAAGTTTAATCAACTTTTTTTAGAGTGTGGGGGTGGTATTATCTTGGTCACTTGGTCCAGTGGAGCCGGGGATTGAACCACCAACCTTCCGGTTTGTAGACAACCTACATGAACCACTAGGCCACTGTCGCCCACATGATAGGTGAACATTGTTTTTTATTTCCATTTAGTGCAGAAATCTTCACCTTTTCCCTTTCATAATCAATCATGCAAGAATAACGTAGACCTTGCGAAGTCCAGTTTTGCGTAAATCTGCTGAGATTTTCGTCTTATGTGGGTACAGATTCGATATGAGCCTGCTTATAATTAACCCCCTTTAGGAAAAATGGCAAATATGTATAAATTCTGCACATATGTAAACCCTCATGCTTTGATTAAAAGCAAAATTTAATAACGGGACTTCACAAGCACAAACCCATCAAAGAAAAAAATTTTAATGGAAAAAGACTTCCCTTTAGCATAAGATAAATACAGCATGCAAATAAGAGAGGGCAAAATACGCATGGCATTTTAAACAAACTGACAGTCAAAGTTAGACTCTAATCTGCAATCTAAATGTCCAAACAGTGGGGGTCAAATGGGAAACCGTCACAATCAGTATGAGTGCTGTGACATCCAGTGTCTAAGTAAGGTCACTCGGACCACCGGGGATGAAAACGCACATTTAATCGGTATATCGTATTTTGATGAACTTGTTGACATTGTCCGTTCAGTCAGAAATGTGAGGAACTTTGCATGTAAATCAAAATAATAGTTATGCACAAGATCATTTCCGAAAATTTTAGTGCATTTTAGTGAAAAATATACAGTAAATCCACAAATGATCGAATTTAAGGTCGATCTGCTTTTAATGTTAAAGTTTTCACGCAGAAACACCAAAACAAGATTAGAGGGAATATTTATAATCATGCCTTTCATAGGTGGGGTGTTTCATTAACATCGGCTTCAAGTTACAGTGATATGTAAACTATTCAGCATCTACAACCCAAGCAAAAGACTTTGATTTCTCTCCCCTATTTGCATCTTTTATAAATAAACTTGTGATTTACACAGATATAATAATAACTTTAAAGTCTTTGTTTTGGATTTTTGGCTAGGATGAGCATTGTTTGTTTTCACACTGAAACAACTGGTTTTAAGCCCAGCAGGTGTTGTTTGGACTTCACTCATCTTAGACTAAACACAAACCAAAAGTAACATATTTTTTCTAGACAGTGATGTTAACAAGCCATTAACTCTTTTGTAAAAGTCTCAATATTAAGAAATCAGCTTCAGCGCAACAGTGTCCACCCACTTTTTTGTCATCCTTGGTCCCGGAAATACATTTACCATGAGTTTTATCCATAAATGTTTAAAAAGGTAGTTATTAAGTAAAACCATTTACAGCCTTAAACGAAACCGAATAGTTCTGGGATGAATCACAAAATAGCAACATTTGATTCAAAGAAGCAGGAAAACCAGAAAAAAATAAAGGTGTCTTATTCTGTACCTAACAAGAAAATATATTCAAAATAATTATAGTATGTTGCATATTCAAACTATAATAGTTACTGTCGTTAAATAAATAAAATATGATATTGTAGAAGTGTATTACAAAATATTCACAAATATGAGTAAAGCGTTAGTTCACCAAAGAATGGAGATTTTGTAAGTTATGACTCACCCTCATGTCGTTCCCCACCCAAAAGACCTTTGTTCATCTTTAAAACACAAATGAAGATGATTTTGACGAAATCTGAGCACTTTCTGTGCCATTATCATCAGGAATGCAATTTACAGCTTTCAAGACCCAGAAAAGGGAGTAAAGACCTCATTGCAGTAAAATACTGTAGTCCGTGGTTCAATCTTTATTTCACGAAGTGGCAAGAATAGGTTTCGTGCTCGTAAAGTCAGTTTTTAACAAAAGCAACTCATGTATGCGTTAAACACCAGTGTTGTGCGTCAGCCATAGACATATATACATAGATGCAACCCTGCTGGAAAAACTAGCATAGACCAGCATAGCCGTTCATACCAGCAAGACCAGCATATGTTGTGTTTTGTTGCTGGTATCACCAGCTAAACCAGCATAGACCAGCATGGGAATTATGCTGTCCTATGCTGGTTTTCCAGCAAGAAAGCTGTTTATGGTTAAGTATATTTGGCTGTCATTTAAAACACATGCGTGTGCTGGTTTCATCAAGAATTAAAATAAAAACTGGTGAGTCTAACAACAATCAAAAGGTGAGTACACCAGCTGATGTTAGACCTTGATAGATTTATACGTTTTTGAGACAAATTAATTTCTCTATTATGAAAATTTTACTTCTGAAACCTGACTGTTGCGCTTAATACAGATGAATGAAACAATCATCTTACAAATGTACCGTAGCTGACGTTGAGTGCACCTTATGATTTTAGACCCTGAAGGGAGTTTACAGTAAAGTCTTGAGAGGAAATCTCAGCTAATCAGCTAATTGTCACCATCCTTTGCCCAGGAGCTTCATGCTGTGTTTTAAAGAGTTTGAAGAGTCTGTTTTAGGCAATACAGCACCACAAGTTCAGGGAAGTGCTACATGTTTACTATACACAATTGCCAGCAGCAATGGCCTGGGAATTCTTAGAAATAAGGAAATGGGCAGGAATTCTTTACATTGTTTTCCGCTTTCCACAAGTTTCCTGTTCAATTGCTTGCAAATTGTTTAGGGGTTGCAGTATGGTGACCTTATAGAGACCTTTTCTAGGCGGTTTTTTTTCTACTTTTGAAAGATGTTCAGTAAGTATTGTTCAACTCCCCTTTTGTTTTGTAATAAGATCAGCTGTTTGGGAAGTATATCGCAACATTGCATCAGGATTCCTCAGCTGCCTCCCTCCAATTCCCAAACCAGAGGTTCTTGTCTGAGTATATTTTTTAAACATTTCACATGTTGGATATTCCCTCATTCTTAAAATATACAGACCGGCGGCTGTTTATTTGAATGTGACAAGTTGTAAAGGGCCGTGACAGTCGATCACTTACAGTACATGTTGATTTTAAAGCTCCAGTAGTAAACGTAGGTTGACAGATTACTAATTGTTTGGTCTTTTTTACTTTTCCCATCTGGGATACATGGCAAATTTCTGACAAACGCTCAGGAATTACAACAGAAGGTAATGTTTTCTATTCAGATGGTTTGTGGTGATGCTGGATGTCATTAAGGAGGTGAGAATGGGATTCAGACGCTTCGGAATATCGAAGTGGAATTACACTAAATTTCACCTGGCAATTGAAGAATAATCAAGCAGAAATTGTTCCATGTTGTGCGCAGTTTACAGCCTGAGGCCTTTGTGGATGCTCCAAGGATGGGGTTGAAAAAATAGAAACTTCCAAAAGAAAATCAGGCTGTAAATCTTCCCTGAAGCTGTGAACGGACATATCGTTTGTTTGACATTACTCAGCACTGTGTTTTTACGAAATTAAACTATTCGGCGCTTATGGTTTCATTGCAGTAAATTGAGCAAAAGCTCAGTATAGATTATGATTTATTTCAGTCTAAATGTACGTGCACACCGCCGCTGGCGAGAGCGTCAAAAAACGCAGGGCGCTGACTGCCCTGCCAACAACACTATAGACTGTTTCATCGGACGCACGTACGATGACGCAATTATGTGTCTGGTCCGAACTTTACTTCCGGTTTCTGTTTGTTTAGTGGTCTGACTAGTTGCTGAAACTGAACTCTTATACCTTGTCGAAAATTACTAATGTTTTGGTTTCATAGGTAATCTACGTGTTGTTTATTTAGCTTGTTATATAAATAAACTACTTTAAACGAATTTTGTTGTTATTTATTCTTAGGGGAGTTTACCGGAAGTTACGTTTTTTCCACAAAAGCAGCTTGTTTATGTTTTTACTGCTGAAACCATCTATAGATAAAGTGTAGTGGACGCTTTTGACGCTCGAATGCATTCCTTGGAATCATTCCCATCTTCCGATTGGTTGCAGCCGAATGCTTCCGCCTTCTGATTGGTTGCCGCCGAACCGTGTCATAGCTCATTACCATAAAGTTGAGCTGATATCAACTCTCCACGACGCTTACACTGCCCAAGATGAAAATGAAAATGAATGACTTCCGGTCACTTTGACGCTCTCGTTGGTGGCGGTATGAACGCATAGTATGGAAGTTTGAGTTTCGCTTAAACCACAAATATGGAATTTTACTGGATAATCAATTTCCCTGCTGAATTTTTTTGTAAAATTTGTATTATCTTTATTCTGAAATAAAATTTTTGACATTCTAGCCCTTGGATTTGTTAAATTCACAAACCAATTATGAGCAATAGCAATGCAAAATATTTTTCATTTCTCTGTAACCACCATCTCTGAGTCAAGAGCAGACTTTTATACGTTACATTTATCTTTTACACGTGGAGACATGTGCACATAAACAAGTATAAACTGCAAGAAAGCCTGGTTAAGTCACATGCACAAATGAAACTGGGGTTATGGCCAGAAATCTACCCTTGTCAATCAGAATTTGCTTTAGCCATTTTTAACCTTTCACCGATATTTGTTTATTATGCAATTACATGTGCAAAGGTAACTAGAAGTTTTACTACAATTATGCTTAATAAACTGATAACCTGTAAGGGGACATGGAGCAAAAATTTAATAAGGTTTAGTTTCACGTGCGCACGAGAAAGTTTCACGTGAGCCCCTAAGGTGACATTTAAGTAAAAAAATGTAAAATTTAGTTTCATGTGCTCATGTGAAACTTTCGCGTGCTCACGTGAAAGTTTCGCGTGCTCACGTGAAACTTTTACGTGCTCACGTGGAACTCTCGCGTGCTCACGTGAAACTTTCGCGTGCTCACATGGAACTTTTGCGTGCTCACGTGAAACTTTTGCGTGCTCACATGGAACTTTCGCCTGCTCACGTGGAACTTTCACGTGCTCATGCGAAACCTTCATGTGCAGATTTTTTTTTTAAAGTTTAGTTTCGCGTGCGCACGTGAAACTTTCTTGTGTGCACGTGAAACTTTCTTGTGCGCACGTGAAACTTTCTCGTGCGCACGTGAAACTAAACTTTATTTAATTTTTGCTCCATGTCCCCTTACGTGCTCCGTACATGACCTCACACATTATCAGTTTATTAAGCATAATTGTGGTAAAACGTCTAGTTGCCTCTGCATATTAATCTGGGATATAAGTATTTAACACAGAAAAATTGTACACTTGACCTATCAACTTGAAGTCAGCCCGTCACATCGGTGCAGAGGACACCTGGATCCTCTCAGTCTGAAAACATCCAAAGCGTTCAGTACATCTGTCTCTCTTCATCTTTGCACTTCACCTTGGCAGATCTAGAGGTGAGAATTGCAGAGTTTAGCTGGTATGTGAAGGAGAGATGATTTCTCAGCCCTAAAGATCCCAGACTTCGGCACAACTGGGTGTAGGTTGTTATTAAGATGTTCAGGATCATTGGGATGTTGACCTGGGAGGTGTAAAGGTGTAAATTTGATAAATCTCTGATGCAAAGGCTAAACGACTGAGACTTCACAGGTACTACATGACAAAACCGTGCTCAGTTATTTGATTATGAAGCAAACCAGATTTTCTGAAACTGCCCTAGAGGTCCATCTTTTGAGGTGTCCAGATGAAAGATCACATGATTACTTTATTATAAATGAAAATAGGGGATTAGTACCACATTTAAATTTTATAGAAAAAGAGATTAACAATGTTGATGTAAGGTAGACATCTTGTTTTGCAAACGAGAAAATGGTTGATATTAGAGATGCACAGATATATCAGCCAATAATATTTGGTATGGGTCGATAAAAGCAATTTTACGCACTATAGTGGTTTAAAACAGCCAATAGTCATGGCCGATATATCCTGTCAATCAAAAGAGAACAGGAAAATGCAATGAATTTTAGATCTATGTATAGAAGAAACATCACTAGTTTAATGTTCAATATATGAATGAAAATTGAATCTTAAGAATTTAGTTAATATAAACACCAAAATATCGGTATCAGTCTAAACAATAGGCTATCACTATTGGTGAAAAAAATTAATATCGGTGCATCTCTAGTTAATATGCATAAGTATGGAGCTGTAAAATTATCTGGATTTGGGTAAATTTAATGAGAAAAGTTTAAGTTCATATTGAAATCCTTAAAAATATTCACATTTGGTTGCAGACTTGATCTGTTTGTGACATCTCTTCTGAACTCCAAAGAAGACATTTGTGAAATCTCTGGGTCTTTTTCTCAGCAGAAACATCTGAGACGCAGGAGACAAACGTTTAAATTTGCTCACTGTTTAATCTCTTTGACGTCTAGGAGAAATAATTGAGATATTAGTCCATTGGGGAGGGTCCATTGACTGATGACACTCCTTTACTCCTAAAAAAACATGATACCTCCCCATTGTTCAATTCTTCTCCTCTATGTACAAACTTCTTGCCCTCGAGCACCTGAGGCATTTGTTTCTCATTTGTTAATTATTATAAGAAACTGTAATCCTTCCTGAAATCTTTGTAATGACCCAACAGACTTCTTGTAAGATGCATTCATGTAAATTCCCCTCCACAAGCTTCTGGCATAAACTCTGTTTGTGTCCCCAAAAGCCAAAGAGTGGTGAAACATCATATTACCCATGGGAATTTTAAGACACCTGAAGACGCCTGTATAGTCTGCGCCACTCCCAGAATAAATCCCTAAAGGAAAATAAACCCACAAACAGACCCCAAAATGCTGCGGATTTGCATTACAAAGGCTCGCCTGAGGAAAAATCTGTGTTTTGGAAATGAATGGCAGTGGTGTAGACAGAAAGGGTTGAATTAAAATGTTTTTGTTGTAAAGCGCCCATGGTTACTTGTCCCGCCACGTTAAACTGGTGCCTTTGTGCGCGTTAAAACGGCGACTAAGTTGCTTGTTTTTCGGCTGGTTGAGCCCAATGTTGTTTGCTCATGCGGTTGCAGATCTTTTCATGGCGAGGATCCTCCTTTTCATTCACAGCAAGACTCTCAATGAATAAGTAATCGGCATCTCTTTTTGTAGGACTGTGCGCTTGTTGCTAATTTTTACGTTTTTATACAGTTTAATGTATGGGCCAATTAGGGCTGGATGCCAGTATTTACCGTAGTATAAATGTGTCAACTGGTGGATATTTACATTTACGCATTTGGCTTTCAAGCTTTGTTTGTCAGTATGCATGCTTCTGGGAATTAAACCCACATCCTTTGGGCTTACAGAAAATAATAATCAAAAATGGTCACTGGAGGAGTACCCTTCCAAAAAAAACCCAAAAAACACATTTGCACCTAAAGAGTGCAGATTAGTTCTTCAGAGGTACTTATTGGTACCATATGTATACTTATCTGTACCTAAATGTTAGGACCTTTTAAAAGCCACTGCACCAGTGACAGCTTGATCCCAAAGGATCAAGGAGTAAAGATAAAATATAAAGTATGACAGAGTAAAGTTATTTAAAAAACTGATTGTGGATCAGCAAGTGGTGCAGAAACCGCGCACCTCACCTTTTAAAGTTACGGCTGCAGGGAAAGACGAATACGTTGTAGGTCAATGATCCGGACAGGGATTATTGGAGCATAGTAGTGAAAAGCTCCTGCTGCTCCCAGATTTCTGTCTGGTCAATAGCCTGAGAGGAAGTGAAAGTGTTCATCCATTACAGTACATTGACAAAGTCTCATATAATGTGTAGCCCTGCAGGGATAATTGCTTTCCTTCCCTTCGAGGTGTTTGTAGGATTTCCATCATCCTCTTGAGAGGCTTTTTATACTGGAGGAGTCTCGGCATGCTTTTTAACTTGTAAGGTCTGACTGGAGAAGAAAAGTGCCACCGTCCTGTGATTGTAAAGTCCTTGACCGTATTCTTTCACTGAATGAATAAACGTTTAAAACAATGCTTTTGAAGTCACAGGTTGTTAGTCAAGGTTGTAAATTAGTTTTTTACACTGTAAGTTGTCACTGGTACAACACCTTTTAAAAATGACAGATATGTACCCTTGAGGTACCATATGCACAAAAATATACTTTTCGGAAAGATACCACCTCAGTGACAACTTTTCGTATCGTCTTGTACCTTATTTCTGAGACTGTATGACCCCGACAGGTTCTGGTTTAAAGTTTCTTTTCCTCATTTTCCTGTGCATTGTAGAGACGTGACGTGTCCAAGGATACAGGCTCTGTATCCGGAGCGAGCTGCCATTTCTCCCTGGATTCACGTTGTGTGGCTTTGTCACCTGGAAGTGAGTTAAAATCAACAACTTCCCCTTCCCGTGATTTGACGATTTTCCCACAATTACTATTTGTTTGTTTTCTTTCCTTATATTCAAAAAGTTGATGACCAGCTGTTGTACAGCCTGATCTGCGTGTCTGTTCGTATTTTTGTAATTTCTGTAATTATCAGATTGGCCGACTGCTGCAAGACTTAGACTAGAAATCTGGAGTTTTCTGTCCACCCAAAATGTGAATAAAATGAGTACATAAATAAATACATCATGCTATGCTACATTATATTTTCTTTCTGTTTAATAATGACTTCATGTTGCATTTGGGTGGACAGAAATTAGAATCAAAACTTTTTTTCTGGTAATTTCTTATGCTAGGTTCACACCAAACACGGTAGAGGCCGCAAAAATGCGCTATTCGCACATAGTTGGACGCTTAAACATTTTGAGTTTACTCGCTTCATTTGCGTGTGAAATTTTAGTCATTCAAGACATTCACGCGTAAATTTGCATAATGGGAGGGGCTTCTGCGACTCCGCTCGCTTCTTGTAACCAGTCACTACTAGAGCAAGCTCCTGATTGGTTAATGCGACGCGTTTTTCCTCCAAAGTTCAGATTTCGCGCAGCGAGACCTTCAGACACGCGTCAACGCATCTTTATATTGACTTAAAATTGAAATCACTCGTGCTTGATGCCTCTACCGCAGCTGGTGTGAACGCAGCATTAGTTCTCGTTTTCGTACATTTGTTCTCCAAAGAGACTACTAAGAGGCAACCAAAACTATTCAGCCAAAAGTAGCAAAAAATTATTTTCGTTGTTCGGCCAAAAAAGTTAACATTTTACGGAACAATAAAGTTTTTGTTGACGTGATCAAATAGTAACCACATTGTAAATTTTTTTACCATAACTTAACAAATTAAGTTATGTCAACTATATACGTCAAAAACGAATAACCATTTTGATAAAACGTGCATGCAGCATTGCACTGTAAAGTAATATGCGCACATGCTTTATAAATATAACAAACGTGTCAGCAGTGTGGAAGCCTTTTGAAGTGTCAGAGAAATATTTTGCTATTTTTGGCGAAATCATTTTGGTTGCCAAACATTCGGTGGATCCCTACTCTGTTGTTGTGTCTCTACGCTAGTCTCTTCCTATCTGTATGATCAGTTTTGGATCCAAAAATGTGGATCAAACTCCATGCCAATGTTCAGATGTTTAGCTTACTTTAGGCTACACTTTTCACGAGCACAAATTGACTCGGTATGCTGCATGTCTCTACAGAGTCCTTAAAGATGATTGAAACCATATCACACTCAATAATCAAGATCACAGAGAGGAAATTCTTTTTAATACAACATCATTCAAATCTCTACTTTCCAGATATATTCATCTGGATCTTGCCAGATCATCACCACCTTGCACAACTGGAAAAAAGGTTACTATCAAGACAGCACTGAGTGTTTTCTTTCTCAAGATTAATAGGTTTAAGACAGTAAACCAAGCTAAGAAGAGTCCTTGAGCATCTGTGCCGCAGCCAGTGCAGTAAATCCAGTCTCTTACCCTGGTAAGATATCAAAACCACAGGGTGTAAATCACCCCACTGCGGGGTGTAAGAGACTGTTGAGTCACATCTGTTGAAAAATCCCTTTTTTTTTTGCATCCTGAGCATTAGATCAAACCCAGATATGAATCCTGGAAATTGAGTGTCTGATATCTTTCAGCCTACCCAAGATGCACATCATTTGGTTGGATGCCTTTGGTTTCCATGACTTGAGGAACTTATTATGTTGGAGTAACTGTGTAATAGGCTTAGTTTTTGAGTTGATGAATAGAGCAATAGAAAAAGCCTTTATTTTGCATCTGTTTGAGGCCGAACCCATTTTTCTCGGTTTGTGAGCATCCCCAGGGGTCCCCTCGTGAGTCTAAGTGGCGCTCTGTGGTCTAACATACAATACACTCAACATGGGAAAATAGTTTCCATTGAGTGCCAACACAAAAAGTGCAGAACTTTCAATGAGAACCTATTCTTTGATTTTCTATACCGTACATCATATAAAAGTTGGTCGAAATCCACCGCATTCATGTAAACTCACGCATGTCCATTAATGATGGGTTGATGGTTGTACTTCCAAGAAGAATTTACAGGAGAAAACACTAAAGGGATTCGAGGTTGCGCATGCAATTTGTTTTTGTAGTGTGACCTCTTGAAGGAAAGGGAATAAAGATCGTGGCAGCTGATTAGGCATGAGAACTTTTCTGGAAACAATACTTCAATTTCCCTCTCTGCGTGAACCTCGTTGTGGCGTGGTCGCAAATTTGACGTGTCGCACGCATGCCCTGGTGGTGTCGGGTTTACAGTCAGCGCTGGGTTGAGTAATCACGGTCGTCCTTGGAGAATTTGTCAATCTTGATGTAGCATCTGTTCAGCTGTCTTGTTTAAGCACTTGAACAAACAGTTTTGACCTGAGGAGCCATCAGCGACATGCAAGTCGCGCTCGCGTGCTACGCCCTGGTAGCTGCAATTGCTAAGACAGAGGGCATGTGATCTATCTCTATTTGCTATTTAGATAATATGACATATAATGGATTCATGACATTGTAAAAGATTATTCTGAGTATTTTCCATCCTTAGGCAAAGCACTGTCATGCAGAAAATGTCTGGTATATGAAGTAAATATAACGTATTTGTATATTATGTATAAATTGTAACCTTGTCTGTGAAATCCAAGCTTAAGTCTCATAAAATTATTATTCTATGTAGAAAACAGTAAATCACAAAAAAAAAGATTTTAACTGGGTTTTCACAATCTATATTGAACTCGAACATGTTCTGTCAATGAATGGGAGTTTAATGGTATTTTTCTGTATTAGCATTTAAATGTATTTAAAATTTTTGATTTTAAAGTTTGATTGCATATTAAAATCAAAACGTCTATTAATGCATGTTACTAGATTCGTAACAATTCATTAATGGAATCAGTGGAATCAGTTTACAAATGGAATTAATCCCTGATTCATGAATAAAATCAATTTCTTATTCAAGAAATAAATAAATTCCTGATTCACAAATTTCCTGATTCACAAATTTCTGAATGGAATGAATGAATGGAATATATTTCTGATTCAAGAAATAAATAAATTCCTGATTCACGAATAGAATCTATTTCTGATTCAAGAAATAAATAAATTCCTGATTCACGAATAGAATCTATTTCTGATTCAAGAATGAAATTGATTCCTGATTCAAGATTGAAATCAATTCCTGATTCACGAATGCAATCGATTCCTGATTCAAGATAGAAATCAATTCCTGATTCACGAAGATAATCTATTTCTGATTCAAGAATGAAATCGATTCCTGATTCACGAATAGAATCTATTTCTGATTCAAGACTGAAATCAATTCCTGATTCACAAAGAGAATCTATTTCTGATTCAAGGTTGAAATCAATTCCTGATTCACGAATGCAATCGATTCCTGATTCAAGATTGAAATCAATTCCTGATTCACGAATAGAATCTATTTCTTATTTAAGAATGAGTAGATTCCTGATTCAAGACTGAAATCAATTCCTGATTCACGAATAGAATCTATTTCTGATTCAAGAATCAAATCGATTTCTGATTTAAGATTGAAATCAATTCCTGATTCACAAATAAAATCTATTTCTAAGAATGAGTAGATTCCTGATTTAAGACTGAAATCAATTCCTGATTCACGAATAGAATCTATTTCTGATTCAAAATGAAATCGATTCCTGATTTAAGATTGAAATAAATTCCTGATTCACAAATATAATCTATTTCTGATTCAAGAATAAAATCAATTCCTGATTCATGAAGATAGTCTAATTCTGTTTCAAGAATGAAATCGATTCCTGATTTAAGATTGAAATCAATTCCTGATTCACGAATATAATCTATTTCTGATTCAGAATGAATAGATTCCTGATTCAAGACTAAAATCCATTCCTAATTCAAGAATAAAATCGATTTATAATTGAAGACTGAAATCAATTCCTGATTCACGAATAGAATCTATTTCTGATTCAAGGTTGAAATCAATTCCTGATTCACGAATGCAATCGATTCCTGATTCAAGATTGAAATCAATTCCTGATTCACGAATAGAATCTATTTCTTATTTAAGAATGAGTAGATTCCTGATTCAAGACTGAAATCAATTCCTGATTCATGAATAGAATCTATTTCTGATTCAAGAATCAAATCGATTTCTGATTTAAGATTGAAATCAATTCCTGATTCACAAATAAAATCTATTTCTGATTCAAGAATAAAATCAATTCCTGATTCACGAACAGAATCTATTTCTAATTCAAGAATAAAAATCAATTCCTGATTCAGGAAGATAGTCTATTTCTGTTTCAAGACTGAAATCAATTCCTGATTCACAAATATAATCTATTTCTGATTCAAGAATAAAATCAATTCCTGATTCATGAAGATAGTCTAATTCTGTTTCAAGAGTGAAATCAATTCCTGATTCACGAATAGAATCTATTATGATTCAAGACTGAAATCAATTCCTGATTCACGAAGAGAATCTATTTCTGATTCAAGATTGAAATCAATTCCTGATTCATGAATGCAATAAATTCCTGATTCAAGATTGAAATCAATTCCTGAATCACGAATAGAATCTATTTATTATTTAAGAATGAGTAGATTCCTGATTTAAGACTGAAATCAATTCCTGATTCACGAATAGAATCTATTTCTGATTCAAAATGAAATCGATTCCTGATTTAAGATTGAAATAAATTCCTGATTCACAAATATAATCTATTTCTGATTCAAGAATAAAATCAATTCCTGATTCATGAAGATAGTCTAATTCTGTTTCAAGAATGAAATCGATTCCTGATTTAAGATTGAAATCAATTCCTGATTCACGAATATAATCTATTTCTGATTCAAGAATGAAATCGATTCCAGATTTAAGATTGAAATCAATTCCTGATTCATGAATAGAATCTATTTCTGATTCAGAATGAATAGATTCCTGATTTAAGATTGAAATCAATTCCTGATTCATGAATAGAATCTATTTCTGATTCAGAATGAATAGATTCCTGATTCAAGACTAAAATCCATTCCTAATTCAAGAATAAAAGCGATTTATAATTGAAGACTGAAATCAATTCCTGATTCACGAATAGAATCTATTTCTGATTCAAGAATGAAATTGATTCCTGATTTAAGATTGAAATCAATTCCTGATTCGCGAATAGAATCTATTTCTAATTCAAGAATGAAATTGATTCCTGATTTAAGATTGAAATCAATTCCTGATTCATGAATAGAATCTGTTTCTGATTCAGAATGAATAGATTCCTGATTCAAGACTAAAATCCATTCCTAATTCAAGAATAAAATCGATTTATAATTGAAGACTGAAATCAATTCCTGATTCACGAATAGAATCTATTTCTGATTCAAGAATTAAATCGATTCCTGATTTAAGATTGAAATCAATTCCTGATTCATGAATATAATCTGTTTCTGATTCAGAATGAATAGATTCCTGATTCAAGACTAAAATCCATTCCTAATTCAAGAATAAAATCGATTTATAATTCAAGACTGAAATTAAATCCTGATTCACGTATAGAATCTATTTCTGATTCAAGAATGAAATCGATTCCTGATTTAAGATTGAAATCAATTCCTGATTTGAGAATAGAATCTATTTCTGATTCAAGACTGAAATCAATTCCTGATTTACAAATGGAAACAAACTGTGATTTAAGTCCCACTACCGTTTTTCTCCTTGATTATTATGATTAAGTTTTTTTTTATGTTGACTTTAATGTTGTCAACAACACAACTGTATTTAATTAAACTTACAATGCTGATGTCTCTTTGTTGTTTCTCCAGCGTTACAAAGGTGATGTGATATAGAAGACTTTCTGTACTGACAGACCAGAGGAAGCTAAAGATGAGGACTGTGGGATTGTGGAGGACTGGCCGATGCAGTTTGCTGCTGCTTGTTGCTCTGCTCCAGCTGTTGTTACCTCCTGTATGCTCAAATAATCCAGTAGGCCAGAATATACCACGACTACAACTTTCTCATACAGGTCAGACTTCTCTCTTTCTCACAGACACAAACACACAGATAAAAAACAGAGACTGGGAAACATATTTCTACAGTCAGTGACCTCCAGAGCGTGACCGGTGAACTGCTTTGCTACTGCTTTCATTGGGAGTTCCCTTTCCAAACCCAACAAGTCTTTTTTTAATGCACATTAGGTGACATGTAGCCGTTCTGTAAATGCAAAAACATCTGTTATATGAGTCTTTTCTTTTGGAAGAGGCTATGTAGAGAGATTGCTCTGTAATACTTTAATAGTGAAATCATGTCTGCAATACTAACTGTTGTGTTCTCCAAAACTCTTTTTTTTTGGTAGTCTGTGAATCCTCACTTTGAACAGCTCTTTAATAAGAAAACCATTAGTGAAAGATCAAACTGCCGTCCGTAATTTCCTCCTCACTGTGCCTATGTCTGTAGGGTCACTGTGCTTTATAAGACACAACGCAACAGGGGTAAAAGTCATTAACCTCTGCTTCCTGAAAATGTACAAAGTTAATTGGTCTCTTGGATCTATTGCCAGGTTGTCTTTTTTCAAACTTAGTGTCATATAATAACATACACTATGACATATAACTGTATTACCAGTGTCTCCATGTGTCTACCATACTCTGGTGCGGGGATATGCTAGGGGCCCTTATGGCCCTTTGGGACACCACATAGAGCCTACACTGTGCCAAGCCCAAATGACCTCAGCCCTATGTTGATATGATATTCTGGGGTTGAGAAATGGTTGTCAGGACATAGTAAGGGTTTTTTAATGTGTTCTGGTGTATAATAGTCCAGTCAGGTGTGTGTTTGTCCAGCCTGATCTTATGAGAATTCATACATATGTTAATGATAAAGTTAATGGTGCAAAAACGTATAATTCTCATGAAAAACAACAATGAAACACAAACCTCTAACCCCAACATTAAAGGGGTCAAGGCAAATCGTACAAAAACTTACGAATGTGGTCGTATGAATTAATACAAATAAGCCAACTTGTAAAATATTTACGAAATTTGTGAAATAGTGTTGGTTTATTAGTTATGTATTTACTGTAGCTTAAATTGTGTCTCTTTCAATCAGAATTCAGAGTCTGATCTATTGATTCTATACAATTTAGATACATTTTTTTTACAAATTATAAATCACTGTTTTTATTAAATCCAGCTTTGAATTAACTCTTTCCCCGCCATTGACGAGTTGTCTCGTCAATTAAGAGAGAACGCTTCCCTGCCAATGACGAGTTTTTATGGCAATCCATATTTCTGCTATTATCCACCAAGTAGCGCTCTTACCCAACTTACATTTTTTTTGAAAGCAGAGGGTCTGTTCTTTCATCTGATATTCTTTTTGTCTCTCCTGAAAAATGAATTTATGCGAACGCATGTTTCAATGTATAATCAGCCAAAGTCTGCATATTTATGCGGAGTCCGTATTTTTAAATACGCCGCAATTTCGCCACATAAATTGCAGATTTCTGCTCGCGAAATATGCAGGGCTTGCGTGATTTCATAATCCCCACATTTTCATAGCAAAAAGTCATATACAGTATATCTTAGCAGAAAGTTTAAAAATGTTGCATTTACTTCACACATGCGCAGCCATGTCCCTTGTTGTCATGGGGATGTTAGGAAGTGACGTAATTACGCGACGTGAACATCAATGCAAAGCTGCAAAAGCATTCTTCTGAAGGTGATTGTATATTTCATCTTATTTCTTGAAGAAAAGCTGCAAAAGCTGCAAACAGTTTTTGCAAGTTCACGCAATTTTGGCAAGTTCCCTCAATTTCATTGCATAAAATTGCATAAATATCCCGCATATTTCGTCGAATTTTTTAAGAAAACGTGCCGAAAAATCAAGGATTTTTGCCCGCAACAATCACAAAAAAACTCGTTACACTGAAAAAAAATTATTCATTCAATTCAAGTTTTTCTGGAAGGACTGTACACTGCAAAAATTATTTCCAAGAAAAAATGTCTTAGTATTTTTGTCTTGTTTTTAATAAAAATATCTAAAAATTCTTTAATTAAGATGCTTTTTCTTGATGAGCAAAACGACTCGAGAAAATATGTCTAGTTTTTAGACCAGAAATATCAAATTTAAGTGATTTTGTGCATAAAACAAGCAAAAAAACCTGCCAATGGGGTGAGAAATTTTTTACTTACCCTATTGGCAGATTTTTTTTTTTTGCTTGTTTTATGCACAAAATCACTTAAATTTGATATTTAAACCAAAACTAGACTTATTTTCTTGGGTCGTTTTGCTCATTAAGACAAAGCATTTTAATTTAAGAATTTTTAGATATTTTTCTGAAAACAATACAAAAATACTAAGAATTTTTTTTCGTAAAAATCATTTTTTGCAGTGTATATTGTATGTTTATATATTTAAAGAAGAACATTTTCTGGAAGGCATTCAACTTTTGTGAAAATCATAGAAAGTGCTGCCACTGACTGACAACTTTAAAAAAAAATCTATTTCTTGTCTTTATGGAAATCATTCTGAACATTTTTATAATAATACAATTATATAAGCATTGAATTAGATTGAATTGTAAGTATTTATTACAGTTCAAAAATAATTTTTTTATTACAGTAAAATGTTATAACTGATAAGAAAATAATCTTTTTTTAAATCTAACTCTAAAGTAACTTTAAAGTAACTTCCAATAAAAGGTAAAAATCTAATTGTTAGTAAAACATTAGTTATTAGAAAAAATAAAATGTATTATTTGTGTACACTGTCAGAAAAAAATGTCCAAAAATGGTCCCAAGCTCTCACTGGGGAAGTTCCCTTTAAAAAGATCCTAATATGCAATTTAGGCCCAGATATGTACATTTGCTATTATTATGTTCCTCTGAGATACTAATATGAACTCTTTAGGTGCAAAAGTGTACTAATTTAAAAGGGTACCTACACTAAAAAAACTGATTCATTGAATTTAATCAATTTTTTAAGGTAAGTGGTTGCAATCAATTTATTTAACATTTAAACAAAAGTTTTATATTTTATGTTACTTTACTAATCTTTTTTGTTTAAATGTAGCTTAAATAAATTGATTGCAACCACTTACCTTAACATGTTTTATTAAATTCAATGAATCAGTTTTTTCAGTGTATTGTTGACAGGACTATTGCTTTAATGTAGTATATTAAGCTTGGGGACCTACATAAACTTTAAAAATGTATAGAACCTCAGTTTTTTAAGTGTTGTGGGTCATTTTAGCGATAACGCCAAACACACATGAATAAATCAGATGATTTTCTTCAGACTTTCTGTCTGGACACCAACGCCACATAGTCGCTCATCCTCCGAGTCCTCTCCCATTATCAGTACGTCACACTCGACCCGGCTACTGACCCCTGGGCACTTTCCAGAACTTGCGAGACTGAGGCAACTTCCTAACAGGAAGATTCTGTATATGACGGCGTCGGACAGTATGTTGATCCTGCATTGTAAATGTGCTTCCCATTATCTCCTGAGCTGTTAATAGAAGGTCCCAACGTATACATCATGTTTTAGGCGCCTGTGTTTACGAGCAGAGACTCAAAACACAGACGTGTTCATTAGAGGTGAGGAGCGACTCGTTGAGTCAAATTTGAAAGCGAAGCTAAATGAGACAGGAAATGAAAACAAAGCATACAAAAAAGACTTTTGAAGCAGATGATTGTCTTATATGGTGGGGAGCTTTGAGAGGCTTCAGAGCATTGTATAGTTTATCCAGCTGTCTATAAAGTCATGTCATTTATGGTCACCTTATGTTGAACTAACTTAAAATTTGATATGTTTAGATGTTATCTAATTTTTTGTTTATGAGATGATTCATAATAACACATTGAAGTGTATTGTGATGAGGTTGAAACAATATAGGGCTTCATACAGTATGCTATTCGTTCACACATCTCCTTTAGATTATATAGCTATAATCCATCAAGGTTCACCACCTTCTCATCTTTTTTTGAAAAGCAGTCATGTATTTTAACCTTTTCAACTTGAAATGACTCAATTCATTGTGTCTTAACTGAGTCAACTTCACAGCTTGCTGTTTGTTTAACCTCTGATGTTGAATTTGTGCTGGCAGACAGACGTACAATTGATATTGCAATGACCTGTGACTTTCCCACTGATGTTTACCAGTAAAACTCTTTATAATTTTAAAGATTGTTTTTTTGGCAGACGGGTGGATTAAAACCAAAAGAAACATTCCTGGCACTTGGAAATGTCTAAATGTCTCAGTTTCCACATGACAGGAAGAATTTTTGGCTTCACACCCGCCGGTCTCGTTTTGACAGCTGCGTTTTGTAGCGTGTGTGAAGTGAAGATAGCAGACTATAAAAAATGAGCTTATGATTTATTAAGTCTGTTTAATGCTCTTTTTAAGAATGAGACCGATATATGCTGCTTGTCATCACAGTTGGCTTTCATATAAAACCTGTCATCTTATTTTTAAAAGAGAAACGTACAATTACGGCACACAGAATTGTTTCAATAATGACACTTCTTCTGTCTTCCACAGTTTGGACAAACAGAAAGTCCAAATGTTATTAACTCTTTCCTGGACCGATGTTTTTAAAGGCCCCTCTGAGAGGTTTATATTCCCCCGCTTGACAAGCCGACCGGACGTGACATGGGGGCGTGGCAGCATCGACGATCCCATTTTTTAATTCGAAGTTCGAGGTTGTGACTTAATTTTGATCGATTTTGATTTAAAATCGAAATTGTGACACCCTTAGTGTTCATAATAGGTTATATTAGTAGATACATATTGGGATGAAATGTATAAATATCTGTACATATTAGGACTATTTTAAAGAATACAGCTTGGGACCATAACTGACAATTGCTTGGACAATTTTTTGACCAAAGTCTACCTTTTAAGATTTATTGTGTTGTTTTTTATTAAAATACCACCTGAGAGGTTTGATAAAACATTTTTATTTTGTTTTCTCTCATGACATAAATTCAGCTCTTGGTGCGTATTAGTAGCATGTGACCAGTGGGATGTTGTTCCTGATAGCTGATACAATGCTGTGTCACCATTGACCTTCGACTCTGTACCCAATCTGTATCCATGGCAACAAGCAGCAGAAGATAAGCATAGCGGATGTCTCGGGGTCTAATGACTTCATTAGGGCATTTACACTTAACAGACTATGAGAAGAATGCTGCTAATAAAGAGAAAGACAATTGGAGGACATTGGTAAAGTCTTCTGAGAAAAAAAATGTCCCACTGCAATATTTGGAAGGTGAAATAAATGTGTAAATTTGTTTGGAAAAAAATATTGAGCACTAAACAATCAGTGTTCAAAAAAGGGATGCATAACGATTAATCGCGATTAATCTATAGCAGAATAAAAGTTTTTGTTTACATCATATATGTGTGTGTACTGTGTATTATAATTATGTATATATAAATATGCACATATGCATGTATATATTTAAGAAATGGTTACATATGTATATAAATTTGTATATTTATGTATAATTTATATTATATATAAATACTTAATATATAAATATTTATTTTTTCTTGAAATTATACATGCATGTTTATATACATATGTAAACATTTCTTAAATATATACATGCATGTGTGCATATTTATATATATATATAATTATTATACACAGTACACACACATATATGATGTAAACAAAAACTTTTATTCTGCTATAGATTAATCGCGATTAATCGCTATGCATCCCTACAAAGCTACGCTTATAACAATAGTTTGGTCAACAAATTGAGCTGTCAGGGATGGTTTTGCAGGAAATGTTGTTTTTCAATACACGCACAGAAAAGTACATAAAGTAAATTGCAATTTAGGTTTCAAACAGAGATGGCGATAGAGAGGCAAAAATTTTAAGTTGCATAAAAGAGTTTTTACTTGTCTTATACGCATCCATTACATACACATTTCTACAGTAATAAATAATATGCAAATATTATTAATGTATAACTAGTATTAATATGACAAAACTTAAAATTACCTTTTATATTTTATTTTAACCCTCCGAGGTAATGGTTGATTTTGCATCCTTGAGCAGTTTTAACCAGCACTCACATTTGTGCTTTTTTCAGTTGCTTAACAACATAATAATGGCAAAAGTTTCATAACACTGTGTTCAGCACAAACTGGGCTACAATATTATGTAAGCAACGTGTATGTACCCGTTTGTATTATAAATCATGAGTAACCTGGAGGTCAGGCGGTTTGATCTTCCCTCATGTTTCTGACCTTTAAGTTTCCATTCACTGTTAACTCTGTTTTGAAAAGTTTTGTCTCTTGCGGAAGCTTGCTGACCTTATTGTTCGAAAATCAAGACAAAACTGTTTCCCAAAGCCTAAACATTACAGTAAAAAAATCAGCATTTCTTTATTCGTCCTTTCGAACTGAAACACAACAGTCTTGCGACATTCAACAAATAAATACCAGTCGTTTCACTCATCCTCAGCAGATAAGACCTTCAGAAAGAGGGTTGATGATAGCGTGTCTTAAGTTGTGTAAAGCAGCGGGGTGCTTCGGCTCAGGTCGGGGTCAATGACAGGATCTGGGTTGCCTCACTTGGCTGAAGTATCTCTCATACTCAGCACTTAAGCAGCAGAAGTCCACATGTGTGTGTGTCCTTGTGTTTGCAAGCACAGTTTCAGCACCTCCAGTCTGGCACTGAAACAATTAAACATGCACCCCATTGTCCCTAGGAGGGTGACGTCTTACAGAACATCATGAAGAAAACAACTCGAGGCCTCTCATCAGAACTGTAGATCCGTACAACCACACCAACCCCAGAAAAAGCATTTAGTCCACATTGAAACATGGAGGTCACAACCACAATGACCTCAGATGGGATGTGCTGGTCTTCAGCAAACCATTTTTTCCTTCTTTTACTTTTCCTCCAGGGTCCTTCAACATGTGGAGTCCATGTAAATCGCTCCACTGCGCAGTAAATTTCCCCATACAAGAAAACAATTAAAGGAACAGTACACCAAAAAATAGCATCACAGGTCATAAATAATGTAAATAAAGACAAAATGTTATGGCTTCCTTGCAGAAACCGGTGTTATTCCTCAGTGCTAGATGACTGCAGCCGACACAAGGTTCATGAAAATTCATCAATCTTAAGTTTGGCACTGACAACTTCAGTTTGTGGAAGTAATCTTGGCTGCAAAGTCCTGAAAAGCCTTCAAAAACAAACACCAGAGGACACAAATGAGAAATGCGATGGTGAAGATGTCCTCTAATCCAAATGGCAACTGTATAACCAAAGGGACACAACATCCCTCTGATATTGCGGTTGGAGTACGATAGTTACTTCTTTAGAAATCTTTCTTAGATGGGATGTATGTGGCTTTGCTCTTGGCTAGGTTAGATGAATGCATTCCTGAACTTCATGATGGATCATAGACTTTGCTATTTTTTGACACCGTTCAAATAGATCATGTCAGAGCTTGAAATGGATTATCCTCGGAGGAATCAGTTCTCGCAAAACACGTAATGTTCTGTTAGGTGATATTTTCGTGAAATCGAAACTGATAACAAGAAGCATAAATTCAGACTAGCTTGTCCAACCTTCAACATAGTTTTGTATTTGTACGGGAACAATGTGATGGGTTTAACACTGAGACATTTGTGTTGTAAATCACACTGTTTACATCTCAGGGGAGTTTGGTACAAAGTTTGTGAAAGTGGACAGGGGGTCCAACTTTATAGGCAGTTAATGGCTTGGAACATTGAGTCAGCCTGTTTAAGAGACATGCATGCACACCCCACAAAGTTATGATTAGTCACAAAAATATGTAAAAAGCTAATTTCATTTTCTATTGCTAATGTTTTAAAATAATTGAGTCATGAGTCATAGCAGAGAAGATTTTAAAGGATTTTACAATTATCCAGTAAAAAGAAACATCTAACTTAATACATAAACATCTGGGCAAACTTACGCTTAAAAGCCTCAACTTGTTTTAGTTTCAGTGTACTTAAAAGTCTTATAATTTTTAAAGTGTTTCTTAGGGCATGTTTACAGGTCAACGGTTGTACTAAAAACAAAAAAAGTTTTTCGTTTAAGTTTTTGAATTAATGTCAACAGCTATAGACGGTTTCAGCAGTAACAACATAAACAAACGGCTTCCGTGAAACAAACGTAACTTCTGGTAAACTCCGCTAAGAATAAATAAAAAGAGAGTCCTAATACAGTAGTTTATTTCGGATAACAAGCAAAATAAACAACAAGATTACCTTAGTTAAAATCATAGCTAAAGTGTATCAAACACTACACTGAGCTAACGTTACTGTGTAAAATGTTTACTATAATGTATGCAATCTTACACTGCAAAAAATGATTTTCAAGAAAAAAAATTTTTCATGTTTTCGGTAAAAATATCAAAAAATTCTTAAATTATGTTGCTTTTTCTTTATGAGCAAAACGAACCAAGAAAATAAGTCTAGTTATTAGACAAAAAATATCAAATTTAAGTGATTTTGTGCATAAAACAAGCAAAAAAATAATAATTTGAATTTAGTGTTTAAGAAAAATGTTTAAGATTTTTTGCTTACCCAATTGGCAGATTTTTTTTTTTTTTGCACAAAATCACTTACATTTGATATTTTTGGTCTAAAAACTAGACTTATTTTCTTTGGTCGTTTTGTACATCAATAAAAAGCATCTTAATTTAAGAATTTTTAGATATTTCTACTGAAAACAAGACAAAAATACTAAGATTTTTTTTCTTGAATTTTTTTTTTGCAGTGTAACTAAAGTTCGGCTTCCAAACCTCCCATCAAATAGAGGTAATCCATGATCGCCATCTTCCCTGGTCTTTACAAAACCAAAACATTTGTTATTTTCGACGAAGTATTTGTTCAAGAGTTCAGTTTTGCAACTAGTCAGACCATTAAACAAACAGAAACCGGAAGTAAAGTTTTGCTTAGATGCGTAATTGCGTCGCCGCACGTGCGTCCGATGAAACCGTCTATACATGCTGTATTATGCGTGCCATGCAGTGTTGGGAGTAACGCATTACAAAAGTAATGCAATTACAGTAATATATTAGTTTTTGTTGTAACACAGTAATATAACACATTTGTAATAACAATATTCAGTAATGCGCGTAACAACAATGCATCTTAAAATTAGGTGTTATTTTTAGAATTGACAAATGCCACGACACCAGTACAGCGGCACAGGAAAAAGCTGCGGGTCTCTGAACTCTCTGAACTGTAATGTGTTACACTACTTTTGAGTTACTTTCATCAAAAGTAACACAAAAGTAGTGTAACACACTAAGGTTCAGAGACAGTAATATTGTAATGTGACGGTACATTCACATGGGGTGCAGGCGTTGATGCTTCTCAATTACTTTGAATGGGTGACATGTGTTGCACCAACGCATTTCACGAACATTCGTACATATTTGGCTTATTCGTATTAAGTCATATGACCACATTCATACGTTTTTGTACAATTTGCCTTGACCCCTGTGACGTTGGGGTTAGGTGCAGGTTTTTTTTTAATAAGAATTGTACAATTTTGCATGATTAACTTTGTTTGAATTAGTACGAATTAGCACACTCATAAAATATGTACGATTTCTTGTGAGATCAGGCTGGTTGTGCCCACTTTGATTGGCTGTTGGCCACACTTCAGACCCTTCCTTTAAGCGTTAATGCTTATGCCTTGTATGAATGTACCGTTACTAATAACTTTCAAGTTACCGTAACTTGTAATATATAATGTATTACATTTTGGAAATAACTTGCCCAGCTCTGATGCCACGCCAGTAGATGGCGATGTTACTTTGTAAAGAAAGACTACACATCTGCACATTAATTTATACCGGCACATTATTCAGCCACCGGCTGAACCAGTTTAATCCGCTTACCTGTTTCATATCCCTATTGTGTTTATATATACAAACATATATGTATCTCTCTCAAGGGTTTTTCTCCTCCTAGGATTTTTCCCACAGGGTTTTTCTCCTATGGGTTTTTTCATCCCCTGGAGAGTCAGCCAACATTGACTTAACTTAGCACTTTACTGTATACGTTACATTATTACTACGCTCGCTTGTACGGTTTATTCTTAGCCGCTGTATTCTACTTCTTATATTATCTATTGATTATGCTGTGTTTTCCACTACATCTACTCATGTAAAGCTGCGTTGAAACAATTAAGAATTGTGAAAAGCACTATATAAATAAAATTGAATTGAATTTAATTGTTGTTTACATGGAAATGAAAACGATGTGGTTATTTGCCTCCCTTAGTGAAAAGTTTTATATATGCATGTAACAAGCGAATCCTTTAAAGATGCCCAGTACTCATTTAGATGAAAACTGGAGGTTGATAAATGCTTTCCCATTCACTCTTTCACCCTGGTTCTGCTATTGCTGATGACCCAGAAAGTGACTTGTAGCTGGGGTTTGTGGGTAATTAGTGAGACTGGATGCCATTCACCCAAGGGAAAGCGAGTTGGTTCAGATGGAGTCAGCCAATGTACTCCATCACTGCAGAAAGCTTTTCTAGACCGAATGAAAAAGACAAATGGTAGAGGACAGGAAAATTAAGGGATGGATGAATAAGGAGACATATTGTAGTTAACACCTCATCCTCAGCTTTCAGAGAGAATCCTCTGGTGTAAGTTACATAAATCTCTGAAAGACGTCATGGTGGAGTCAAAGCAAATGTATTTGCTTAGATTAATGAGGTTTCTTTTGCTTCAAGAACAAAAATCAATCATGATTGTGTTTTTGACTGAACTTTTTGTTAATTAACTCATCAAATAAGAATTGGAGACCAATTTTGTGGCCATTAGTTAATGTTTATTAGTTTTAAAGTCAGAGACATCTCACCTCTTGTGGAAATTCTGGGGTCTCCCGCATATTGATAGTGACTCCATGACGCCCCCAAATTACAGGGGTGTAGTGGTGAAAAAGTGTTGGCCCCCTTCCGGATTTTTCTTTGAACTGCATGTTGTGTTATCTTTGATTAATATTTAAATATGTTTTAAATTTGTTTGATCATCTTGAAACATTAAAGTGTGACAAACATGCAAAAAATCAAGAAGGGGGCCAATACTTTTTCACAACACTGTAAAATATAAAATATCCTGGAAATTAATAATGTAAGAATGGGCGAGATAGAGAGGTCAGGTTGTGGCCTCCGAGTCTGGAGAGATTAATAGAGCGAGTGACTTAGCTAGAGGGTGCTAGAGAGTAAATCAAGTTGGTCTCTCTTTTTGATAACCATACTAATCAGTTTTCGTTGTGGACATGCTTTATAGTCGACCTCTGTCTTTATCTTCATTCAGAGACTCTTCAGAGTGTCCAAAAAAACAAGAAAATGGTACATGAATTACATTAATAGTACAATAAAGTGTATCCCTGCTTAACAAGAGGTCAAATATAATAGCTGTGTTCAAATTTTACGGTACTTTGATGTGACCCTCCTGATAAGTCGAACACAATAATTTTTTTGCTCAAACAATGACTTTTTCATTGCCTGTGGCAAAATGATTGTAAAACATGACTTTAATATACTGTATTTTTATTGTAAAAACCCAACTTTATAATGTATACGTAAAGTAATAACATAACATGTATGTAATGTATAAATTATTTAAATTTTAAGTTAATAATAAATGAATTTTTGCAGGGTTGGATGTCTGAATTTACAGTAATAAATACGTTTTTTGTTGTAATACAGTAATATAACGCATATTACTGATGTCTGTGTGCTAGACTATACCAAAAGCTACAATTTTATTCAAATAAAAATCATATAATAAAAAAGTGTTAGCAACACAAGTGTTAGCAAATTATAGTCTTTCGCTTACAGAAAAACAACTCACCCGCATTTGTAATACCCTTCATTACTTTATTTTTGTTTTTGACCAATAAAATGCGTACAAAACCACTAACTTCCTTTTAAAATATTATGGAAAAATCAGTATGCGAAAAATCCAGATAATCTTCTGCTTTCGCCAAGATTTATTAGTACCAGCCTGATCTTACGATAATTCGTACATATTTTACGAGTTGGCTAATTCGTATGAATTCATACAAAGTTAATTGTGCAAAAACGTACGATTCTCATGAAAAAAACAACAATAAAACCAAACCACTAACTCCGCACCTAACCCCAACGTCACAGGGGTCAAGGCAAATTGTACAAAAACTTACGAATGTGGTTGCATGAATTAATACGAATTAGCCAACTTGTAAAATATTTACGAATTCTTGTGAGATAGCGTTGCAGCGACACTTTTTTACCCTGTAAAGGTGCAGTCACAGTGCAATTGTCGTTTGTGCGAAAACTTTTGTTTTTCGCTGTATTATAAAGTTCAAGTGTGCCTGCGAAATCGTATCACGTGAAAGCAATTGATACGTCAAAGCGTGAAAATTTCAGCTGGAGGAACAGTTACGGTTCAAGCACGTCAGAATCCCATGATGTGTGAATTAAAAAACAGCACTTTACCATGTGATGATATATCTGGTCTGCGTAGAAATTTTGCAAGCTGAGAGTTTAGTGTAACCATGGCTTTTGGCGATGAGATCTGAGGAGCCATTAAATTCAAAAAGTTTATAAATTAAAAATACTGTAAAATTGTACATCAAGCGACTCTTCCCAAGTAAAGTGTACCAAGAAATATATTCTGTGGATATTTTGTAGGCTCTATTTTTTACTTAATTCATTCGATCCTTACCGCAGAACTTGAGATATATAAGATCAGATCAACAGCGTATACTAAAGCCCTGAAGCCAATTCCCCAAAGACCTGTTCTTACAGGACGAAACCCGATCACGGGAACGTTTGCACCTCCAATGTTTCTTGTGATCACTCTGAACAAACAGATGGAAATGGCCTGGCAGCGAGACTTGGATGCATCTTGGCATTGATAAACAGTAAAAGGATGTACCTCGGCCACCCGATACAAAGTCAAAACAAACACGCCGCTCGTTCTCACAGTTCACGCCGTTCACACTCTGACATGTTTGCATATCGTTTTGAAAGACATCCCATCCACTTACATTGCTCTTACATGCGGAAAATTGTAATTGTTTCATTTAACCAATACAAACACTTTCTGGGAATCAGATATTTTAATCAAGACATTGACCTGCTTTGTGAAGTAAAGACGACCTTTAGCAGTTTTTACTACCGTATATTTGTGGTAGTTTGGCCAAAGTGAAGGGACATAAATAAACATGCTTATAAAAAATTACTGTTACGGCCTTTTAGGAGTCAGAATTGTTGCTTTCTTTAAGGGGATATTATTTATTTGGCTTTCGAGAAATGCTTAATGTTTTATTGGTTCAGCCTGAAGCATTCTTGCTAATTCTGTTTTACTGCAAAAGTTTCTTGGCAAATGCCCTCCTTTTCAGACCAGATTCATTAAATCCGAATGTATTCTTATTTAGACACTGTTGTATTGCTTAAGATATTATTTGCTTATATATCCCATAGGGTTAAAAATATTTATATATAATAAATTCTATTACACTTGTTGTTCTTGAACTCGAAACAGGATTGAAAAGCATTTGTAAATCAGATTAGCAAGACACCTGATCTTTGTCTGGAACGCTAATTTGTAATGTTTTTTATTTACTTTTTGTTTAAATTGTTGAACGCTCTTACAGAAGGGTCAGTCTGAGTTCATAATGTTTTCCTAGACTTGTTGGTTCTTGGTCTTTCTTTCCTTTTACATACCACTTATTTATTGTAAACCTAAAGTATCCCAACTTGCACTCTTGTACTATTTTTATGCATTCATTCACTACAAATTAAATCAAATCTGCACTTAGTGTATACACGAATCTTCCATTCCAACACATCAGTTAAATAAATGTTTGGGATCATTACAGCTAGTTCCTGTTTTACAGTTAAATTGCAAAAATGATTGTCTGCACAATAAAGTTGTTGTGTGTGAATTTGAGATTTCGCGAGGTAGACGTATAAGTCTGGTCCAAACTACAGTGAAGGCAGCTTTCCTAAAACCACAAAATCCAGATGTTGTTTGAAAGACATCTTAGCACATATTTCACAGGTCAGGTCTTGGCCTTCACCAAAGGTCTGTTCAGAACTAAGCGAGCTGATTTTCTGTGTATCGCATACGTAGACATCTGTTTCAAAGGGATAGTTCATCCAAAAGCAAATTCTGTCATTATTTATGACCCTGAACCATAAAACCATTCTTAAGTAGCATGGGTATATTTGTAGCAAAAGCCAAAAATACATTTTGTGGGTCAAAATTATATGCCAAAAATCATAGGATATTAAGTAAAGATCATGTTCATTTCCTACAGAACCGATCAGAAGCCCACTTCTATAGTGTTTGTTTTTCCTACCATGGAAGTCAATGGGGTTACAGACTTTCATCAAAATAACTTCCTTTGTTTTCATCAGAAAAAAATTATTTATACAGATTTATAACCACATGAGAGTGAGTAAATGGTATAAATGGTATAAGTCGTGGTATAGTCACAAAACATAGTTTTTTCCTATTTTTAAATAATTGTCGTTTGGGGTTGGGGTTAGATTATGGGTTTGGATGTAATTTTATGCCTGGAAATGCAAGTTTGTACGAAAATTTTTGCTTTTCGCTGTATTATAAAGTTCAAGTTTGCTGAACTTGACTTGCGAAATGGTATCACGTGAAGACAATTGATATGTCAAAGAGTAAAATTTTCAGGTGAAAGGAGAACAGTATTGCACAATAATCCTATAAACTCAAAAGCAACCATAAAGCACATCAGAATCCCATAATGTGTGAATTAAAACACAGCACTTTACCGTGTGATGATATATCTGGCATGTTTAGAGATTGTGCATGCTAAAAGTGCAGTGTAATTTTTTTTCCTATTTTTAAATCATTGTCGTTTGGGGTTAGATTTTGGGGATTGGATGTAATTTATGCATTGGTTTCTACTTGTTTTCTTACGATTTATTTTTCTGATATTTTCGCTTGGGGCTGGTGTTAAAGTTGATGTTTGGGTTAGGATGTCTGAAATGTAACAGAAAGTCGTTCCAACCCCAAGCGACAATGGTATAAAATAAGAAAAACAATGAGAAAACAATACATAAAATGAC